>CATQJL010000305.1:6353752-6476872 GCA_958299035.1 Cylicocyclus nassatus | reverse complement strand
CCAGCATGGTTAGTGACTGTCAATTCTGCGCGGGACCCCAACTTGAACAAAATATTCGCTTACTCTGGCACCTACCTAAGGGCTGTGGATTGATCAAATGTCATTGTGTCATGTGTTTTGAGAATATGTATACACTGAGTTGTAAAGTTGTGCACAATGTAAATGCAGTATTAGTGTAAGTATGGAAGCGGAGCAACGCATTCGAAAAATGAGGTGTGCTAGATATTCAGGTAACTTTAATTTCCGAATTGTATTAGGTTGTCGTGCTTAGATCTGCCTTGATTAGCTTGCGTTGTAACAGGTTGTCCGGAACTTAATGCCCGTTTCGATTTTCAAACGCAATGAGTCGTTTTCTTAATTCTAAATAGGTAGCAAAGTATTTTTCGATAGAGCAAAGCAAGCTCTACAAGATGACACTCTCGATTTTGCAACAGCTCTCATCCACCACGAGTTTTGAGCCAAAAACTAAAAGGATTCAACTGCCCGAAAAATCGAGAAAAATCATGACTCAGTGACTCAAATCATGACACACGCAAACACCCTATGAAAATTCCAACTTACTCACGTAAACACTACAGTTGCAGCGGTAGAATTTGTCCAAAATTGCGGGATTGTCGGGATTCGCGGGATTGTCGGGATCCGCGGGATTCGCGACTTCGCGGGATTTGCGGGATTCGCGGGATTTGTGGGATAAGCGGGATTTAGCTATAACTTCTTTTAAAACAGCTTTATTTGTAATCTGCGTGAAGATTTGGTTTCAGCTTGATGAGACGAATCTTCTGGTATACAATATGTCCGTAATTCATAGTGACACGGTAGACATATGGTGATACCTTGTTATTTTCTATGTTAAGGCTTTTGTGAACATCTATCACCGTGTAAATCGCGAATAGGAGGTTCTGGTACGAAGTTCCCATTACCTAAGACTATCGCGAAAAAATGGGCAGTTTTTATTTACCCTTATCACTGATATAAGCATTTTATCATTTATCACTGATAATATCATATTTTTGGATCATTTTTGGCACATGGTAAGAAAAGTAGTGTAGGAAACGCTGTGTGAATTTCTATCGCTCTTTCTCTCATTATAAGTGATCTACAGGATTTCCTAGTTCTATTGTTCGGTCAATTGGTAGATCCCTCGCTGCAGCAATCGATCGATTTCTCATCGGCACATGCCATTGCTGCCAGTTCTTACCTGAAATGGCATTTTCGCTTCAACTCGCTTCACGCCGAAGCCTGGGCTGAAACTCTGCATCTATATGGAAGATGAACGTGGGAATCGACCGCGTGAATTTAAGCCATTCTTATCTGTCGTTATCACTGATATCACCATTTTATCATTTATCACTGATGATATCACAAAATTGGATCATTTTTGACATACAGTAAGGAATGTACTTTAGGAAACGCTGTGCGAGTTTTTACCGCTCTATCTCTTATAGAATGTGAACTACAGGCTTTTTCGGTTCAATTGCGCATTCGGTGCAGTAGATAGATGCTCTTTCAAAAAAATTCACCGCTCTATAAATTGTGAATGAACGGAGTCGCCTGTCAACAGGAGTTTCAAAGATGAGCTGAACACTTCTGTTTTCTGCGTATGACATACAAATCCAGATCCACAAAGGTGATCGATCTAAGGTGCGAAACGGCGCACACGCGTGTTCGAGCATCTTTCCATCAGAGTCCACACGCCCGCGAACGATGCGCGTACATAGGCTGTTGCCTCCCTATCGAAGTCTTTTTGAATTTTTTCATGCTCTACTCTATTCCTTGCTATCTACAACAGCTCACAAAAATGCAGATTTTCTTTGTATGTCGTGAAATTCCGGGGGTTTTGCGAAAGTCCGCAACGTTCTGGAAGTTTTGCGACATTCCGGGATTTCCGCGGAATCACGCGAATCACGCACTAAACAACGCCATAACTCCATTCAGAATGAATAAATTGTGAATCCGATTCCGTTTCCAGTTTCTCAAATTCTTCTGCGGAGGTCTGTTTGCGAAGATGTAACGCAGCGCCTATCTAACATAAAGGATACTGATAAGTAATATTCGATAGTACGGTTCTTGTAAATTATAGCGCACTAAAGTATGGCTGCGTATTTCTTTCCAGAAGAAACATAAGCGTTGGTGAATTCTGAAAAAATCACGCGTTTTTAAGTTCTATTTGTCATAACTTCTTTCGGAATGAATGTATTCTGAATCCGAAAAAAGCATTGTGCTCAGCTCGTCAAGATGAACCTTTCGATATGCAGCATGCCCTTGATATTCCTATTTCAGTATTCGTGAATCTTTCTGCGACGTCACTTTGCAAAGATGTAAAGTAGCGCGCATTGCCCCTAGTAGACTATTGTAAGGGCGATTCGGTAGTACCTCCCTTGCAGATTAATGATCGCTAAATAGTCTCCGCAAACTTCTTTCGAAGGGAGATAGAAGGACTGGTGAATTGGGAAAAAATCTTGTCGCAGGAACTTCTACTAGCCATAGTCCTAGAATACGAAGCTATCTTGCTAAGCAGATGTGAATTTCGAAATCAGCAGGCCAGATAACCTCTATGAGCAAGTTTCTCGGGATGTTCGGGTTATTTCATTTTTTCTCGTTTTACGCTCTGGAAACTCGCCGATGGATATTGGTCAAAATGTTGATGCTCTTGAATTGTAAGGAAACTTCGCTTATAGAGGTTTTCGAACACGCTGTTTACGAAAATAGTGGTCTTTGAAGAAGACAGGGTCTTTTTGTAGAGATATTGTGAGGTGACTGTAACTGAGTCATGAAAGTTCGTAAATTTGCCTGCACTTTTCGCAGATTTGTCAGAATTTTGCCTGCTTGCTTCTCTAAGTCAAAATCACTAGGAACTGTGCTATCAAAAGGTGCTTGCCCAGGCTCCAATCTCTAAAGTTCTCCGAGTTACGAGCCTACGAAAACACGTCCTCATAAATTTCGCTCAAAGTGTAAAAATCGCGTATTTCGTCGAAATTCCACCCTGAGTGGTTGTATGACATACTGATCAAATCTGTTCACATTGGTTAATGGTCATACTGTGCTGAATTTGGAAGTTAGGTAGATCCGAGCTCAGGCTACGAAGCTGCTTAGATATTCAATTGAGCAGCTGAAGAACGCGAGACCACCACATTCAATTCAATGGGATCCCTTAGGCGAAGTGAACATAATATTTGCAGCCAGAATGTCATACAAACACTCAGGGTGGAATTTCGACGAAATACGCGATTTTTACACTTTGAGCGAAATTCATGAGGACGTGTTTTCGTAGGCTCGTAACTCGGAGAACTTTGGAGACTGGAGCCTGGGCATGCACCTTTTGATAGCACAGTTCCTAGTGATTTTGACTTAGAGAAGCAAGCAGGCAAGTTTTCTGACAAATTCGCGAAAAGTGCAGGCAAATTTACGAACTTTCATGACTCAGTTACAGTCACCTCACAATATCTCTACAAAAAGACCCTGTCTTCTTCAAAGACCACTATTTTCGTAAACAGCGTGTTCGAAAACCTCTATAAGCGAAGTTTCCTTACAATTCAAGAGCATCAACATTTTGACCAATATCCATCGGCGAATTTCCAGAGCGTAAAACGAGAAAAAATGAAATAACCCGAACATCCCGAGAAACTTGCTCATAGAGGTTATCTGGCTTGCTGATTTCGAAATTCACATCTGCTTAGCAAGATAGCTTCGTATTCTAGGACTGTGGCTAGTAGAAGTTCCTGCGACAAGATTTTTTCCCAATTCACCAGTCCTTCTATCTCCCTTCGAAAGAAGTTTGCGGAGACTATTTAGCGATCATTAATCTGCAAGGGAGGTACTACCGAATCGCCCTTACAATAGTCTACTAGGGGCAATGCGCGCTACTTTACATCTTTGCAAAGTGACGTCGCAGAAAGATTCACGAATTACTGAAATAGGAATATCAAGGGCATGCTGCATATCGAAAGGTTCATCTTGACGAGCTGAGCACAATGCTTTTTTCGGATTCAGAATACATTCATTCCGAAAGAAGTTATGACAAATAGAACTTAAAAACGCGTGATTTTTTCAGAATTCACCAACGCTTATGTTTCTTCTGGAAAGAAATACGCAGCCATACTTTAGTGCGCTATAATTTACAAGAACCGTACTATCGAATATTACTTATCAGTATCCTTTATGTTAGATAGGCGCTGCGTTACATCTTCGCAAACAGACCTCCGCAGAAGAATTTGAGAAACTGGAAACGGAATCGGATTCACAATTTATTCATTCTGAATGGAGTTATGGCGTTGTTTAGTGCGTGATTCGCGTGATTCCGCGGAAATCCCGGAATGTCGCAAAACTTCCAGAACGTTGCGGACTTTCGCAAAACCCCCGGAATTTCACGACATACAAAGAAAATCTGCATTTTTGTGAGCTGTTGTAGATAGCAAGGAATAGAGTAGAGCATGAAAAAATTCAAAAAGACTTCGATAGGGAGGCAACAGCCTATGTACGCGCATCGTTCGCGGGCGTGTGGACTCTGATGGAAAGATGCTCGAGCACGCGTGTGCGCCGTTTCGCACCTTAGATCGATCACCTTTGTGGATCTGGATTTGTATGTCATACGCAGAAAACAGAAGTGTTCAGCTCATCTTTGAAACTCCTGTTGACAGGCGACTCCGTTCATTCACAATTTATAGAGCGGTGAATTTTTTTGAAAGAGCATCTATCTACTGCACCGAATGCGCAATTGAACCGAAAAAGCCTGTAGATCACATTCTATAAGAGATAGAGCGGTAAAAACTCGCACAGCGTTTCCTAAAGTACATTCCTTACTGTATGTCAAAAATGATCCAATTTTGTGATATCATCAGTGATAAATGATAAAATGGTGATATCAGTGATAACGACAGATAAGAATGGCTTAAATTCACGCGGTCGACTCCCACGTTCATCTTCCATATAGATGCAGAGTTTCAGCCCAGGCTTCGGCGTGAAGCGAGTTGAAGCGAAAATGCCATTTCAGGTAAGAACTGGCAGCAATGGCATGTGCCGATGAGAAATCGATCGATTGCTGCAGCGAGGGATCTACCAATTGACCGAACAATAGAACTAGGAAATCCTGTAGATCACTTATAATGAGAGAAAGAGCGATAGAAATTCACACAGCGTTTCCTACACTACTTTTCTTACCATGTGCCAAAAATGATCCAAAAATATGATATTATCAGTGATAAATGATAAAATGCTTATATCAGTGATAAGGGTAAATAAAAACTGCCCATTTTTTCGCGATAGTCTTAGGTAATGGGAACTTCGTACCAGAACCTCCTATTCGCGATTTACACGGTGATAGATGTTCACAAAAGCCTTAACATAGAAAATAACAAGGTATCACCATATGTCTACCGTGTCACTATGATTTGCGGACATATTGTATACCAGAAGATTCGTCTCATCAAGCTGAAACCAAGTCTTCACGCAGATTACAAATAAAGCTGTTTTAAAAGAAGTTATAGCTAAATCCCGCGAATCCCGCAAATCCCGCGAAGTCGCGAATCCCGCGAATCCCGCGAATCCCGACAATCCCGCAGTTTTGGACAAATTCCACCGCTGCAACTGTATCCACATAAGACTTCTATATACGCTGTTGCCGTATTTTTTCCTTTGTTAGAAATCAAGGAAACAAAATTTCCTGCATCTTCCAAAATGGTGTTGCCCACACATGAGTAGTTGTAAACTACAAACCTGAAGAAGTACAAATGTAAATCTTCAGCCCTCTACAAGCTCTAGTTCACTAGAAATATTGAGTATAGCTTTTCTTAGTCGTGGTCCAAGCTGGAATTCAAATTTCTCGAGAACCAAAGCTTGTAGAGAGCTGTAAATTTACGTTTGTACTTCTACAGGTTTATAGTATACAACTACTCATGCGGGAAAGGCACAGCACCACCTTGGCAAATGCGCGCAAAATTCCGTTTTCTTGATTTCTATCAAAGGAATATGTACGGCAACAGCGTATATATTAGGTGGGTCCGAAAGTTCGTGCCGTTTTTCACACCTATGCTCAAACTACTCAAAATAATGATAGACAAACATTCTGAACGGTGTTCGATGCAGAAATTCTTCCTCTTTCTGATGGTAACGTTTCTGATCAGAATACTTCAATGTCCGCTTGATTAGCGCCAGAATCTCCAACCCATGGTTTTTACCTACCCTGAGTTTCGCTATTTTTTGAAATTTTTATATTCAACTTTTCGATTAGCTTTGATAACAGTTGGATAGAAGAAACAAAATGCTTACAATACATTTTTTCGGCATTCATAGCTGGATTCTCAAAGTTCTTGCAAATATTTTTCTGATGCAATCAAATCTCATATTGGGTCATCCCAATCCTCATAGAACAATAAACGGAGAGCAACTAGGGTATCATTCTATGCAACTTTTTCTCTTCTTTCGAATAAGCTTCTTTTCTTTCTGACTTGCACGATATTTGAGGATAAAATCATTATAATTCATATTTCCAGGCTCGTCCCAGGCTGAAACCAAAAAATTCGGAATTAGATATTTCGAACCGCTAAACGCTCAGTTGCTAACTAAAATTAGCGTTAACTAATAAATTGTTTTTGAAAGGTTCAAATTCCGAAGATTTCTTAGTGTTTGAAGAGGTTGTATATTTCACGACCTCGTAAAAGTAAATGCTTTCGGAAAAATTACTTCAAAAAATGCTGGAAAACCAGTTGCAAAAGCCAAAATAGTTCACTGTATAGAATTTTGTTTATTCTATCCAGCTGTTATCAAAGCTAGTCCGAAAGTTGAAAATGGAAGTTTTGAAAAATAGCGAAACTCAGGATAAGTAAAAACCATGAGTTGAAGATTTTGGCGAATATTCAAGCGGACATCAAAGGAATCTGAACAAAAACTTAACCGCTAGAAAGAGGAAGAAATTCTGCACTGAACACTCTTTGACGTGTTTGTTTATCATTATTGTAAGCAGTGTGAGCACGGGTCTGAAAAACGGCACGAACTTTCGGACCCACCTAAATGTCTTATGTGGGTAATGTTTGCGTGAGCAAGTTAGGAATTTGTAAAGTTTTTATTGACCAAGTTTATTTATTTATTAATTTATTTATTTATTGCACCAAAAGTGCGCCATCGATTAGTCAACAAGTCTAGGCAATAGTCATCAGAAAGAAAAAAGAACTCAGATAAAACTATCATTAAAAAAATGTTCTCAATTCTTGATACTACCAAACTGACACGAAATGAATTGGAATCATAGCATCCAAATTTGACCACTATATTACCTGTTTAAAACATTCACAGGGATAATTGAACGTGAGGCTGAACTAACAGTACCAAAGGTAGTTACTTTCACATTCTCTCTATTTAAGTGACCAGATTAGATGTAAAAGGGTGGGACCAAGGCGAATGGGCTAAACCATGCGTACCTCGGTTAACTCAGAGCTCACCCTAGTTACTCTGAGATATTGCTTTCGGTATACTGTATAAGTTACAAATTTTCTCGATTATTCGTGCAGTTGAATCGTTTTAGTTTTGGCTTGAAACTCAAAGAGGATGAGAGCTGTTGCAAAAGCAAGACTGTCCATCTTGTAGAGCTTGCTTTGCCCTATCCAGCGGTAGTTTGCAGTTTGTTTAGAAATGAGAAGTTTATGACTTATTGCGGTTGACTTTCAAACGGGCATTAATTTCCGGACAACCTAATGCAACGCAAGTTGTTCACAGCAGATCCAAGCACGTTCGGGTGCTGAACTATAGACCCGCTTCAAGCCAAAAATCTCAGGATGATGTGAGGGGTTGTCTCGTAATCTGATTCCTTTATCGTTCTGTAGAGGAGACATGATATTGCTCGGGCTATTGCAAAAGGATCCGCCGTAGCAATTTTCTTGAACTTCAATTTTACACATGAAATTCGAGAGTCTTCAACTCATACCTGTGATTCTCCTTCCTCACAGCAGATCCTTTCGATGCAGCCCAGCAAATATCAAGTATGGAGCTGATATGGAGCGTCAAACAGAACCGCCTAAAATCGACTTTCTCGCCTTGACTTCTGTGTATATAAATAAACATCAACAAGAACCTAGAATTAGAATCTATTATTCAAGAGCTATCAAATGATTTATGATGTGTGGGGTCCGATGTGTTTTTAGCCCTGTGACTTGGGTGTGGAGCTGCACTTATGCGATCTCACCCCTATCGCCCTTCCCTATGCATTAACGTAGGCGGGTTTGAGATGGTATATCTGCAGTCTCACCCACTGTCGCAGGGCTAAACAAACATCGGACCCCATATATTATAAATCATTCGATAACCCTTGAGGAATAGATTCTTCCAGCTTCTTGTTGGTTTCCGTTTATATACACAAGAGTCATTGCAAAATAATCGATTTTGGGCGGTACCATCGGAAGCTCATGTTTCGGCAAGAGGGCTTTCTCGTGATCTACTTCTTCACCGTCTTGTGTTGTAAGGTTACTTGATATCACATTGGCTGTCGCAGAAGTGTTATAGGCAGGGAAGAAGCTTGGATTTCATGTGTAAAATCAAAACTGATCAAAATCTGCTACAACAGATCCTTTGCGACAGCTCAGGCAATATCTTGTGAGATTTCCCCTACAAGACAGTAAAGAATTCAGATTATGAGAAGACCTTCCGAGATATGAAAATTTATTGGCTTGGTGGGGGTATCGTTCAGCACGCGAACGTGCTTGCATCTGCTGTGAACAACTTGCGTTGCATTAGGTTGTCCGGAAATTAATGCCCGTTTGAAAGTCAACCGCAATAAGTCATAAACTTCTCATTTCTAAACAAACTGCAAACTACCGCTGGATAGGGCAAAGCAAGCTCTACAAGATGACAGTCTTGCTTTTGCAACAGCTCTCATCCTCTTTGAGTTTCAAGCCAAAACTAAAACGATTCAACTGCACGAATAATCGAGAAAATTTGTAACTTATACAGTATACCGAAAGCAATATCTCAGAGTAACTAGGGTGAGCTCTGAGTTAACCGAGGTACGCATGGTTTAGCCCATTCGCCTTGGTCCCACCCTTTTACATCTAATCTGGTCACTTAAATAGAGAGAATGTGAAAGTAACTACCTTTGGTACTGTTAGTTCAGCCTCACGTTCAATTATCCCTGTGAATGTTTTAAACAGGTAATATAGTGGTCAAATTTGGATGCTATGATTCCAATTCATTTCGTGTCAGTTTGGTAGTATCAAGAATTGAGAACATTTTTTTAATGATAGTTTTATCTGAGTTCTTTTTTCTTTCTGATGACTATTGCCTAGACTTGTTGACTAATCGATGGCGCACTTTTGGTGCAATAAATAAATAAATTAATAAATAAATAAACTTGGTCAATAAAAACTTTACAAATTCCTAACTTGCTCACGCAAACATTACCCACATAAGACATTTAGGTGGGTCCGAAAGTTCGTGCCGTTTTTCAGACCCGTGCTCACACTGCTTACAATAATGATAAACAAACACGTCAAAGAGTGTTCAGTGCAGAATTTCTTCCTCTTTCTAGCGGTTAAGTTTTTGTTCAGATTCCTTTGATGTCCGCTTGAATATTCGCCAAAATCTTCAACTCATGGTTTTTACTTATCCTGAGTTTCGCTATTTTTCAAAACTTCCATTTTCAACTTTCGGACTAGCTTTGATAACAGCTGGATAGAATAAACAAAATTCTATACAGTGAACTATTTTGGCTTTTGCAACTGGTTTTCCAGCATTTTTTGAAGTAATTTTTCCGAAAGCATTTACTTTTACGAGGTCGTGAAATATACAACCTCTTCAAACACTAAGAAATCTTCGGAATTTGAACCTTTCAAAAACAATTTATTAGTTAACGCTAATTTTAGTTAGCAACTGAGCGTTTAGCGGTTCGAAATATCTAATTCCGAATTTTTTGGTTTCAGCCTGGGACGAGCCTGGAAATATGAATTATAATGATTTTATCCTCAAATATCGTGCAAGTCAGAAAGAAAAGAAGCTTATTCGAAAGAAGAGAAAAAGTTGCATAGAATGATACCCTAGTTGCTCTCCGTTTATTGTTCTATGAGGATTGGGATGACCCAATATGAGATTTGATTGCATCAGAAAAATATTTGCAAGAACTTTGAGAATCCAGCTATGAATGCCGAAAAAATGTATTGTAAGCATTTTGTTTCTTCTATCCAACTGTTATCAAAGCTAATCGAAAAGTTGAATATAAAAATTTCAAAAAATAGCGAAACTCAGGGTAGGTAAAAACCATGGGTTGGAGATTCTGGCGCTAATCAAGCGGACATTGAAGTATTCTGATCAGAAACGTTACCATCAGAAAGAGGAAGAATTTCTGCATCGAACACCGTTCAGAATGTTTGTCTATCATTATTTTGAGTAGTTTGAGCATAGGTGTGAAAAACGGCACGAACTTTCGGACCCACCTAATATATACGCTGTTGCCGTACATATTCCTTTGATAGAAATCAAGAAAACGGAATTTTGCGCGCATTTGCCAAGGTGGTGCTGTGCCTTTCCCGCATGAGTAGTTGTATACTATAAACCTGTAGAAGTACAAACGTAAATTTACAGCTCTCTACAAGCTTTGGTTCTCGAGAAATTTGAATTCCAGCTTGGACCACGACTAAGAAAAGCTATACTCAATATTTCTAGTGAACTAGAGCTTGTAGAGGGCTGAAGATTTACATTTGTACTTCTTCAGGTTTGTAGTTTACAACTACTCATGTGTGGGCAACACCATTTTGGAAGATGCAGGAAATTTTGTTTCCTTGATTTCTAACAAAGGAAAAAATACGGCAACAGCGTATATAGAAGTCTTATGTGGATACAGTTGCAGCGGTGGAATTTGTCCAAAACTGCGGGATTGTCGGGATTCGCGGGATTCGCGGGATTCGCGACTTCGCGGGATTTGCGGGATTCGCGGGATTTAGCTATAACTTCTTTTAAAACAGCTTTATTTGTAATCTGCGTGAAGACTTGGTTTCAGCTTGATGAGACGAATCTTCTGGTATACAATATGTCCGCAAATCATAGTGACACGGTAGACATATGGTGATACCTTGTTATTTTCTATGTTAAGGCTTTTGTGAACATCTATCACCGTGTAAATCGCGAATAGGAGGTTCTGGTACGAAGTTCCCATTACCTAAGACTATCGCGAAAAAATGGGCAGTTTTTATTTACCCTTATCACTGATATAAGCATTTTATCATTTATCACTGATAATATCATATTTTTGGATCATTTTTGGCACATGGTAAGAAAAGTAGTGTAGGAAACGCTGTGTGAATTTCTATCGCTCTTTCTCTCATTATAAGTGATCTACAGGATTTCCTAGTTCTATTGTTCGGTCAATTGGTAGATCCCTCGCTGCAGCAATCGATCGATTTCTCATCGGCACATGCCATTGCTGCCAGTTCTTACCTGAAATGGCATTTTCGCTTCAACTCGCTTCACGCCGAAGCCTGGGCTGAAACTCTGCATCTATATGGAAGATGAACGTGGGAGTCGACCGCGTGAATTTAAGCCATTCTTATCTGTCGTTATCACTGATATCACCATTTTATCATTTATCACTGATGATATCACAAAATTGGATCATTTTTGACATACAGTAAGGAATGTACTTTAGGAAACGCTGTGCGAGTTTTTACCGCTCTATCTCTTATAGAATGTGATCTACAGGCTTTTTCGGTTCAATTGCGCATTCGGTGCAGTAGATAGATGCTCTTTCAAAAAAATTCACCGCTCTATAAATTGTGAATGAACGGAGTCGCCTGTCAACAGGAGTTTCAAAGATGAGCTGAACACTTCTGTTTTCTGCGTATGACATACAAATCCAGATCCACAAAGGTGATCGATCTAAGGTGCGAAACGGCGCACACGCGTGCTCGAGCATCTTTCCATCAGAGTCCACACGCCCGCGAACGATGCGCGTACATAGGCTGTTGCCTCCCTATCGAAGTCTTTTTGAATTTTTTCATGCTCTACTCTATTCCTTGCTATCTACAACAGCTCACAAAAATGCAGATTTTCTTTGTATGTCGTGAAATTCCGGGGGTTTTGCGAAAGTCCGCAACGTTCTGGAAGTTTTGCGACATTCCGGGATTTCCGCGGAATCACGCGAATCACGCACTAAACAACGCCATAACTCCATTCAGAATGAATAAATTGTGAATCCGATTCCGTTTCCAGTTTCTCAAATTCTTCTGCGGAGGTCTGTTTGCGAAGATGTAACGCAGCGCCTATCTAACATAAAGGATACTGATAAGTAATATTCGATAGTACGGTTCTTGTAAATTATAGCGCACTAAAGTATGGCTGCGTATTTCTTTCCAGAAGAAACATAAGCGTTGGTGAATTCTGAAAAAATCACGCGTTTTTAAGTTCTATTTGTCATAACTTCTTTCGGAATGAATGTATTCTGAATCCGAAAAAAGCATTGTGCTCAGCTCGTCAAGATGAACCTTTCGATATGCAGCATGCCCTTGATATTCCTATTTCAGTATTCGTG
The DNA here is from genome assembly GCA_958299035.1 of Cylicocyclus nassatus. Classification (NCBI taxonomy): domain Eukaryota; kingdom Metazoa; phylum Nematoda; class Chromadorea; order Rhabditida; family Strongylidae; genus Cylicocyclus; species Cylicocyclus nassatus. The sequence goes on along the minus strand of CATQJL010000305.1, from coordinate 6,464,370 downwards.
AATCTTTCTGCGACGTCACTTTGCAAAGATGTAAAGTAGCGCGCATTGCCCCTAGTAGACTATTGTAAGGGCGATTCGGTAGTACCTCCCTTGCAGATTAATGATCGCTAAATAGTCTCCGCAAACTTCTTTCGAAGGGAGATAGAAGGACTGGTGAATTGGGAAAAAATCTTGTCGCAGGAACTTCTACTAGCCACAGTCCTAGAATACGAAGCTATCTTGCTAAGCAGATGTGAATTTCGAAATCAGCAAGCCAGATAACCTCTATGAGCAAGTTTCTCGGGATGTTCGGGTTATTTCATTTTTTCTCGTTTTACGCTCTGGAAATTCGCCGATGGATATTGGTCAAAATGTTGATGCTCTTGAATTGTAAGGAAACTTCGCTTATAGAGGTTTTCGAACACGCTGTTTACGAAAATAGTGGTCTTTGAAGAAGACAGGGTCTTTTTGTAGAGATATTGTGAGGTGACTGTAACTGAGTCATGAAAGTTCGTAAATTTGCCTGCACTTTTCGCGAATTTGTCAGAAAACTTGCCTGCTTGCTTCTCTAAGTCAAAATCACTAGGAACTGTGCTATCAAAAGGTGCATGCCCAGGCTCCAGTCTCCAAAGTTCTCCGAGTTACGAGCCTACGAAAACACGTCCTCATGAATTTCGCTCAAAGTGTAAAAATCGCGTATTTCGTCGAAATTCCACCCTGAGTGTTTGTATGACATTCTGGCTGCAAATATTATGTTCACTTCGCCTAAGGGATCCCATTGAATTGAATGTGGTGGTCTCGCGTTCTTCAGCTGCTCAATTGAATATCTAAGCAGCTTCGTAGCCTGAGCTCGGATCTACCTAACTTCCAAATTCAGCACAGTATGACCATTAACCAATGTGAACAGATTTGATCAGTATGTCATACAACCCACTCAGGGTGGAATTTCGACGAAATACGCGATTTTTACACTTTGAGCGAAATTTATGAGGACGTGTTTTCGTAGGCTCGTAACTCGGAGAACTTTAGAGATTGGAGCCTGGGCAAGCACCTTTTGATAGCACAGTTCCTAGTGATTTTGACTTAGAGAAGCAAGCAGGCAAAATTCTGACAAATCTGCGAAAAGTGCAGGCAAATTTACGAACTTTCATGACTCAGTTACAGTCACCTCACAATATCTCTACAAAAAGACCCTGTCTTCTTCAAAGACCACTATTTTCGTAAACAGCGTGTTCGAAAACCTCTATAAGCGAAGTTTCCTTACAATTCAAGAGCATCAACATTTTGACCAATATCCATCGGCGAGTTTCCAGAGCGTAAAACGAGAAAAAATGAAATAACCCGAACATCCCGAGAAACTTGCTCATAGAGGTTATCTGGCCTGCTGATTTCGAAATTCACATCTGCTTAGCAAGATAGCTTCGTATTCTAGGACTATGGCTAGTAGAAGTTCCTGCGACAAGATTTTTTCCCAATTCACCAGTCCTTCTATCTCCCTTCGAAAGAAGTTTGCGGAGACTATTTAGCGATCATTAATCTGCAAGGGAGGTACTACCGAATCGCCCTTACAATAGTCTACTAGGGGCAATGCGCGCTACTTTACATCTTTGCAAAGTGACGTCGCAGAAAGATTCACGAATACTGAAATAGGAATATCAAGGGCATGCTGCATATCGAAAGGTTCATCTTGACGAGCTGAGCACAATGCTTTTTTCGGATTCAGAATACATTCATTCCGAAAGAAGTTATGACAAATAGAACTTAAAAACGCGTGATTTTTTCAGAATTCACCAACGCTTATGTTTCTTCTGGAAAGAAATACGCAGCCATACTTTAGTGCGCTATAATTTACAAGAACCGTACTATCGAATATTACTTATCAGTATCCTTTATGTTAGATAGGCGCTGCGTTACATCTTCGCAAACAGACCTCCGCAGAAGAATTTGAGAAACTGGAAACGGAATCGGATTCACAATTTATTCATTCTGAATGGAGTTATGGCGTTGTTTAGTGCGTGATTCGCGTGATTCCGCGGAAATCCCGGAATGTCGCAAAACTTCCAGAACGTTGCGGACTTTCGCAAAACCCCCGGAATTTCACGACATACAAAGAAAATCTGCATTTTTGTGAGCTGTTGTAGATAGCAAGGAATAGAGTAGAGCATGAAAAAATTCAAAAAGACTTCGATAGGGAGGCAACAGCCTATGTACGCGCATCGTTCGCGGGCGTGTGGACTCTGATGGAAAGATGCTCGAACACGCGTGTGCGCCGTTTCGCACCTTAGATCGATCACCTTTGTGGATCTGGATTTGTATGTCATACGCAGAAAACAGAAGTGTTCAGCTCATCTTTGAAACTCCTGTTGACAGGCGACTCCGTTCATTCACAATTTATAGAGCGGTGAATTTTTTTGAAAGAGCATCTATCTACTGCACCGAATGCGCAATTGAACCGAAAAAGCCTGTAGTTCACATTCTATAAGAGATAGAGCGGTAAAAACTCGCACAGCGTTTCCTAAAGTACATTCCTTACTGTATGTCAAAAATGATCCAATTTTGTGATATCATCAGTGATAAATGATAAAATGGTGATATCAGTGATAACGACAGATAAGAATGGCTTAAATTCACGCGGTCGATTCCCACGTTCATCTTCCATATAGATGCAGAGTTTCAGCCCAGGCTTCGGCGTGAAGCGAGTTGAAGCGAAAATGCCATTTCAGGTAAGAACTGGCAGCAATGGCATGTGCCGATGAGAAATCGATCGATTGCTGCAGCGAGGGATCTACCAATTGACCGAACAATAGAACTAGGAAATCCTGTAGATCACTTATAATGAGAGAAAGAGCGATAGAAATTCACACAGCGTTTCCTACACTACTTTTCTTACCATGTGCCAAAAATGATCCAAAAATATGATATTATCAGTGATAAATGATAAAATGCTTATATCAGTGATAAGGGTAAATAAAAACTGCCCATTTTTTCGCGATAGTCTTAGGTAATGGGAACTTCGTACCAGAACCTCCTATTCGCGATTTACACGGTGATAGATGTTCACAAAAGCCTTAACATAGAAAATAACAAGGTATCACCATATGTCTACCGTGTCACTATGAATTACGGACATATTGTATACCAGAAGATTCGTCTCATCAAGCTGAAACCAAATCTTCACGCAGATTACAAATAAAGCTGTTTTAAAAGAAGTTATAGCTAAATCCCGCTTATCCCACAAATCCCGCGAATCCCGCAAATCCCGCGAAGTCGCGAATCCCGCGGATCCCGACAATCCCGCGAATCCCGACAATCCCGCAATTTTGGACAAATTCTACCGCTGCAACTGTAGTGTTTACGTGAGTAAGTTGGAATTTTCATAGGGTGTTTGCGTGTGTCATGATTTGAGTCACTGAGTCATGATTTTTCTCGATTTTTCGGGCAGTTGAATCCTTTTAGTTTTTGGCTCAAAACTCGTGGTGGATGAGAGCTGTTGCAAAATCGAGAGTGTCATCTTGTAGAGCTTGCTTTGCTCTATCGAAAAATACTTTGCTACCTATTTAGAATTAAGAAAACGACTCATTGCGTTTGAAAATCGAAACGGGCATTAAGTTCCGGACAACCTGTTACAACGCAAGCTAATCAAGGCAGATCTAAGCACGACAACCTAATACAATTCGGAAATTAAAGTTACCTGAATATCTAGCACACCTCATTTTTCGAATGCGTTGCTCCGCTTCCATACTTACACTAATACTGCATTTACATTGTGCACAACTTTACAACTCAGTGTATACATATTCTCAAAACACATGACACAATGACATTTGATCAATCCACAGCCCTTAGGTAGGTGCCAGAGTAAGCGAATATTTTGTTCAAATTGGGGTCCCGGGCAGAATTGACGTCACTTGGATTGACGCCAGCATGGTTAGTGATGTCAATTCTGCGCGGGACCCCAACTTGAACAAAATATTCGATTACTCTGGCACCTACCTTAGAACCAAATACTGTCTCCTTTCAGCTGCTGTTCACTTCAGAAGCCCACAGCAGAGCTCTGCTCTGACCATTTTTGACCATGCGCCTTTTTTATGGGGGCTCATGCATTCCTCGCACTTTGAATTTCCCAAAAATGGGTTTTTCAATTACATTTCTCTCATGTTCATACTAAGTATTTTCTTACCTCAGCAGACTGAAGAAAGATTTTTTGCTTCGAAGTGGAGAGGGTGGGGGGGGGGGGGGAGGTTGCGTTATCTCCAGTGTGAAAGGAACGTGAGGTTCGTCTCACGCTATCTCACCTTTGAACGCGTCCCTTCTCAGATCTCCCTCTTCTCCCCAGTTGGGATGTATGTGCATACGGGCCTTAATCTTACTTCATTTTGGAAAACGAAGGATTAAAATTAGCGTTTAGTGTGCTTGAGTGCATTCAAAAGCGGAAGAGATGAGAAGCTTAATCAGACATTGTTTACGTCTGCTGACCGCAACTTACTATACTTTGACAGCACGTTTGAAAATAAGGTTTATGCTAAATTAGTCAGGAGAAGAGACATTTTGTTACAGTCGTATTTCAAAGCTTCACAAAATCGAGTTCAATTAGGTAAGCCACTAGGGAGGGTCGGGTCCCTTGTAGCCGTTACTGATCCAAAAAGGTAAAGTAGCTATTGTGATGCCTGAAATGTCGAGAGGAAAGGGAGCATTGGGAAGATCGATTGATCAGAATGGAAGAGGGAAGGGAGGAGGAGACTGTCGAGGAATACAAGCAAGGATTTTTTATGCTTGTTATGATTCAGTTGTCGTGAAACATGCTAGGACACTTGTCGCCGCCATCTATGACCACACGGGGACCGTCACCAAGCGTTATCTACTTTCCACATTCCCCACAGTTTTCAGAATTTACTGCTGGTTACAGCCTTCAAATGACGGCCCTCTACAGGGCCACAAACAAAAAAAATCATAATTTATAGTATCGGGATAAGGTTGTGGTTAGGTTAGGTTATGAGTCTGTGTGTCTGCCTCTAAAAATCCGTGAAACGTTCCAGCTAATGTCCTCAGCCCAGATTTTGCATAACGCATCTACCAGCGTAAAAGTCAAACGTGCAAAAGCAGGAACAGATTTGTTGGATGGATCCCTCCAAAATCGTCAGCGAATCCACTTGGCTTATTGCCCTCACAGTTGGGTCCGTATCACCACTCTTTGCAAAGTTGGATGTTTTTGGCATGTTATTGTGCTAAACATTGGTCCAAAAAATTGATCATTGTTGATCTACTACTTTACAAAAACGATGCCAAAAGTGTCGATAGCGTAAATGATCATGCCATCATTAGACAAGGATGAGTAAGGCATATATTAGGTCGTTCCGAAAGTTCTTTCTGTTTTTTCAACCTATCATAAAAACACGTGGAAGGAAGATAGAGAAACGCTTTGAGCACCGTCCGATGCAGCTTTTCTTCCTCTTTCTAACTGTCATGCTTCTACGCCGCTCGCTTTTGGGGTCACTGAGATAATCGTCAAAATTTCGAACCCATGGTTTTTACCAAGTCCAAATTTAGCAATTTTTCACAATCTTCATTTTTGACTTTTTGAAAAGCTTGGTAGCAGTCAGATAGAGTAAACAAAATGCGATGCAATGCAAATTTTTGGCAACTATAGCTAGTCTCAAAAATTTTTGCAATTATCTTCCTGATGCTATCAAATTCCACTTTTGGTGATGCCAAGAGCCATAGAACATAAAAGGGCGCATAACTACGTGTCACTCGATGCAGGTTTTCCTCCTTTTTCCAAATGTATTCTCCTTCCAATTTGTGGGGTCTTTGGTGATAGAATTCCCATAATTCTCTATTTTGAACCCGCTCCAGCCTGTACACACAAAATGCGAAATTTTATATTTCGAAGCGGAAAACGCTCAATTGCTTTGTAAAAATAGTGGACAATTGTAAATGGCTTTTGAAAGTTCTAAAATCCGAAGATTTGTTAGTGTTCGGAGCGTTTCTGTACTTTGCGACTTAAAGTGAAGACTTTTGGGAAAATTATCTTGAAAAATACTAAGAAGCTAGCTGGATAGGCCAAAAATCGCATTACATTGCACTTTGTTTACTCTCTCTATCCGCTATCAAAACTTTTCCAAAAGTTGAAAATGAAGATTGTGAAAAATTGCCAAAGCTAGACATGGTAAAAACCATGTGTAAGAAATCTCGGCGATTCTCTTAGTGATCATAAGAGTAAGCGGCATAAGAATATGACTGTTAAAAAGAGGAAGAAAAGCTGCGTCGAATAGTACTCAAGGCTTTTCCCTAACTTCCCTGCACGTGTTTTTATGACAGGTTGAAAAAACGGAGAGAACTTTCGAGACAACCTAATAGTATAGGACCAATACAAGCCTCTGCAAAGCAAAGATGACGCACTGATATGGTAATTATATGGTAACAACAGTGTTTCTTTACGTCGTACTAGCTGGCTTACCCGGCTCCGCCCGGCCCTGTCAAAAGATTATGATAAAGCTCTTATCCCTATCTCTATACAAGCTTTCCCTGTGCCCACGTCTACGTGCCAATTCACTATTCCCTCTGTTTCAGTAATCAGCTTGCTCGATTATCCTCCTGTGCCAACTCCCAACCTCGTAGCTCAAGCATTGCAAAAAAAATCGATAAAATCGATGAAAGTAGCGCATAATTCTAAGAACTTATATTGTGTTCGTAATCAGCATGCTCGATTACCTTCCTGTGCGTCCAGCGCCGCAGCTCAAACTTTGCAAAAACATGGATAAAAATCGATAAAATTGATATCGATGGATGACGAAAAGTGGCCTACGACATCCGCCCCGCCCCGAAGTGTATGTGTGCCAAGTTTGGTCCGGATCGGCTCAGAAATAAAAATTTCTATTTTTACGTACATACAGCATACAGACAAACAGACATTTAGCTTTATATATAAGATGTTAATTAAAACCTAAAGACAATACGTAGGTTGTGTGTTCTTTTTGTGCCGTACAGGTTGGTAGGTGGTCCTTTATTGGTCAGTATCAACGGCCTCAAAGGCAGTGTCCGGGCAAGGTGGGGGTTTTGGGATTTTATTGCCATGTGAAAGTGGTCCCCATCAGACACTCGCGCAAGTAGAGGTTATAACGTTGGACTTAAAGCAAGAAAAACGATCGGGAAGTGGGGAAATCGGATTCAGCGTTGCGGATAATCTCCGGTAAGTGGGTTTTCTAAAAAACGAGTTTTGCCCGAACACTGCCTCTAAGTTTCAACGCCTTCGTCTTCTTCAGATGCCTAGAATGGTTTTGAGCTTCATCAGTGCTTCATCTTTGCTTCATCAGCTTCATCCTCACCTTTGAAATCCAAAAAGTGATGAGCACCGAGCTTCCTCTTTGCCTGCCATTCATCTCTGATAAGATCAGCGCGGATGTTTAAAAATGCATCATTCGTGCGCAGCTTCAAGATGATGTTGTGTTAGTCAACATCCCAAAGATACCCTCAAAAAACATCTGGTGCGAAATAGGCTCTACGATCGTTACTGTATATCTGAGCAATGCGTTGTTTGTCCGCACGGGAGACTGGGAAACTGCGCAGAGATGGGAGTTGTATATCAACTCGAGTGTTTGAGCTGCACGTTACATTGAGGAAACACGAAGAATGCTCAGCATTCGCGTAAAAGAACGTCTCGCAAATGAACAACAAAAACGAATCTATCAATGACAGCTGACTTTCTTCCGTTTGTATCATTATGTGAGTTATAACTGTAGGTCATTTACCATGCAGTAAAGTGTAACCCATTCGTCCGTCGCGACCGTCTCCTTCCGGTACGGACATCTGATGACGAAGCGGTGGTTCCCTGGCATGTCATTGCTTTCGCAATTTTTCTGGCAGCTAGATTGGGTAAAACCGAAAACTGGCAGAAGTGGGGGAGACGTTTGGTGGGCTGAACTCACTGATAGAGCTCAGAACCATTCTAGGCCTCTGACGAAGACGAAGGCGTTGAAACGTAAGGCCGTTGATACTGACCAATAAAGGACCACCTACCAACCTGTACGGCACAAAATGAATACACAATTTACGTAAGAATGCCTAGGTTCAAAACAGACGGAACTTGGAAACCATAAGAAGGTTGTTTTTGACAATTATTCGATCAGAAAGACAAGAAACCATGATTCAAAAATTGCATATTGGCATTTCTGGCATTTGTAGCTTTTCTTTTACAATCTCTATAAGCAGTTCCCCGTAATGGTCGGCCGCCTTAACGTGGCTTGGAGGTGACATGGGTGTCGAACTGCGATGCACAGTCGAGTATATACTCTCGTAGGGCCGTTTTTGGCCAGAACTCTAGCTAAGAGCCAACTAGGCTAAATCCACCGCCGTCTGGTTTTCTTGTCGCTAGGCGGTTCTCCCTGCTTCACACCCGGGTCAGCAATTGTCCCGTGAAAAGTAGACTTAGTAAGTCTGCTCCTGTTGGGGAAACTTCAATTACTCCGTCAGCAAGAAAAAAATGAAATAAAACCTGTTCATCGGATTTCCGTCTACGGTGCCGGGTGGTGGCTAGAACAATGTCAGGGTCCTCAAGGCGCCTTTTGGATTGGACAAAAACGACACGTCTGCTTGGATACACGCCATGGAGTCTGCCTTATGCTATGCACTTACAACGCCAGGACAGTTTCCACAAAGCCGACCTCCACGCTCTTCTCGACGCTGCAGAGCACATTCAGTACCACATTATCGCTCTGAAGAAAACGAAGTCCAGGAAGAAGGACGTGCGACAAATAAGTGTGGGTCCCTTATCATTCTTGGTGACAAAACCTTGGAGGCGTTAATTTCGTCGTCCACCCATCTATCGTCCATCTTGTCGATTCGCATGAGATTCTATCATCTCGACATCCTACGACTACGCCCTCCACGTCAGAAGACCATCAGCATCATCAACTGCTATCTCCAGCATCAGCTTCTAACGACTCAAAACTAGATGCTTTCTACGAAGATGTCGAGAAGGTCGTCCGCAACGAGAATTCTGTGGGCAACACAAAAATCGGGATGCCACTAGAAGAGGAATGTATGGTCGGGGAGTTTAGATATTGGCTCTGAAATGAAAACAGCAACCGTCTCGTTGCTTCTCTCCGCCGCACTACTTTTCCATGCAAATTCCATCTTTATGGAGAAAGAGCATCGCCGGTGGACATGGAAACGGAACGACTCACGGAGATCGACCACATCCTCACCAACCGAAGGTAGAGCTTGCTCGACTTTTCAGTAGTTCCATCCTTCTGCAATGGGTCCGATCACCTCCTCCTTCGCGCAAAGACACCACTCAGTCGAAAGGTGGAAAAGAATGGCCCGTAGTAAACCCCTGTTCAGCGCAACTCGGCGGGAGGTGGGCTACGTTGAACGTAGTGCGCCCCAACGCACTGTCCATCGAGCGATTGATCTGGATGCGGATCGCTTTTCAGACATGAAAGTCTTGGGCGTTCTACGAAACGAAACACCTTGAGCAGGTTTGAGCGAACGGCTGTGTGATTGGGATTCAACACGCAAGGCCATAGTTCAGGGCCGGCTAGCTTGTGGCATTGCCGAGCAATCTTTGATAGCGCCCACTAGCGAAAAAATCGATGGTGAGCGCTGTCAACGATTTCGCCTGCAAATGGACATATAAAACGAAACTAACATATTTTGAAACTCCACAAGAAATTGAAATTTTTGGAGCATAAACAAGAAGAAATAAATAAATAAATCCTTCTTCAATGCAGATTTTCAAGAAAAAACTAAGCCAACCGTACAAGAAAAAAAGAACCATCTTTCTTGCTTTCCTCGCCGCAATCAGCTGTTCATCGATCCTCTCCCACTTAGCCTCCGAAATCGTGCAGTTTTGGGAGTTTTAGCAAGAATACATCAACTGAATTTTCCCTTAGTTACTCACGAGCAACTTACGGGAAATTTCTCTAATTCTCCTCTTATGCACACTACCTCTCTCGGCACCCTATAATTCGACCTCGGATAAGTGGCATTCTGGTGAACTGACCGTGACACTTGACCGGACAGTCTTCTGACCGTTAAACTGACTACCCTAAAGCACGGAAAGGTGAGCGGGATTAGGTTTACCCGAGAAAGTTCTTTTGAACGACTAATCTCAGGTCACTTGAGATGAATGGGGTTTACTACGTGTTTCTACCCCACCCTCAAGCCGAGAAAGCGTAACATTATATGCAACTACCGGTACGTTACCTCTGCTTCGCAGGGGCTCGCACTAGTCTATATGAAACGATCACGAAAGCTTAGTAGTGATGCTGTCTTTTCGATCATTCTTCAAGTTTAGTGACCACGAGAAAATGCCGAACAAAAATGAACTTCGCATGTTATACGACTCCCCATGCTTTGAAGTATAGTGAATCATTCCTCACTGTATTAGCTTGTCCCAAAAGTAAACTGCTTTTGCAAATAACTCAAGCTGTTTTCCTTTTTTCCACTCAACTTAGGGTATCATTCGAAACAGATCAGGCTCTACTAAATGGTCACCAATGATCCGCCGAAGTCGCGTTCCACGGAAAGCTTGAAGCCAAAATCGAAAAAAATTTTGTCACTTAGAAATTGAAATTGAAAGTTCTGCGACAAAGAATCCTACACACTTCCTACTTGGTCATTATACTGTAGGCACATAGTAGTACTCAAATATGCCTTTACCGAATTTTTTCCGAGCATAGAAAGCGAGAAACAAAAATTGTCCAAAAATGGCAAACTCCGCCCCCAGCCCCTCCCACATACGTCGTTGTATGCTACAAGCCTTACTAGGTATAATTCAGAACCTCCTGTATGTGCTCTTATAATCGAGAAATGCTAAGTTTTACATTTAAAAAAAACCGAAAAAAGTGGCATTTAGGCATTTTCGGACCATCTTTTTTCCTCAAGTTTGAGCCCCGAAAAAAATCTGCCAAGTACATTTTTGGGTACTACTATGTGTCTGCTATATAAAGACCAAGTTGGGAGTCCATAGAAATTTTCTGAAAGGAGATCCGATTTTTGGGGCAGAATTCGAATTTTGGCCCCTAATTTTACCTGGGGTGCGACTTAAGTGGGTCTTTGGTGGTCTTTTTGTAGCGCGTGCTCTGCTCTATCGAATAATACCTTAAATCTATTAGGGAAACAAAAACAGCTCAAACTATTTGAAAATGGAGTATACTTTTGGGACAACCTAACATTTTCGTAACGGACAAATTGCACACAGCTACAGGTCAAGCGGCTTATTATAAGGCATGTTAGCTAAGTAATTTTTTGAACATGAATCTTGAGTGTTGCATGTTGATGTACAAAGTTAGTGATCATGCTGATTAACATTATAATACATAGTTGAGATAAAGTACGTTGAATAGACAAAAACAAAGCCCGCGACGAATGACTAGGACAATGCGAGTGTAGAAACATCTCACAAGAGGAGGATACTTGGTCGAAGTGGCGTTTCTATATGGGATGTATACAGTTTCATAAAAGATGCAACTTTGATTCTAAACCTGCTTTCCTTATCTGCAAAGCGCTTGTGGCAGAGGAGTCATGAGAGTTTTTCGACGCAAAAATTCAAAAGCGCGGCTACAATAAAATCATTCATTTTTGGTTCTGAAGCGAGAAATCCGCTTCAGAAGTGGCGACTTAGACGCCCTGGCGACCTGCCCGCCCCTCAATCGACTGCCAGAGTGCCTATGTCGCACACAGTCAAGGCGTAGGCTCCTACCACGACTCTGCGTCTAAACCTCGGCGGCAAGCGCCTGAATACAAAAATAGGGGCTTCCAAATAGCCAGTTTTCGACATTTTCGTACTCTGCAAGCTGCATTTTCGGATTCAGCTGGAAGTAAGCCTAGGTAAGCAGAAAAAATTTTGCTCGAAATTTTGTCCGGACGCTGCCTTTATGTTATAAGAAAGAATTGGCAAAGCTTTGTGAACAATCTAATATCTAAAAGTGCTTTAATGATTCACTATTGAAAATTACAGCTTTTTTAAAGATCCTTTCTTAAGTGCACCGAAAATTACCCTTTAAAAACTCTTTGAGTTGCACTTACAAATTTTCGTGCTTTTGCATTCAAACTTTTTGTATCTTTTTTGTTTGAAATTATCTTAACAAAAAAAAAACGATCTGCATAGAATGGTGGTAATGGACTGCATAGTATACTTGTAGACGAGGCTCGGCACCAGATGGCTCTGGCAATTTTGGAAACGAAAACTCCGTTGACTTCATAACAGAAATACGACGTTTCTACGACACGCTCATGAATAAGTGAAACAGAAATAATAAAATAGTCAGAAAGAATGCAAAAAATTTTAGGCTGAGATAATAAGATAAAAACTAACGATGTACGGATTTTTCGAAATGGCGGCATACTGCGTCATGAGCGCACTATCGCGCGCTTACGAGCAGGATTGCCGCCATTCAAAATTTTTGGAGGCTAGAACTATGCGGAAGGGGGCGTTTGTCTATGACTGATCTGTAGAGTTTTGGCTATAGATTAAAGGCAAAATCAAACATCTCGGAATTTTTTATATGGAAAGTTGCTTGCACCCCAAACACGAGAATGGAGCAGGTTCGAGCGCACAGCATGCAATCTTTGCCTAGAAAATTGCCCATAAACCCGTGCGCGCAAGTCATTCTTACGCGCGCTCGGACAAGCTCCCATATCCCTTACGCTGTCAGAGGCGGCATGTGCAATGCTATAAACATGAGGGTCCTTCGACGATTCTGCGTCTCTAACCATGACATGGAGCGTTCCACTCGTCCAAATCAAATGATGGGTTAGGAAAATGCTGGTTTTCGCCATTCCCGGTTCCCGCGCCACCGCGCTATAAGTAGTGGATTTCCGGAATCGGCGCGTCGCATTATCCCAGGTAAGCGAAAAACTCAAAGTTTGAGGATTTACTGAGCCACTGCCTTTAAGATTATATGGAAAGTGTGAAAAAGTGTTTGGAAATATGGAAATGCACAAGTTTGTTTTCTGTCAGCCACTTCAGGCTCTTCCTAACTTAACCATCACACCTTCAGTTCCCAACTTTTTTGAGACTCTTCTACATAGTTCAACTCTCCATTGCGGATTTAGGCCTAACGCATACCTCACGCAATTCCAGTCGCTGCGCGATATAGCGCTGCAGCGACTCTTTATAATTTTTCGTGCGCACTTTGCTTGGGCCAGACTCAATAGTTTTGCGAGAACGAGAACAGAAATTACACGCCTATACATTTGACACTTGCGCACGGTCGATTTGTGGACATCTGGCAAGACGACAAGTCGCGCGGATGTAGCGATTTGACGGAGTCGCGGGAGTACGCCTTAGGTCATAAACATTATATTTGTATTTGAATGCGCAATAAGGAACTATGTAGAAGAAGACTTATCGTTCCTTTTTCGTCCCAAACAATCCCTCACATGATTCGGGACACATTTTCAAATTTCCGCGCCTGCAGGACATGTTGGAGCGGAAAAGGATTTGTTTTGCAGAGAATGGAACCGTAGAGCATTTGCGATGCCTCCAGAAGGTACAAATGGTATCAAAGAGGGGGTGGATAAATGTGAAAGTTGAAAGAAAGTTGGGCGCATATATGTGAACGACTGAAGTAACAATGATAAATGGGGTAATTTCTGGTTGTAGATGACAGGGTTGCATAGGTTTCTTGTTTTGAGAAGCTTGGAGATGACCAACTCTTCGAAGCTTTTTCACTCTGTTGATCTCATAAAAAAACATTGACTGCTTTGCTCAGGTTTTCCAAAAGGAAACCACCTCTGAATTTCTGCTTTTACTCAAACCAAATGGCAGTTTTTTACGTACACTATACCAAGCTGGCTCATACATTTTCTTGAGGCTTAACCCAAAACCCCGCAAAAACGACATTCCTTTTACTTTTTACCCCCAGCCTGCCCCGTAAGCACCTGTGCCGGGTCCTGCTTATCCAAGGACTTTCAGGGTGCCACAGCCTGGAGATGTCATTTACACAGTAGCGGAATCTTCAATAGCAACTACAACAACAACTACTACGACAACTTCTACACCAATGGCAACCACGACCAGTATGCAAACATTGTTTCCAACCACGACCACTATGCAAATATCGACTACGACAAAAAAGATCACCACAATGTCTTACACAACAACTTCCAAATGTGTTGTGACCACAACGCCTAAATGTGTCGTAACCACCACATGCCGTCCGGCGAGGAACCAAGCAAGGGCTAAGCGGGAGGCAACAGCTGGAAATATACAAAAGCAAACTTTCCAAATTCCAGGTAAGTCGGTCTTGCCTACAGGTTGCGCCAAAATTACCGGCGGCAACTCTATAAACAGTGCTACGAAGAAACCACTGAGAAATACAAGCTCAAACTTATGTCTTAAAGGGCACTAATCAATCTCTACAAAATGCATTCTCTAAAATTCAAAAAGACCTCTTCTCGAAAACGGAGGAGTAAAAGAATCAGACCAGCATTTTCAAAAAAGCAAACACGGAATTTTTATACCCTCCTAATTTGCTCTGCAACTAATGAACTCAAAGCCTTTCTAGACTCTTCCAAGCTGATGTTGTAGAGCACAATTTGCGCCCTCACATAGGCCTAGTTGCATTTGCAGAGTTTGTCCCTTCACAAACTAAGAAAAGTAGTTGCGAAAGATACCTGCGTGGAGCAATGATTATGCTTATTTTATTATTATTTATGTTCAAGATTGATTATGAGGCCTAGACCAAAACTTTTCAGGTAAGAAACAATTCTTTATTTTTGAGAGATGTGGAAGAGTATCTATTACGACCGAATAGTTAGAAGTGTTAGAGATTACCTTAGCAGTGTTAAGGCGGTTTTAAATTCGATCAAAAAGGTACTATCTAATCCTATGGCGCACTCAGCATGGCCAAGCTTGCATTAATTTTTTTGGTATGCTGCCTCTCAACCATGTTGTTTTTGAAAATCAAAAATCTTCTTCGAATTAGTTCTCAAATTTCCGTACTTAACTGGTTAGAGGCGAAGACTTGCTCTATTCACAGTTAAGAATCAAGGAAAGAGGTTATCAAAAAGATATTATATAAATTCTCAAAGTCATGCTTGCGTGCGGAGTACACTTCAGTTTGCGAGAGGAATCAGAATTTCTTCGAAAATTAAAGCAAGCAAATTCTGATTTGACTATTGCATTACGATAATGACGGCTGGTGAAAACAAATGCATACTTAATCAGTCCTCAAGCCCGTCTAGTATCCTTTTAGCATCCAAGGAAACACGCGCCGGTAAGGGAACCAATCAACTGCTGCGTAGCAAACTACCAGTTTGATTTGACAGGTTGTGTACAGACTTCCCGAGTAACGGGCTCGGCACGAGGTGGCTAGATGAAAATGCAAAAAAACGAAGTCCCTACTTTAAGAGTTTTTACGAAGTCCCCTTTGACCCTCAACCATATTTCCTCTGAAAACGCAAAAAAATCTCCAAAAAACGAAACATCGACTAAGAAAAAACCAAATTTGCATGTGTCTTCGGCCACAAAAACAAAACTCCCTTTGCTTTTTGCCTTAAAAGCGATACCCAGCTTGCTTATAAGGCACCTATGCCGAGCCCTGCTAGTGACCATGGGGTACAGCATATTTGGAACCGAATATTTGTATTCGAATAATTTATTCGGAATCTTCGATTACTTAATATTCGATTAGTGGACTTATTGAAGAAGTCCAATCATTCGATTATTCGAGTAGTCTAATAAATGAAAAAGGTTACTCGAAAGATTCGTTCATTCGACGATTCGAAAAATGACTTATTCGACTATTCGAAAATCGAGGTACTCCGAAGGACAGTTATTCGAGTATCAGAATATTCGGGAAGTTTCGGATAACAGTTGTTTGAATACTCGAATATTATTATTGCTTTTAAGTAGTTGTATTGCATAATCGATAATAATTTGCTATTAGTCTATTCGAATAGTCGAATATTCGATCAAGTTGCCCGTATTCGAATATTCGAATTCGAACAATATAAAAATCAAAAATCGAATAATATTCGTTCTTTCGAAAAAATTTCAAAATTCAGTTATTCGATAGATTCGTTCGTTCAAAATTTTCGCAAAAT
Source organism: Cylicocyclus nassatus (assembly GCA_958299035.1). NCBI lineage: Eukaryota > Metazoa > Nematoda > Chromadorea > Rhabditida > Strongylidae > Cylicocyclus > Cylicocyclus nassatus. The sequence continues at coordinate 6,448,341 of CATQJL010000305.1, read as the reverse complement.
TATTCAATATTCGTTCATTCGATGAAAATTTCCGTTCATTACAAATATAGTGGTAGCAGGCAAATTCTGAAGCGTTAAAAAAAGGCTGCTTGACTTCTTTGGAGCGCCGCTCGAGAGAATGTGGGTGAGGTGCTGCAAAGTGTTGTCGGGATAATCTGCAAATGTCACTTTGTACAAGGGGGCGTCTAAATTGTTGGTTGTTCACAGTTATTGAAGAACAGTCCTCAAAAAATGTTTGAAAAATTAAAATGTGCCTTTTTTGAATCACTCCAATGCATAAGTATAAAATGACAAGATCTGGTCCGCTATTTTTCTGAACTATTCAGAGCGGATCTTTCTGACTCGAAGAGGCATGAACACTATATAATCACTTGATACATGAGAGTTGCATGATAGCGTTACTGATAGTAAACTTTAGACTCTCAAATTTGTCCCAACAACAAGGAAATGACGGACACTCTCAGACTGCTGTTTTTGGATATGCATAATTACCGAAGGTCAGATGCATTTTATAGGATCTCAGAGTGCTTTAGAGATGTCTCTATACTCACTTTGATAGAATTTTAGGTTGGTACTATCAATGGGAAAAGTGAAAAGAGAGGGAGAACTTTTACCACAAGCCAAAAATATGATGAGATTGGTAAGTGTTTTGCTATGCCCATATAAACTGCAAATTTATTTTAGGTGTATGATTGCGGTTTGGAAGAGCTGGCAGTAAAATATGCAAAACGCTGTCCCTTGACGAAGTCACAGAAGCCTGGGAAGGTGCATCTTGGTAAAAACTATTACCGAGTGTCGAAAGTTGAGAATGCAAGTCTAGTTGATGCTGTTGTCACGGTACGCTCAGGTGCATGCAATTGTGATTTTTTTTCGTTTTTTACAGGGTGTAGATTCATGGTGGAGAGCAGGTGAAACAACACATCCTGGCCCGTCCGTATTATTCCAGAAGAGCTATCTTCATACTCCCATAGAGTCGTTTACTCAGGTACCTTTGGGCATTAGAAATGCTTGAAAGGTGACCCATAGATAATATAAAGTTGAAAATGAACAGCAGATTTTTGCCATTACATCTGCCATGCCTTTCGAGGAGTTAGCATGGATGACTTATGCGATCAATCAACTAATCAGAAACACAGCGAAACTCACAGCGAAATGACGAAGAGATTTTTCAAGTCGCATTAAAAACACACAGCTTTCCTGCACTCGTAGACTTCATAACTTCTGAAACTTAGACCACATACAACACTACAAGGCATTAAAAAGTACGAGATGAAACGAAAGTCAAATCAGAATCTCTCTTTTCAACAGTTCGCTTAGATGGCATGGGCAACCACAAAGTATCTGGGATGTTCTGTTGCTGATTGTCAATCGTCGTACGTGTGTGTTTGCAACTATTCGCCAAGGTATGAGGTATAAGCCAGTTTTCCAATAATCGATTCTGATTACAGAGGAAATATCGTTGGTAAGAGTGTGTATCAACCTGGCCGCAGCTGCACTGAGTGTGGCTCTGGAACCACTTGTGAAGCTGAGGTGGGACTCTGCGTTTGATGTTGTGTAACCAAAATAAAAGTTTTGTCTAGAGCTACTTCGATTTGCTATATTCAATACATCTTAACAATTACGCACACCCAAAAATTAACAAAAAGCGCAAAAGCAAATTAGGTCATGCCTGTAGTGAACCCCGATTCATTTCAGTTGACCTGGGATGCCTATTAGAATCTTAGGTCAAACCGTCAGAAGTCCGCTTAAGGATTAAGGTTAGTTCAACAGAATGCCACTACGGTGAAGGTAGATCTAAAGATGAACCGAGGGGGATAGTGTGCAAAAGAGGAGAATTAGAGAAAACTCCCGTAAGTTGCTCGTGAGTAACTTATGGGACAACTTAGTTGACGTATGTTGCGGTGCAAAACCTACAGAGCTGCGCAACCACCATTTCGGAGTCCAAGTAGGCGAAGATGGATTAACAGCTTACAGAGACGAAAAGAAGGTAACAAGTTTTTTCTTTTTTGTAGGTTCGCTTAGGTTTGCATCAAACAAGAATCTATCAATTTTCATGCTGTTTATTTTCTGACAATTTCAATTTTCTATAAAGTCTTCCTTAGAATAGCATAGTTTTGTTTTATCCATCTATTTGCTAGTCGATATCCTTTTCAGCGGTCATCGTCGTTAGATAGTGGCCATCAAAGATTGCCCGGTGTGCCTTTGTCCACTAGTCGTCCTCAAACCTGCACTTTGAATTCTAATCACATCGCCGTCCGACCAAGCCTACTCATTATCAATACTTTCTTTTTGAGAACACACAAGACCTTCACGTCTTAAACGCGATTCTCAACTTACAATTAGTTGGGCTCGTTCCAGCCGAGTTAAGCTGAATGGGGTTTACTAAGGGCCATGGAGTTGATCGCGCATTCCACAGTGCAAGCACTCTTTGCTGATACCAAATTCAAAAAAAAAACTCGAACAAAATCTCATGGTTTTGGGGCTTTGAATCTGATCAGTTGGAAAGAAGTCAAAAACAAACCCATAAAATCTTTCCTGAACCCGTCTATCTCGAGGCGGCGTGGCGTTATACTACAAAGACCTCGCCGCCAAAGCTCGCCGCCATAGTCGGCACGCGCGCCGAGCTGGCTTACTGTATCCCGCACCCATTTTGCACCGGTGAGCGTGAGCCATGGGGCAACCGCGAGAGCACAGCCTCGTCAGCTTTGTCGCGTTGCGAGGTCGCGCCGCGATGTCGCGAATTTTACAAGAAGTTACATGAAAATACTCAGAAAAAAATTTTTCTCAGATTTTAACGTGCGATATTGTCCGTCGCACCGCATAAAGTGAAAACTTCAGAAAAACTTGTTAATTTCCTGTTTTTTATTTGATTCATTAATTTCAAATAAAATCAAAGGAATGAAAATCTGGCATCAGCTATCTTTTTTGTCCTAATAAGTTAAGTCCGCAGGTCATCATCGCCGTGTTACTAACCTCAACTTGCAATCTAGGCCACGGGTCACAGCTTGCAGTAACAATTAACTAACTATACCATGGCAAAAACCAATATGAAACGAAGAAAGAAAACTGAAGAAACACTAGGGAGTTTCCAAACGAGGGAAATAGAAACGAACATGAATCAAATAAAAAACAGGAAATTAACAAGTTTTTCTGAAATTTTCACTTTATGCGGTGCGACGGACAATATCGCACGTTAAAATCTGAGAAAAAATTTTTTCTGAGTATTTTCATGTAACTTCTTGTAAGCGACAAAGCTGACGGGGCTGCGCTCTCGCGGTTGCCTCGTGGGTCACGCTCACCGGTGCAAAATGGGTGCGGGATACAGTAAGCCAGCTCGGCGCGCGTGCTGACTATGGCGGCGAGCTTTGGCGGCGAGGTCTTTGTAGTATAACGCACGTCCTCCTATCTCAAATATCAGATGATATCTGAATTAACTTGGCGTACTTTTCCTTTTGGAATTTCACAGAAGCTGTGTCATCTTATATATAAAGCTGAATGTCTGTTTGTCTGTCTGTCTGTATGTCTGTCTGTCTGTCTGTCTGTATGTCTGTACGGGCGGCGGCCCAGGAGTTCCCAAAGCCTCGCCGCCTTCCCTTGCAAGGGTACTTAGCACCTTCAACGGGTCTTCGCACCTTTTAGATGGTTACGCCCACTTGCTCCGCCCACTAGCTAATCTTATTCCGAGTTGTGCAGGCTCGGAGAATAGTCACCAATTTGTTCTGTTAAATGGATGAGTAAAACGGATGGAATGTGACAGATGAGAAGTTATGAAGTCTTGTGTGGGCATCGCTTTGTCAGAAGCAAAGATACTTCCCTTTTCTCGATTTTCAGCCAGAGAAAGTGTATATATGTACGTCTCATGTGAAGAAATATTCATTGAGCAAGTTGCACGACTGCAATTTTTTTTGGTGAAGTTTCTACTTTTTTCACATTTTTCGGACAGTTAGATTTTTCTAGCTATTGGCTACAACTTCGCGTAGATCAAATTTGATGCAACTTTTCAAAACACTACCTTGTAGAGCTTGCTGTGCTCTATCGAATCAAAGCCATAGAATCTAGCTAGAATAAGCGAAATTTGACTTATTGCGGTTAAGACCAGTTTTAGAGCAAGATCTTGACTTACTAACCGAATAATTTGAGCTTCCCGTCATTTTCAACAGCTTTTTCATAGAATTTGAATGCGTTTTCAGTACTGAAATTTCCTTTTTGTTTGAATTCATGTCTGGTGCTTTTCACGATAATGATGGATAAGAAAGACCTTTTTCTGGAGAGATTTGTTGATACTTTTGCAATTAATTTTGCCTGAATATCCGCTGAAATTTTTTTGAATTTTCTGTTAGCATGCCAAAACGATTCTGATCTACTATATAGTCGATGCAAAAGTTAGATTTAGGCAAGAGATTTGGCAAGATGAGAATTTTTCATGAATTTTCGTTGCATGCCTATACTATTCCCGCAGCCTTCGAATGAGACCAGTGAAGAAGTGGAGCGAGGGCGGGGTTTGACCTCTGTTGCGCGAAGGCGCGAGGAGCCTTCTGGAGTGTGAATGCTGGTGCGAATGGAGGTGCTAGGAACTCCTGCGTCCCTTCCGTCTGTACGTATGTTCCAAATAGAAAATTCCATTTCTGAACCGATCGGGACCAAACTTGGCACACATACACTTCGGGCCCCGGCGGGTGTCATAGGCTACTTTTCGTCATCGATCGATATTGATTTTATCGATTTTTTGCAAAATTTGAGCTACAGGGCTGGGAGTTGGCACAGGGGGGTAATCGAGCATGCTGATCACCCCCGTGGGGGTGATCAGCATGCTCGATTACACCCCCTTGCCAAATTCCAGCCCCCTAGCTCAAATTTTGCAAAAAATTGATAAAATCGACATCGATCGATAACGAAAAGTGGACTGTGACACCCGCCGAGGCCCGAAGTGTATGTGTGCCAAGTTTGGTCCGGATCGGTTAAGAAATGGAATTTTCTATTACATATGGCGAAGCCGGGTAAGCCAGCTAGTCACTAATAAATTGAAAACTTCCTTCTTTGTTGATCACTTTAAAACTTGTAGATCAGTCAGACCACAAATGGATCACTAATTCTTTACAGAAAACAACAACCTAGAATTTGCTGCACATAGGTTGAAAGCTCTCACGTTTGAGGTTTCCGTAAAATGACGAGATTAGCGAGGGCAATTCTTTCTGTCCAAATCCTTTTTTACAAAATTTGCTCAACATCTTGTGCACCACTAAAAAGAGCTCTTCGCCTATTTCTCTCCTTTCGCAGAAGGTACTTATGGGAAAAAGGGATTGTAAGAACAGCAAGATTACTCCTAAATGTAGAGTGGTTGTACCTTCTATTTCACATTCCCCTTCTGGCCGAAGCAAACCGTTCGAAAATGGCCAACATCTTATTAGCACTATCTGAAAGCGGCAAAAATACATCGGCAAATCTTTTATACAACTTCTGCATCCATCTTTAAGGCCAAAGTTCTAATCAATTAATTTCATTGTTATGACTGATTGTCTAATTGTATAGTTTTGGGTGATAATGCCTTGAATGACTCAGAAGAATGGTTTAGACCCTCTATGTCGGAGTGCCAACAGATGAATAATTTGTATAAAGACAGGTCTTTGCTATATAGCGAACAACAATAAAAATTGTAACCTGCCGTTTCGAACTTCTGTTATTTTTTGACTGATCCAACCATAAAAATCGAAAAATTTGCGAAATTTGCGAACTCCAAAAGGGCACTTAATGTCGCGGCTCCGCGATGCAGAGCAGCTCTCCGGAACAGGTACGCGGTGCGGTGTATGCCGCGTTTATCAGTCGTGCTTTTTGTAATGCCGCAGGACCACCCCGGCTGGAAACCCAAGTGGCGTCCCGAAAGTTTTGTATATTAGTTTGCCCCGAAAGTTTTGTCGGTTTTTTCAAACCGCTATAAAACTATGCACAATTAAGATCTGAATGAGTTTCAACATGCAGCTTTTCCTTCTCTTTCTTACGGTTACATTACCTAGCAATAATCCCGTATGCTTTTTTAAATATTTCTTAAAATTCTTCACCCGTCATTTTTATGTGCCCAAAGTTAGGCTAATTTTTAAAAATTTCATTCCAATGTTCCGGAGGTGGTTAAGTATGGCACAAATAGAACAATTACCGGACTACAAGGCAATGTTTTTAGATTCTACTAAAATGCTGTTTTTAGCTTCAAAAAATTATTTCTTCGGAGGTCTCGATTTTTGGCAAAGTCATGAAACACGCAACTGCAGCAAAAACATGAAAGCTCTTCAAATTTCTGCGAATTGAAACTTGATTGCTAATAAACAATAATTATGCAACATAACCAAGTTTAATTTGTTTTGAAAAATCAGCTTTGGGAATTTTCGGTAAATTTACGAGATAGACGTAATAAAAAAACCGCGGTTTTTCTTAAGTAAATAATTATAACGGACTTGATAAACGTGACCCGTGTAATCTAAAGTAAACACAATGTAGCCATTTGTTCTACGTAACATGTACTAGCGCTCTTCGGAAACATCAGTATAAAAATTTTTAAAATTCAGGAAAGATTTGCGTTAGTGCTGAACCGCTTAAAAAAGCCATGGCGATAATATTGCAAAGACAGGGTAGATCAGAGAGCAAATATAGCAGTAAGAAAGAGCATGAAAATTTGAATTAAATGATACCTGGATCGTCTATGAATTGGTGTTCTTTGGGTTTGAGTGAGCGATGAAAAAACCGACAAAACTTTAGGGACAACCTAATATAAGGCTGCGCGCGAGAGCAGCTATTGCTTCTTTGACTTCGCACGTTGTTGATTGTTTCTTGTCATACTTGGCCCCCAGCAGCTTCCGCATTAAAGGATTTTAAGTCGAGCGGTCGAGCTTGCAGATGTTTTGTATTATATGATGGACGCGCAGTAGTGCGAGAACGATAGGGTTATTGTATTAATAGATGAACAAGATGCGGTAGTGAAGTTGGGGTCGCGCCGTTTTTTTTGGATCAGATCTTCTAGCGGCAGATGCTGCTGGAACCTGGACTTCCTTTTGCGTTAATTGAGCCTGTAGTGGCGGCCATGATCACGCGGTTCGTCCCGTGATTATCATCTTCAGTCATCCTATTTAGAGACCTTATAGTTTGGTAGTTTTTTGTTGTGTATACTGCATACTTTTGTTGTGTATACTGCATTGTTGTTTGGTATAAATAAATTCAACAGTTAGTCGCGCTTGTACATGGTTTAGTTTGTTGGGGTGCCCACGTCGAGTGGATGCGTCGAAGTGCACCTCGGTATCGGACGCGTAGTATCCTAGGATGTAGGGTTAGCGGAGCAGGGCACTCGCGCATACGCAGGGCCCACCGAGCAGTAACACTTCATTGGACCCATTACATTGTCTTGAGATGTATCGAAAAACTGTGCTTATAGGAACTTCAGATCTATTTTTAATTTGGACCCATCAGAACTGCGACGGTCATTGACTTGCAAAAGCATTCGAAAATTAGTCCTCTTTCAGTCAAAAATTATTAATTTTGATTACTCATCAAAGCTCAGGAACATACCCTCGATACATAGAGCCACGTACTCTGGCAACCTTCACTTTGGCTATGAGGGGACACAACCTTCACCTGGGTAAAAACAGAAGTCATCCGGGGCGAAGCCCCGGATTTTATCATTCTGAATTTCGGAACGAATGCTATAAAGCAAGTATAAGAATAATATCGTTAGTTAATCTCAGCGAAACCGAGAATTTGCGTTTTATAGCCTTTTTTACGTTGAAAGGAAGGTTTCTGTGGAATTTTCGCCAGAATTCAAGACGAAATTTCTCTGTTAACCTCTCATTTGACCAAAATTGAGTATCAGAAGTTTAGGAAAGCTGTTGGAATTATACTAAAAGAGAAACTGCCCTTAAATCTTTCGCAGAGGGTCGCGCATGAGAACGCTGGTTTATCTCGCTAATGAGTGGCTTTCAAAGCTTGGGACGTTGTCAGTTCTCCTCGCCGTGTCATGACGATCAGAATGATATATAATGTTGCAGGGTTTCGTTGTGACCCCGCGGAAATCTACGACCAGAGCCAAATGCTCCGTCGGCTCTGGTCTGTCTCCGCTGCTCGTCTGCGTCTCCGCGCGCTGCGCGCTACCTCGCTACCTCAAACGCGGGGCGCGGGGCATTTGGCTCTGGTACCCTTTTCTCCGCTATTTCGAATCCAATTTTCGCAAGCTATATATCATTTTGAAGCTCTTGATCTCTATTTTCAGGCTGACAACGTCTCAGAACCACATTCTTTGATTTAATCGAGAAATCCGGCAAAAACCTTGTTTTTGAAAATCTCTTGTTTTTGTTCTAGTTTAACTCTTTTCACACGGTTTTTTCGTGCATTGTATAGATCTTGCTTCTGCTCATAATGCAGACAACCACCCAGCCCTTACTTCTTCGATTATGGTAGAATTTTTTGCGAAAAATAGTAAAAAGTGCGTTTTTCTTTAACTTGTTTTGTTTCAGTGCTTTCGCAGCGATTTTTTTCCAGCTTGGGCGATTGTTGCTCAGAACAATAAGCGCAACAATCCAGACAACGTCCCAGGAAACAGGAACGTCAACGCGGGGTAAAAATTTAAAGGACGCATCAAAAATCAAGACCCCGTGTTGCGATTTGCTGGTCCTGGAGCAAAAACTTGCACCTAGAAAAGCCGCCAATTGAAAGATTTCGAACCTTTTTGCAGCGTTTTTATCCGGTTTTCAGCCGTTTCTTTTGCTTTTTATATCCGTTTTATGTCATTTTCTCATCTCTGATCTACTTTGGACAACCTTCACTATTTATGACGTTAGATGTTTAAACAACATTCACTTTTGACGCCCTGTCTCTAGACTATCGAAGGTATGCTCAGGAATGTTCAACAAACAGTATCCCCACAAGATGAACCCCGTATCTCTGCTTCAACACTGATTTTCAGGGTTTCGCGAAAAACTTTGAAACAGTTAATTTTGAGAAAAGACTTTTACTGTGAAAAACAAACACTCTATACTCCGCTCCAGCTCTCGAAAAACTTCTCTTTATCACGCCATAAACGATTTGGGTCCAACTTATGGCATTTCCTCCTATGAAATGTTTCCACGGCAACGCGAATTGCAAATCAAATCAAACACATAGTTTATTAAACCATCACATTGAAAGATTTACAAAAACAGAAAAAACGAATACTTACAGAGCAAAACAACGAGAACAGAAATTTTACATCTAAACGTGCTTGTTACCCGTAAAGATAGGTGCCTCCCAAAAACAAATTTTTTGGAATCAAATAATTACAAAGACATGTCACTGCACATCTTGGATAGAGATCGGTGACTCGTATCGATTGAGCTCATCTCGCAATAATCCTAGAAAATCAGACTATTTCAATTTTGTTTGAAAAATAGGAACAGAGGAGCTAGGTGAAAAATATTTACCGTGAACGTCATTGAGACTGAGTGCTGAGAGATCCTTATGCTCGGCTTCAATAAGCGGCACTTTACCGGCATTTTTGCGGAATGTGAGCATATAAGGGTGTCGAAGGAGATCGGATAGAGAGCATGGAGAGCCGAGAAGGAGATAAAGCATGTTGCGAGCATGGAAATCTGTAAAAATTATCAATAATTCTCATTTTGAATTTTACTGAAAAGCCTGCATCACTTTTGCAAGGTTCCTACATTTAAAATCCTACATTTAAAATCCGATTATCAAAAAAAAAAACAGCTTACCAACAAGACCCGATTCGACATTGCCCTGAAGGATCGTTCGCCATTCCAGATCATTATGACTCTTGATTTTTGATAATTTCAAGAAAGACTCTTCTTCAAGTAGTAAACGTGCAAGTATCGAGCCGACTGAGGTGATGTCTTCTGAAAAAAATATGATTCATAAAACATCAACGTCTGATTATGAAAAGATTTGGCACTGATAAAAAAAAAACTCAATTTGTTTGGATTTAGGAAAGAAAATCGATGAGTTAAGTAAAATGCTTAGATTCACGGCAGATAACGGTTCGTATGTGTGGGTTTTCGGGCTGCGTTTAGAGGTAGCTCCGGCGCCGTGTCAACGCCGTTCCGACCGTGTTCCAGCGCCCTGTCGGCCCCGTTCCAACGTCGATTCAAAGCGCTGGCGTGATTATACGTGCACGCACCCGTTATGACCAATCGACCTTTGCCGGCACAGTCCCCGCCCGGAGCTTGCCACTAACACGGCAGTGGAACGGCGTTGACACGGCGCTGGCACGCACTGGCGTGAGCAAGTCTGAACGCAGCCTCACGTAGCGCGGGTTTCCCTACTTCGTTCGTTGAATTATCTTTATTATAGACAAAAATTTAGGGTGATTAGAACAGTTACTCACCTCTAAACTTTTCCTCACTAGCATTTTGAACTACGTCACCATAGGAAGACAATTTTAGCACCGCATCCGTATTGATAAAGACAGAGTTAAGTGTGATGTTCTGAAAGAAAAAACTTTATTGAACTGCATTTCTCACATTTTCAAAAAAACTTACCCCATGATGGAATCCATTTGAATGTAGTGGTTCTAGAGCCGATAGCAGCTGATAGACAATTTTTGCTATGACAAAATGATTGAGATTCTCATCGACGATGTCAGCCAATCGTCCATCCATCATGTCGGTTACGGTATAGAGACTGTCACCAGCTTCAAAAGCATCGAGAACTGATAATATCTGCAAATGGGCAAGGTTTATCAGCGAAACAAGATCTCTACTGTCTTTTTGGGACTTACATTAGGATGTGGAAGGAGTCGTCCCATTTTTAGATTATGATAGACCCGTGCTGTTTGTTCTTGATCCTTCAATGGCGTTTTTCTAATGATCACATTTTCTTCAGTCAATAGATCAGCTCCAGAGCTATAACAGCCGATTTTCGTGTGGAAGACTACGGTAGAATTACGGTAGCTTACCAGACAATCCGGCTAGGACCAGCTTCGATAATTTCTAAGTTAGCGAATCGTCTTGGCAGCATCAGCAAATGTCCAGAAATATTTACAGAATCATATCGTGACCAGGAAACTTTCTTACAAACTACCCGCTTTCGTGGTGGGTTCCTGCAAAGAACAGAATTGGGCCCGTCCTTTAGAAGATGATTCTCGCGTTAGAGCACACTTACTGTTTGGGTTCAGTTGTACTTTTTGGTGTAGTATTTTGTGTCGATGACATCTTGTTGAGTTGATTGAAAATTGGATTACCGCCAGACAGCGAGCAAGAGTTCCAGACGGTGTTCCAAAGACTACGAACGTGGTCCTCTGAAATACGAGATGGGGCATGAGATGTCTAAGACGCGCGAATATCAGAGATCTATTCTGTGAAGAACATAGCCACACACACAACTAATGCTTTGGCGTGAAAACAAAAGACAAATGTAAACAATTCGAGATGTTTATCGACAAGACAAGATTTCTTCGGCGTTTTGGAACATGATAACTGGATATTAGAGTAAGAAAGTTAAAGTTAAAAAAGTAGCAGAATTAAATTTGCTCAAAAATTCCAAAGGTAAAAAGAATGTTGCTGAGTCAAGAACAGCTTGCCGAACTCAAAGATAAAGTGGTCGCGGAATCAAATAAAAAATTCAAAGCTGAAAATTAGTCGCATAAATAAGTTTTGTAAGTATATATGAAGCTAGAAATGATGAGACACATATGAAACATTTTCTAGATCTCTCATTTTCTATTAGTACAGTGAAGCTCGTACAAACTTTATCAAAATTATTTTTTTATCAATTTACTGGATATGGTAAATTTTTTGTAAGCCACTTTATAAAAAATGTGGTCAATTAAGACTTCATTTTTGCCTAATAAATGCTAAATCACAAATCTTTTACTGAAGGCACAATGTGATTAGAGGTACGGTACCAAAAGCAGAACAAATTTTTTGAATTTTTCAAATTTTTACGAATTGATTCCAGCTTGAAATAAAATGTGAGACAAAAAGCAAACAAAAATCAAATCAAACATTCAAAATTTAGTTTCATAAGTTTCAGTAGGATACGGTAGGATTGTGAGAATAAAAGTTCATGAATGATTGACTGGCCCTGGAATTGCACTCTTCTCGATAAATAACCAATTTATAGCGGATTCAAGCGCCTTTATAAATAAAATGCGAATGAGAGAAGCAGAGATTTTTTAAAGTGTTTTAAGCTCAGAATACTGCTCAATGAGCATAGGGAACTGTAATTGCGGACCACACATCACATCATCGAGGAAATAATTCGTAAAATATAGCTAACGATGCAAATGCGTTCGCTGGATTTGATGTGTGGTGCGAGTTATAAAACTACTTGGATAAACAACTACTGGTTTCTGCTAACATTAATCTGCACACGAGGTAAGATATGGTAACAGCGGGTCCTGAACAGATAACGATGATGCTCACCGAAGCTCGGCAGCTATGAGTGAAGTAAGCCAAAGTTCCTGTGTCAAGAAGCCACGCCTTCAGAGGAAGTACAAGTTGAAGAAAAAATGTGGGAAACATGTGCTTGTTTAGGAAATGTTGAAAAGCTCAGCACGAGGTGCCGCCGCGGCCACGCCCTTTCCGCCTTTGGAAGAGAAAAACTTTCACAAAAAATGTTACAGCCAAAAAGATCTTAAAATTCGTTTTCAGCTTTAAATGCTTTATGGTTATGGGCGATTTCAACATTCAGTATTTCAACATTCAAAAACATTTTTGATCTCCCAAGTGAGCATTTCGGACAGCGAAAGTGTCGCGACAAAGTAGTCGTTTAGAATGTTCAGTGAAGTATAAACAAAAAGGAGGAGCCGATGGTGTGAATAAGCAAAATGACCTATAAACATCCCAAATTGCAGACTAAGTTGATTTCCGACATAGTAGACACTGTGATTGCGCGACGATGTTACTCATGTATAGAAAATTGCTTGATTGCTTTACTGTCTTGTTCCTGATTGTGATAAATCAGATTATTGAATCATTGCTGGTGATTTACACATTGTGATCTATGCTTTGGAAAAGTCTAGAAAGTGTTCTTTTTCAAAAGTTTGTTACTACGGTGGAAACAAAAATCCCTGGAAAATCTTCTAAAATCGAAGAAGCTGAAGATATTGCTAGTTCCGATCATAGTTTTTTTTAAATACATGATATATTATACAAGTAGGTTTCTATCAAATCAGAGACTTGAGTTTGAAAAAATAGAAAAATTCAAAGAAACTTGAGCGTTGCTGACAGTATGATTTCTTTCATGCACCGCTGAATTCTATTAGTTGCTGGAGATGTTTATTCAGAAACTCAGAAATTGATCGCTTTGTTCGAAATCGCAGAAAATTTTTTGGAAGTGGGAAAAATAATGAAGATTAGCTAGAAATTACCGTTATACAATAGCCTCTACTGAGGATGTCTCCTGCAAATGAGGGGATCAGATAACATAATTTTCTTATATTTTCCAAGTTTCCTAGATGAAGAAACTAATTCTGCATCTTGTTTTGAATACATGAAGCGTGTTGTTCAGATGCCATCTCAAAAAACAATTTTTTTGTACCTACGAAAAAGTCGAAGTTCTTCGAAATGCTCATACAGGTCTGCGCCTTTTGTCCAGTTGTTTTTTTTTTCTATTTTTCAAAGGAACTGACGAATGATAAGAGATCACAAAGCAATGTTCAAACCTAATAATCGCCGGCTAACGTAAACTTGTTCACGGCCCCTTGAGACTGATTGGGTAAGGCGGGGAGCAGATGATTTCCTAAGATTTTACTGGCACACAAATAATCACACAAACTTTTAGCGACCAAATACGTCATGGACCATCTCAGGTAAGCTATTACCCGTTACCCGGGGGTAAGCTAATTGGAATTTTGTTCCTAAAAACAATTAGAATTTTTTTGCACGTCACGCGGATGAATTCAAGGTAAACATTTCAACTTAGTGTCTAAAGATAGAAGTGCAATTGTATTCGTTGGAGGCACATGTTCATCCAGCAAAAACGACAAAGTCCATCTATCAAGCTTAAGTATTCAACAACACTGAACAAATTCAAACGTCAAACATCATGTGGCCAAATATTGCTGAAGAACTCCCCTTAGAGTCAGACTAAACAAGATTATAAATCAATCAACCACACAAAATGCATAGCTGGACTTGTTTGAAGTCATTTAGGTGATTTATTTGGGGGAATGAATGGAAACTTCAAAGTTGTCTGCGTCTCTGCTCGTGGCAAACTATCTGTCTGCGTCTCTCCTAATTGCAAACTATTTTTCGAATTTGGTAGCAAATGGTGAAATTTATGGTCAGAAATTTCTATCATTGAAAATTGTCAGAGGAAAAATTTGAGAGTGAAGTTTAAACGTCAGAAAGATTGCGAAGGATTTTCTAGCCAGAAAAACTGCTAGAATGTCATAATGGAAATTTTTCATTTGTTTGCTTCTCTGCTTTTCTCACGCTATTTTACGATTCACTATTCAATGCTGTTTACTATTGAGCCATGTGAATACCTCATCATGAGTTCCACCAAAACAAAAAGTTCTGAATTTTTTCTTAGAAAGACGTAAAACTCTGAGAAATATCGTCAACGAAATTTGCAAAAAAGTATTTTTATTCAAAAAAGAAGTTTGCTTACTGCTCAGAAGAAATTTCGAAATGACCGTCAACTTGCATATGAAAGTAGTCATAAGGGTTGCAGCTGATTTCGTTTATTGTGCATATAGAGTGAGCAGATGTTTCCGTATATGATGTTTGTTGTGCAATTGCACAATTTTCATAAGGCACGCAAATATGGAATTATGGAAATCGAGAGGCATTATTTAAATTATAAATTTTTTTAAAGTGGAGGGTCCAAGTACAGCACTGTGTCGCTGACAAAATAGCGCGTGGACATCTGCCACAAACCATGTATCTTTATAATACGTCCTTTGCCAGTTCAAATGGACAGAGTCTGCTGGTGACGTATTGTGGTATCACTAATCAATATAAGACCCAGTGAAGAAAAGGATTTTTGGCTACTTTTTTATACAAACATCTATAATGTTATCAAAATTATGAAGAAGTTTACTCTACCAAAAGCAGAGAATTCTTCCTAACTCCATGATTTTTCTCGTCCAGTATCAATAAATAAATAAACAAATAAACAATTGAATTTATCGCTCACTGTAACCTACCAGTTCTTAGCATCGCCAGACTGGCTTACGAATACATAGAACTATTTTTTGTTTCATGGAGAATAAAGAAATTTATGCGACAGTTGTTTATGGAGTCCATAAAACGTCACTTTTATGATTAAAGGTGCGTCAGGCAAAATAGCAAAGGTCCAAAGAAAATTTATGGCTGCTGCTTGAAGTTTTACGAATTTTTGACAAAAAAAATTTGACGATATATGAAAAGAAAGTTACGGTTCTACTGCAATCCTGATTACTGCGCGAAAAGATCAACGAAAATCAATTGAGACTGTTTTTAGCATGTGTTGTACGTATAGGAAGTTCATCTCACGCAGAGACTGGACGTGGTTGCGTACAGCTGTAACAGTTCGTGTTTGCAAGAGACAGCAGACGGTAAGAGGAAATGAAAATGTGTTTAGGCGGAGAGGAGCAGACGGAGATACAGCGTGGCTGCGTGCGAACTCCCTTGAAATGCTGCTGGTAAAGTAAAGTACGGTAGAAATATAGTATTTGTGTATTCACTCCTCTTTGGAGAGCAGCCAACAATAGAAGTGACAAACAAAAAATGGTCTCTCCCTTTTTTCTCCCCACCCCCCCCCCCCTCCCTCCTCCTCCCCCTCCCAAAATGCTGCATCGATATTTGCCACTGCAAATGGCTACCACTGCCATTTGCACAATTTCTCCATCAAACTAATTAAAATTTGTGCATACCAGTTCCGCATTAAAATGCAATTTTGCGTTCATTTATAGAAAAGGGTAAACAATAGAGATGAACGAGGAAGTGTCGGTTGGAATCAGAACTGGATATGGGCAAAAGGGAAAAGTCATGCTCGAGCACGACGTGAATCTTTCAAGAAAAAAGTGTAGTGGCTCGGTTTCCATGGAACATATTGGTAAATGACAACATTGGACTGGGAATGCAATCAAATAGTTCTTTTCCAATATTAGAGTTCTCGCGTAAATGCTAGAAGAACTAGATTCAAAAGAACTAATTAATCTAAATTTATTGCGGTCGGCTACAATTCACTAAATTTCTGTTGCTTCCCAAAAAATAAAAATCAATAGATTCGGATAAGATTGAAAGCGCAAAAAATCACTAGTTTATTTATAAAATGGTAATTATGATTGGTCGAAGAATGTGGTATCAGCCGATAGATCGATATATCGGGCAGTAGTAGAGGTCAATTTACAAAATAATAGGCAAATATGAATCAATATATCGATTGCCAATTCGGATGACCAAAAGCCATTTGCTTTCAATGATACAAACACTTTGTTTTGGAAGTTGAAATCTACGGTAGAACGGTAAGATATATCGATTATTTGCATCGAAACAAAATGCATTGTGAAAAAAGTAAGTTTTTTCTGCAAAATGCATCCGCTCGTTGTTGATTTTTTACAACTAAAACTTCGGTTCTGACAGATCGATAAATCGATTGACATCTGTAAAGGTCAACCGTTCAGTATCTTACTGAAAAACAATACAAAAATCAATACATAGATTGATCCAATTCAGCTGAAAGGAGACTTCAAGACTTTTTTCCGAAATCATCACTCTACATATGAATACATCAGAAAAATTTTTTCGCGTGTGACTTCTTTCACCTGAACCCCTTTAGCAATTGATATATTGATATTTGCATAGTGAATAGTTGAGCTCTACCGATGTCAATCGATAAACTGATCTACCGACGCACTATAGTCTCCAACTGGCAAAAATACTAAGATATGGTAAAATTACTAATGTTTTTTTGCATATGAGATGCTTACTAAGACCGAGGCCACTAACCCTAACCAGCGCATTACCCAAGGTAAACAATGAACATACCTTGAACGTCCGTTTGTTCGGCAATTGCACGCCAAGCCGAATCGATTTGCTCACGATGTCCGAAAAATTCGTGATCGTGGTCCCAGATACAAGGATGATGTTGAATTCGAGCGATAAGGACTGTTATGATAGAAGCTGGCAGTGGTCGGGGGTCTGAAAAAAAAAAGGAAATCAGTTATTGATTTTTAGGACAATAGCATGACGAGATAAAATGATTTGGAGAAAGATTCACATTAGAATGAAAATGCAGCAGGAATTTTTTGAAGAAGTGAAAGTTTTTTCTATAAAAGGATGTAAAAAAATTGCAAATCAAATTTTTGCAAAATAAAACTAGATACGTCACTTTGCAATTCTGAGCAACAATGCGGGACAAAGCAGGCGATCATATTTTCACCATGGTTGCCTAAGCTCCCGCCCCGCCTCCTTTCACCAAAGATTAGAGGATTCAAAGATCTTCGAATTCATTTCGGAGAAACTTGCATTCCTAAACTGCCTCCGGGTGCAATTAGCCTTTGAGGGGCGCTAAGCGTTTGGGTAAGTGGCCCAAATCGGATGACGTAAGCACTAATCTTGCAGGGGTAAACATTATCTAGCTGAACTTTTAGAACATGCATCCAGTCTCAAAGTTGTTTGGAGGGGGGGGGGGGGGAAGAGGGCAGAGGAAAACTGTCAGAAATGAAATCTCGGCACCCAAAAGTTCTTCTAGATCTATCGCCTCAATTTTTATACAGATAGCTCAAAAATTTGTACATCAACTTTATCGCACAAGCTATGAGTTATTGAGTGACAGCGCACAAATCTGAGTACAAAATCTGTCCTCTCGCCCAATACTGTACTCAACTACGCTTACTGGTTCATGGTACGGTACTGGGCAAGAGTCTAGACTTGAATATCTCGTTTAGGAATGAATTATATGAATTGAAATTGAGCAATTAGGCAGAAAATAACTAGCTTTAAGTGTGTCTAGCCATCTAGGGTAGTGACCAGAAATACTAAGTTTTATTCAAAAAGTTTCATAACAGATGACGAGCACGGAGATAGGATTGGAAACTCCCATGAGAGCCAAGGAATGCTCGTAAAGTAGCAATTACTGACGTCTTCTGACGTTGCTTGCGTTATTGCGTAATCAAATGTGAATGCTTGACTTGTTTCTAGCCAGCCTATAGAAGAAAAAGCAGAACGGGTGTTTGAGAGCAGAAAGAAAAGGGTTTGATTTGCCTAGAGAATCAGGGGGGCTAAAGAAAAATAAGTTAAGGTGGAAACCATCTTAGGAAACTGCTAAAAGAAACTGTGCCAAACCAGAAACTATAATGTTTGGCGTAACTATTTTTTAGCTAAATAGACCCTATTTTTGGTATAAGAGAAATACAGAATTTTTATGATTCAAAGAAAAGAAAAAATAAACACGAAATTTTCAAATACACTGAATTTTTTCTCAAGTGTATGTGCTCATGATACCTAAAGATCATCAATCTTATCGAGATAGCTCAAGACTAGTTAAAGCAGCGAATGAATGCTCTCGCCCACTACCGTATTTGATCCGCTCACCGATGGTAGGTAGTACGGTGCTGGGCGAGAGTTTAGATTCAAATACCTCGACCATGAATAATTCATATGAGCTGCTATTTGAGCGAAGGCATTTTTGCCCCCTCCCCCTTCATCGTCATTGACGATCACATAAAAAGTTTGAATACTCGTTTGTTTGTTTTTTCGTGGATAATGGCGAGAAGCGCTAAATGCAATGGATACTTTGCAATAAACCGCAGCAAAGTACCCCATTCTCCGCAAAATTTATTTTCCAAAAAAAAACTCTGATGAGAAAGCATTTCTCAAGGTTAGCGTGAATACGATGGAAGAAAGGGCTTAGCTGCTTGAGCCTAAAATGGTAAGCTAGCTTTGCAAGGAAGATAGGTTGGCATGAATTGCTTTCTACCCCCCCCCCTTTCCCTTCAGCACTAAAAAAATATCAATAGTCAAAAATTACGAAAAGTTCAAGTATAAGGTCTATTCGTAAACGTTATGCCTGTCTATGCAACGTCTTCTCATAATTTCCTTCTCCGCCTTACGCTCAGGCAATTTTCGCTAACTAGAATGTTCCGCAAATGCACACATAAATAGCACACGAACGTCATCGCATCAGTTTTTTGCGGACATCAGATGTAATTCGTGCTGAAAAGTTGTTTAGCTCGCGCGCGACGCGAGCAGGTTGATTTCCTTAGAGGAAGTGTTAATAGAATTTTTCAGTAGGCGAGGATACGGTAGATATTTTTGGAGCCTTACTTTTTATAATGCTAAGAAATTCTATTAATGAAGACGAGGCAAGGATACATGTTTATAAATTCCGGTTTTTGCTAATACATCGCGTTGGAGGATTGAAAATATCTTGATTTCGAAAAAAAAATGTTTTTCTATTTTCGTGATGCTTTCTTTAGCGACTAAAAGTAATGTTCTGCGAAAATAAGTGTCCTAATGTTGTCATCTTGCTTCAACAAAGAGGATTTCTAAGAGTTCTCAATGATCTTCAAGTAAGACACTTTCCGCGCGGGACCCAAAAACTGGGCGTTTAGCTCGAAGGGATGTACAACTTGTAAACACAAAAAAATTTTACTTAAAAAATCTGTAGAATTCATTAGAAAAATAATTACACCTTAGAACTGGTAGGGTTACTGTATGGTTCTTTTAGGATCGAAATCTTTCCAAAAAATTGAGAAATCTATGCCGGACTCAAAAACCCATCTTGCTGCAGATAAGGAGGCAGATGATGGAGTGAACTTTTTTGCAGACATAACAACTCATAATACGGCTGATTTTATGCACATGTTGTTATGTATATGACGACTGGTAAACATGTAACCTGCTTATGACTCAGAGAATTTGCTCGGTGATATAAAAACGTGCACGATGCGAGATTTCCGACATGATTACATACTTAAAAATTGCCACCTGAGACGCAAGAAACTCGAAACTTTAAGGATGACGCGAAACTACGACCTTTTCCCGGTGCTAGACGTCGGGTAAGCAAATCATTCCTTGCATTAGCAAAAAAGGTGAGGAAAGTGCATATGAACATAACTTCAAGCGTTAGAAAGGTTCGAGAATGTAAAACTTCGATAGTGAAAGAAAAATCGAAAAATAGCAAAAAATTACAAAAATTTGCGCTTTTTAAGATGCTTTGAATGCAAGATACGAGTCTTGATGCACACGTCTTCGCCCCGCGAATGACCAATGACGTCACTTATGGGCGGAGCTTTCTCGCAGACAAAATCGTAAATCGTAACGAGCCATGAAATAATGGATTTGCAATAATTCAGATGTAATTTATGGCAGCAGAGCGCTTACAAGATATAAAGGCCACGGGAGGGGGGGGGTGGGGGGGGGGGGGGAGAGGCGGGGGGGATGGGGGTGAATACGAAAAAATGTCGGCAGTGTTTACTCTCTCGGAAACCTCTTCGCTGTGATGGAATGGCTTACTAATTGATGTCGAAAGATACTAGTGGCCAGTCAACAATATATGATTCGAGGTGTAAACAATGTAAAAATAGATGAAGTTGCATGGATTTTGAGAGAACGATTGATTAGAGAAATGAAATAGATGCCTCAAAAAATTATGGCAAGATGATTAATTGGATATTGTGGAAATTCGAATGATGAGAGGAATGTTCTTGGTTCTTTGGTGAAAAAAAAAGAAACATAAATTGACTGAATAAAAAGAAAAATTGCATGCATTGAATAAGAGTAAAATAACTAAATGAAAATTGTAAGTCTCTTCATTGAGCATTTTGTATACTGAATGATAGGTTCTTTGTAATCTTCCGCGAGAGTTTTAGCTTAGATTTGATCTTGTTCAAATTTTGAAAAGTTTATTTGTACGCGACTGAAGTTTATAAGAATTTGGATGAAGAAAGAAGGCCCTTCGATACTCTTTGTACTTAAGTTGTCAAATACATTTTGAAATTGAAGAAATTGATGAATTTTCTATAGTTTTTGATGTTTTCGCTTGGAATTGGTTTCATTCAATTCTTAAACAATTTTTTTACTACTAGCTTTGAGAAATTTTTAGCTAAATTATCATAGGCATTTTTTTTTCAGCCAAAATCAAAAATTCTTTCCAACGTCTGAATCAGCGAAACTGAATATCGCCTTACTCCGCTATGATGATGTGATTGTCACAGCCAAAAGCGCCCACGGCACATGTGCTCGACGCAAAATTGCACGAAAAACACTCACAAGGTTTCTCGCACATGATTGAGCAAGCATTTCTTTGAAACTTCACAACCACATGTTCTTAGTTAGCAAGTTACATAGAAACTATTTGCATACACTTCGCACGAATTTTCTTGCGCTTTCGTCAAGCTCCCGTGATGCAAAAGAAACTTTTCCAGATTGGTTTCCAAGTTCGAATTATAGAAAACAAGGGAAAATTATATAGCAGAGGGGGGCGGGGAATGTTTAGTAGCGGAAGGTAGCTTTGGCAGACAGGCAGTAGGAGACTTTTACTCTTTGAGCTTTTTCAGCCGGAGAGAGGCAAATTGT
Source organism: Cylicocyclus nassatus (assembly GCA_958299035.1). Classification (NCBI taxonomy): domain Eukaryota; kingdom Metazoa; phylum Nematoda; class Chromadorea; order Rhabditida; family Strongylidae; genus Cylicocyclus; species Cylicocyclus nassatus. Next base: position 6,426,862 of record CATQJL010000305.1, on the reverse strand, counting down.
AGGTTGGAAGATAATTAGAAGCTAGATGAACGCAAATTATTAACATGTGACGAGCAAGTCACATGCAATAAACACCAAAGTTCATATAAAAACGACGAGTCATTATTAGATACGACATACTTGAAAATTCGCAAACTTAGCGCAGCTCAGCCGCAAATCATTAGCAAATCACTAGACATTTGAAAGAAAAAACCTATAGATTCTGCATTATTCATTTTTATCTTATAATTTTACTTGATTTGCGTTGTTTCGAATTTTATTTGTGGTTCGTTCTGATGTTCCTTGTTGTTATACTGGTTTACATAGTTAATAGACTAAAAATAATTTTAATACCGATAATAAAAAATATCAATGATGGAATAATAAGGATATAATTAAAATGATAAAAATATAATGATAAGTACAAGTATCAATGCTAACAGTGATAGTAATCGACTGCACGAATTGCCCGGATCGCTGTAGGTTGAACGCACGCGAGCATGCCTGCAACGCGGCTGACGAGTACGGGCGCTACGGTGACTTATGCGCGCGAATGCCAATGTTAGCTCGCAAGAGACAGATAAGCGGGCGTTCAGCCCGGGCAATTTCGTGCAGTCAACTATACTAGTAATAACAATAATAAAATAATAATAACTATTACCCAAAAGTTTGCAGTTCTAATGCAGCTCAACCGCGAATCACCAGCAGTTCACCGGACGATTCGAAGGGAAAAATCTCTCGTAACCTGCTCGACTTAGCGCAACAAAAATCGCTATTTCCTGTTATTTTCCGGCGAAAGAGCGGGTAATCCAAGCGCCAGACAGGAACAAATCTAAATGACGACAATTTTCTTCCTCAACTCGCATGAAAGGTCGGGAACAGAAAAGAGAAATTTGGCTCATCAGCTTTTCCCAGACGGGCAATACCCTATCATTTTCCTGATGAGCTTATATACGAATATTTGCGCATGTGAATGCCATATGAAGCCAAAATACACATTTCGAAGGGCTCGATTTCAATGAGAAGAAGATCAAAAAGAATATGAAGATTCAATTTCAGAAAAGCCCTGGGGGCTGCAAAGAAAATCTGCAAAATTGAGAGAATATGATGAAAATTGGCAAGAACAAATATTACTGATTCTGATTAAAATTGATATTCTTTATCAAACTTTTTACAATATATTTTCCACCGAATTTTTTTAGGTAGTGTTGTTTTTATTGCTTATCTCAAGAGTTTTGAATACAGCCCATAAAAACTAGTGTTATATTTACAGTGTCTTCTAGCCGAAACTACAGTACTTTAGAGGTTCTAAGTCATATTTCAATTTTCTTATTATTTTTTTATATTTTACGATAATTAGTGGTAACACCTGACCCCGTAAGATTTAAAATTTATTTATTTATTTGCACCTCATTATTGCCTTATCACAACACTTCCTGACATTTGTTAATAACATCGATGAAGATATAAGTGGCTAGTATTAGCGGAAAGAGTTGAAAGATTACTCGGAAACCAGATAGCATGACTTCATAAAAGTGACATGAAGCCATAAGGGTGTATTATTCTACAATAAAGGTTTATGGAGTTCATCAGAATCATGTCCAAGGTGGAAGCTCCGGTACTGGCGAGTAAGCCTCTCTTCTACTGTCGGTACGTGGACGACTGCTGTATCGTGTATCCCACTCAAGCCGAACTGGATTCCTGCTTCAATATCATGAATGCCCAGGACAAAAACATCAAGATGACGAGGGAAAGACCCAAAGATGGATGGCTGCCGTTCCTCAACGTGCAGTTATGTTTGTCAGGCAGACGTTTTAAGACCAGATGGTACCGAAAGCCGAGCAGCAAGAATATCTTAGTACACCATACGTCAGCACATCCGGCACGAATAAAAGCATCCATCATAGGTAACATGTTTAGAACGGCTGCGGAGGTCTCTTCTGACAGAGAGGAAAAGATGTACTCGCTGGAACTCGCAAGATCCGTTGCAAGATCCAATGGATACTGCACGGAGACTCATCGGCTTCACAGACACCAGGTTCATCGTCCACCTAGATCAGAAGCTGAGGATCAGATCTCATTCTGCCTACCATACATCTCAGAAGAGTTTAGTAGAGCTGTTCGCAAAGTGCTCCATCAAGCAGACCTCAACGATATGGTAAGGATCGTCGACATTCCTCCTGCAAACCTTAAGCAGCAGCTGGTACGAAACCGCGAGTATGATCGTCTCTGTACAACTCCTCATTGTGTAGTTTGTCCGTTTGGCAAGGAAGGAGACTGTATGGTATCAGGTGTTGTCTACCTTATCACGTGTACAACATGTGGAGACACGTATATTGGCGAGACAGGCCGCCCCCTATGCACCCGCATCAAAGAACACTTAGATGGTCTCAGCAAGGGCAATGTAGCTACTCCGTTAGGCATGCATCGCAGGCTCAGCCATGACGACGCGGAGGTGGGAGTGCAGGTTCGAATCCTGGCGCGTGAACCCGAGATCTTAGCGCGCAAGACACTCGAAGCGTTTTGGATAGCCGCCCAAAATCCAAAAATCAACCGGAAGGATGAGTGCCTAGCCATTACTAACGAGCTGTCACCTTATCAGAGCCTTTGTGGCTTTTGAATAATGAGGTCAGGTCAGGACCGGGTCACTAGATTAGTATAAAAGTAATGCAGTACAGTTCTTGACATAAGTGGTCTGCACCCACCTAATCTATTATCTCTTAAGGTGAGCACTGGCTTAATCTTGCGTTTTGGTTGATACTGTTGCTTTTCTAGAGGGTTGGGCTCTTTTCTGTAGTCAATGAGGCATTTGATCGGATAGTTCACTTATGTGTTTTCGACTTTTCAGACTCTGAAGAAAGCGAGTTTGCCGAAACGTCAGTCTGTTTATTGTGGAATAAATATCTGTACCAATCTTGGACACTGCTGAAGAAATCAATCAGAAGGTTTATGGAGTCACTTTATGGATTTTTTTGTAAAAAAGCTCATTTTTGGTGGTAAGAAACTTTTATGAGCTATAGGATTTATTACAACGCGAAGCAGTTGAGCTCAGTGGATCTTTTGTAAAAGTTTTTCATGATATTGACGTCATCGCATTTCATCGAGTTTCATCGTTCAGCACGAGAACTAGCTAATTGAACTTTATTTCACAAATGACGAGATGCTCTGCTATAAATTACTAAGCTAGAACAAAAAATATAAAACGGCTGCAATTCTGCGTAGGCGCTGGAAAGATGAGAGATAATTTCTTTGGCTATTGCGAGGGCAGGGGAAATTGAAAGTGCACGACGGAAATTCTTTGCGGCAGCTGTCTAGTTTTTCTCGGGGAAGCTTTCATCGTCTGATAGAGTCTGGTTTCGCTATGATTAGCAATGACAAGTGCAGGGCTTTTGGAACAGCTGTCCAGAAATGCTCAAGAACACAGAAATAGTGTTTTTCATAGCTTGCTGAGATTTTTTTGGAAAAGTACCAAGCTTTTTGCTTGGCAGTTGTCCAAATTTTCAACTGATTGGCCGATAAATGTGAAGTTGGGACATGTTATGCGCGATAAATAAATATAAAAAAAGAAATAACTAAATTAAGTTGTTCAGCAATCATGGAACCACAATTTTCCCCAAAATTTCACAACCCAAAAAGAAGATAGAATTTTTCGGAAGCCGCCAAACCTTATATATTTTTCCTAACACAATTTTTTACACAGATTGAGTCAAAAATTTTTCGAGGCCTAAAGCTTAATTACATAGACTTACTGGATTGTCTAATTGAAAATTTTAAGCCTTTGAGCGTTCGAAGAAAAACACAGCAAAACAGGGTCTAGAAACAAAAATCCGTCTAAGGGAAGGGACGAAACAAAAAATATATATTTTTCTTTTTATGTGGAGAGGGTCAAATTTTTGATTAGACAAGTCAGTAATTTTATATAATTAAGCTTCATGCCTCGAAAATTCTGACTCACTCAGTGTACGAGAAATTATATCAGAGATCTATAAGACTTGGCGGCTTCTAAAAAACCCTATCTTCTTTTTGGACTGTAAAGTTTTAGGAAAAGTTGTGGAACTAGTAAAATTCCAAGAGAGAAAAAAATGAACTGCGAGTACGACAGCTTATCTTCTTTTCTAATTATGGAATTTTTTGGAATTGTTTGATTTTTGGTTCCCGTAAAGGGCAAAAACCTATAAGCATCAATAACATAACGCTTTCGCTCCAAGAAGGTCTTCGAGCAGCCAAAAAAAGAAATAAATTTAAGGATTAAGCTTTATCTGAAGCGTGGCGTTAATTATTGGTTTTGCAGCAGGTTTTCTCCAAAAAAGGGAAAAATTTTGATTAAAAAGTTAAAAATGCATGGCGCTTTGAAACAGTCGGTTAATTGGTCGAATGGAAGCAGATTTTTGATTAATAACTATATTTTTTGGTTTTTGTTACAAAACCCAATGAGAGCCTTTCTTCCTGCCTCCTCAATTTTTTGATTGTAAACATTGTGTCAGTTGTCCTTGTGGCTAACCTTGCCACAACAGCCCCATTCCAACCCATGTTACTTGATAGTTCGCCGGCAAAAACATCTAATATTGCTTCGCAAGCAGAAGAGAGCGAACATCTGGGATCAGTGGTCCACTCGCTCTTAGAGTTAGTAAACAAAAAGTTCATTGAGCAAGCACGTGAACGAGTTCGCGGGGTTCTCAAGAATGCAGCCGAAGAAGTAATGGGTCCCAAAATCTTTCGAGGGGACAAACATCAGCATCTTTTCACTTAATGTGGCTGGCTTGAGTGGCTACCTAAATTTTGGGTAAAAAAGTAGTCTCGATCCTTGAGATTTTTGTGTGCATGGGTTATAAATGTATATTTTTCAGTCTAGGTCTAGTTTTACGTCTCAACATTTGGTAAAATGGATTTCAATTATTCTTTTTCTTGTTGAAAAACACCCCCGCCTTACCTTGTTATAGGTCAGCAATTTTTTAAGGAGTTACGGATGTTCACTTTACAGTTATTTGTTTGAATTCATTACAATAATACCATGAATATACTAAGCTTTTCAAAAATTTGATAGTTGCAAATGGGACTTTTTCCTGTTTTGCAAATGAAATTTTTATAGGTGTACTAATATCAGCTAATTTTCAGAATTTTTGTTGATTAGGCTCCTTCGCGTCAAATTTTTTTCATGGCCCGCTCTCTAGACATTCTGTGCGGGCATTCAAATTTGCGATAGTATAATACAAAGGTGATTCTATTCGATTTGTACGAGGTGGGATGAGGCCGAAACTGAATAAGTTAGAAGAAATACGAAAAGCAATCAGTTCCAGTACTTCAGCGAATCCCCCCCCCCCCCCCGACTGTATAAAGCGGTGGAACGAGGAGTAGCAGAGAAAATCTAATTTGCTACCGAAAGCTGAAAGTTGCTGTTCGATGTCACAAAACAGGCAATTCGATTTCGTCGGATTTGAAAGCACTGGCAAATTCAATCATCAAAAAAGTCGCACATCAAAGATACGAATCCGGATCTACATAGAAGCTAGAATTTCAGGGCTGTAAAAAGCTAGAGGGTTAACGTTGATGGCTTTCACCGTTTTCTAAGGACTTCATCAAAGAAATTTATTTAGAATTGTTAAATTTATGGGAGACGCTATTGCGAAGGCTCCAAATTTGCTCCAATGACCGAAACTCTGATAGTTTGAAACCTGTGTAATGTTTCTATTATTTTATGGTTGATAGGAAAAGATACGATTGTGCTATGACACTGAGCACTAACTCGATGACTATCTTATAGATTATAGTTAAAATTATTAAAGTTTAATATCCTTTGAAATTTTCAAAACCACATGCATGAGATGGGTTATGATATTAGCTAAGAACTCTACATAAAAAAAGAAGAACTTTATCAATAAGTCATTTTGAGGACTAAAAACGAGGAAGTCGTCCTCACCTTACATAGAAAACTAACATCTAGGGAGTTAAAGATTGATACTTTTGATTGAAAGTTTCTTAATGGACAAAGGAGGTCAACTTATGTCTGATTCTGCACCACATACACATAAAATTACGACCAGAATGGACACGGTAGGAGTACCAGTTAGGGTCTCATTATAGTGCCAATTGAAGCTTCATTTCAACACTCACACACTTATATAACTTTCTATGTGTCTGAGCATTTGATGAAATCATTTCCTAAGAAGTTATTTGTAAAAATTACGGTAATCAACTCCAAAACAATGCAAAGAAGAGCAAACTTTTCTATATAGTCATATCGAAAGATATAGCGAATGTACTTCATAATTATTACTCAAACTTTTCAAACATGGAATCCAGTTTATGATTTCTTTGTTACTTGAATAAAAAAACAAGCTCAGATAATTATTATAATTATGAAAATGTAGGAAAGGCTGCTGTTCAATTAAACTGAAACTTCACAAAAATTTTCACAAAAATAGGTACTTTCAGCCTGACTAATACTTGCTTTTTTGCAGTCCTTTTTTTTTATTTCAAAGGCATATTCTAGGGCTTTGGAAAAGAAACTGTGATAATATCTTAGGATGGTTAAAGGAAGCATGAAAAAAGCAATGGCTCCGCTCTGATGTTTTTAGAAGTTTACAAAACCCATAAGGTTATGCACCAGTGTGCGAGCCAGTTGGTTAAATTATGCCATTAGCTTGGTCCCCAGCAACAAAAACAGCAGACAAACAAAACTAAACCCGTTTAGGCTGACTGGTTCCGTTTCGCAAAGGCAATTTTCAAAAATGGTTAGAATATTTCCTTTTTTGCCAATTTAATGTCGCTTTAAGCCATTCTGCGCCAACATTTTAACGTTTTCAAACGCACTACAAAAAGGAAAGCGCGGGAATCCATGTCGAAAATCGCATTCGTATAAAAAGCAGACACAATTTGGAATGATAATGTCGGCGCTATGGAAAGTACACACAATTTCTAGTGCAATCAAATGGTGATTATTGTGCGATTGCACTTATACTGCGCGCCAACAATAAATTTGACGAAGAGAAAGAAAAAAAGGAGAAAAAGGAATTTGAAGAATATGATGATTTATTTTGTTTTTCTACCCAAAATTAGCTTTGGATATAGTGATAACGGTATTGCTATAGTAAAATGCAAACTATACATACTCCAGGTCATTCGTAGCTTGAAATGGTGTATGTACTGCACAACATGCGTGAAATTTCACGACTTCTTCGCTTTTTAAGCTACTATTTCCATGTAACCCTGTTTTTTCTTCTCTATTCAAACTCAAATGGATCTAAGCAGATTTGAATAATCAATTCACAACCCCTCAATTCGCTTGAACAATTTCTACACGATTAAATTACACAGTCGTAAGGTACAGCGCGCGGTGTGCAATCTCACAAGTAATGCAGTTATTCGTGCAAAAAACAAACGCAGTAAGGCGACCATGTTAATTACGATACGAATTTGCCTGTTATTATTGCTGTTGTTATCTAGTCGTAAATTTGTCTTTGTTTATGCACGCTAATTTACAGACTACCAATTTTATTTTGACACACATAGGCGGCTGATTCCATCTAGTATGAGGAGGTGTAACAGGTGCAATAACACACTTTCTATGTATTAAATGAACAGTCATTTTGGTTATAAGAGCCAAATTTGATTTTTCATAAAGTAAACAAAGAGATTCTATTAGCTGGTCCAATTATTATAGAGCCACATTTAATTTGTAGAAAAAAGGAAAAGCCTTGCCATTGTTCGGCGGTGACGAAGCCAGTTTATTTATGGAGCTTTACATCAATGAAAATTAATAATGTTGAAAATTGACAAAAAGTACCATATTACGAGAAGTACATGTATTGCCAGAAGCAGAAAAACTTTAATAGAGCGCTAAATCCGACAATTCATATTTACTTAATTACTTGGGCATAGCGATAGGTTGAGGAGGTTATTTAAAAAAATCGTATATCGCTGACAAGGCTTGAAATCGCGGTCAAAAACCTAATGAGCATAATTAGTAAAAGTAGATAGATTATTACAATTATGATGAATCAATGGAAAATAGTAGTAATAATCAAAAAAGTCTTTAGTATCGAAAAAATGTTGAAGAACTTCGAAGAAAAGTGTTGTTGTTTTCAAACAATAGCTATTGCAAAAAATCTTTTTTTAATGAATACAAACTGAAGTATGGAGTACAGAATGAAGATTTTGTTTAAATTTCACCCCCTTTGATCCACGCATAATATATCACGTGGAAAAATTGTCATATTCTTCAATGCTTCAAAAAACGAATTTGCTTACGTTGATAATTTAATGAAGAGCTATGAGACACGCAATTGAAAAAGTGTCAAGTGTAATGTTCTTATCTTTCCACTTGAATCACAATGATTCAAACAGACAGCACTGTTGACCCGAAAAAAAAAGATGAGAGAGGCATTTCGAACTTGTTTTCAAATTGTGTGACTCGAATTGAATTTTACACTTAATTGTCGCAAGCCCAATTGATTTATCTATTAAACAGAAAAACCAGAAATAGCTGAGAGCATTGCCCAAAAGCTTTCCAGAGTTTTTTCACAAGGAAAAAAGATAAAGCTATCTTATAGACTATAGAATAATTTTTGTTTGATTATCTGCTTCTTGCGTCGGGGTTAATCTTTGATTCAACAAAATTGGCGGCTGGAAGGCGGGGTTTTGTAACCCAATTAAGACCGCTTGCGCCCGCGACGCAGTCTGCGTCTCTCAAGCGCGAATGCTCTCTAACCTCAACTAGTCCCAAGCCCCGCCTTCCTGGCGCCAATCCAGTTGAATTGAAGTGTAGGTGTGTCAAATGATTTAATGATGTAATTTTCACATTTAAATTTGATCGACAATTATTCGACATGCAAACTATCTGCAGCCTAGCTTTATACTCAATTTCTTTCAGAATTTACAAAATCAAAGCACTGTGACTTTGAAAATTATTATTTTAGGGAAGAAGCACTTCGTTTTTCAACTTGGGTAAGGGAATGTGTTCGCTTGTCAAGAAAAAGTTTCTGAAAATTTTCTTAAAAAACATTCTAAGCTCTCTCTCCTCACTGAGAATTCCAGGCGAAGACTGAAAATTAGACACTCCATCTGAGGAAAGGAAAGAAATGGAGCAAATGGAGCCAAGCGCGGAACAATCAATCTTTCATGAGAGGAGAATATTGAAAATTGTCCGTTGCCCGAGTAAGTACGGCACTTACCCGTTGTCCCTATTAGTATGATATTTCGCTTCGAATCACGTCATAATTCCTCCCCCCCTCCTCCCATTCCTAACTACGCCTAGGCTCCGCCCGACAAAGAGTCCGATGTCCGCAGTTGGTTGTTAGTTTTTACGTCAGCAGAGATCAGGTGAAGCTTGGAGTAAAGATTATGAGGGAAGTGAAAAATTAGAATGACGTTGGTTACGTAGGGAGAGGAGGACGGGGGGCAAGACAAATAAGCAGAGGTGATGACATCATTCTTGAGATGGTTACTATGATGTTTTCAATAAATGAGTTATGAATTTAGGCATTCTCACGAAGGAGATTTTGAAAAACTTCCGCTTTGCGCAAATTAGGAGTGGCTAAGCGCAGAACTCAAAAACAAGACGAGGTGAACGCGTAATATGATAAATAATTGATTTTGATTATGGGGGGGGGGTCTACTAATAAATAGGTCTTGAAAGCGTCTCATTAAAAGTACAGTTCTAAGTAGAATAACAAGGTCAGAAATTCATTCCATTTCTGCAAGGGTAGGACATTTGCTCAATCGAATAACAAGGAAATCCTTAACCGTACAGCGACATGCGAAAACTGGTCCCCAAAGTCCCCAAAAGTTCCAGCTCATGTTCAACGGACATTATGAAAGACAATTTTTGAAAAAAAAATACAAGAAAATTTTGCTAGCATAGTGAGGCATGAAAAAGGATCAAAAGTCGGAAAAGAATCCTGATTGTGCTTGCTGTTATAAACGTGCGAGAACTGGTCCCCGAATAAGTTCCCACTAACAAAGTCACTGAACTTTTATTGGGTATCACGGAATATGCAGAGAGCGCGGATTCGTGTTAAGGACACATTTCTTAACTTGACACTTACTATAGATTTACTGCAAGTAGGCGAAACTGGTCCCCAGAGTCCCTATAACCAAGTTTTCACGGACATTGTCGGAAATGTGGAAGGAAGGTTGAGGATGACGCGTGTTAGCCAGATTATATGTATGTAAAGTATAGATCTAGGCTAAAAGTTGTATAAGAAAAATTGTTAATGAAAATATCTCTCTTGATGTTGAAACAGGGAAAATTCCACCAAAAAAATTTGAAAAATAAAACTAAAAAACGAAAACAAGTGAGAAGTAGCGTGTTGAAGAATTCTACATAAAATGAGTCTTCTTGTTTTTATTGTATGATATATATAAACAGTAATTAAAATCTCGTAAACAGGCAAGATCACGCTCAAATGATTTGTGTAATTACACTAATAACAGAAACGCACCGTCATTATCGCTCGTATCTGGGCAAGCCACTTTAGTCGGAGGTTCTTCGATGCAGTCGACGTCATCATCATTAGGTCTCTTCGTCATCTGAATGTAGGTGTCTCAGTTTGCAAAAACATCAAATAAATTTTGAAACGGGAAATCAGTGAATGTACGATCAACAAATACTGAATATAGATGGTGCAATAATTAATTACTCGACGTATTATTAGGCAATAAGTGAGAAATGTCAGATAAAAAATGCGCAAAATTCGGGCAACAGCTTAAGAAATAATTTTTAGAATAAGCAAAAAGAATGTCAAAAAAGAATGAATGAATGCATGAATGAAGGTAAGGATTATACTTGGGACCGAATCGAATGATTATTCGATTATTCGAATAAATTATTCGAATGCGAATCATTCGAAAAGTCGAATATTCGAAAATCTGAGATTTCGAATAAAATTCGAAAGTCGAATATTCGAAATTTTCAGTTTTCGAATATATTCGATATTCGAATATTCGAAAATTTCAACTTTCGAATACTATTCAAAAGTCGAATATTCGAAAATCTCGATTTTCGAATATTATTCGAAAGTCGAATATTCGATGGTCATCAATTCGATCATTCGATGGACATCGAATATTCGAATCATTCGATGAACATCGATTATTCGAATATTCGATAATTTGAATGATGAAATCAGAGCACGGCGCAGATTGTATGGAAGCAAGCTGGATTTGGTTTTTGGAGCGAAAAAGCAAAAGGATATCATTTTTGTGGCCAAAAATTGCGACGTTTTTTAGTCGGCGTTTCGTCTTTTGAGGGTTTCTTACGTTTGGGGCTGACAGTCAAAGGGGACTTCGTTTTCAAGAAGCCTAGACACGATCTCATGCTGGGCCCTAGATGGAACTCCTTAAGCCTAGCACGTCACTGTAGGAGTTTCTATGCTACAACTCTCAATGGGGAGTGTATATGGGATGTTTGACTTTATGAACGATAGCATGTGCCAGCCGCCAGCTGGGTACCGTACGCGGTGCGCTGATCGCGCCGCCCCCTCGTTAATTGGCTTAGGAATGCGTTGCAGCCATTGAAAAACTCTCTAATATTTCGCTCATGCTTCTTCAGTTGGTTGCAATTTAAATAACAGTAGAATTCAAAATTTTTAATCAAATTAAAAATCAGTTTTTTTAACATTCTTTTTTGTGCACTCCTAAGTTTAGTTTGAAAAGAATTCAACTTATTGAGAAATATTTCAATAACTTGTTACATCAAACATTACATTTGGTAATGTTTCGCACAATTAGATATCCTCGTTTGGCAAATATGCGGTCATATCACACGAACTTTTTCAGATTTCAGAAAAAGGAAAATCACACTGCACTAAATTTTTTCGAATCTGCTTTAAATAACAAATAATTTAAATAACAAATAATTTCTTTTGTTTGCTTTCAAAAACTGCTACCCTCAGTAAAAATTGATCTGTAACTCAATCGAAATTGCGTGTGAACTAGTCGTAAGATGTGAAGTCACCCAGACAATCATGCCTGAGGTGTTCTAGATTGATTTCACACTTCAAAGTTGGATATCCAGGAGTTATCCGGTCATTTATAGGTAAATCAGCAAATCTCTTGGATGTCACGATCAACACATTAGTTGCTCATGACTGGCAAAAAAAAAAGAAAAAAAGGGAAAACAAAATACTGTAAATAGTCAAGCTCCCAGCTTGCAACAAGCTTATAGCTCACACCATCAGAAGTTGTTTTCACTTGACTAGGGAACATGGCCATGAACCAGTGCCAGAGCTGTACTGCAAAGAACTCGTCCATGTTGCGATAGGCGGGGCTAACGGTGCGCACCTTATTGACACACGCCTGCCTAAGCGCGCGCTATCGTTCATAAAGTCCGCCACCCGTGTATATGTATATGCTTTGTGGTCCTGGCGCAGTATTTTATACAGTAATCGTGATGCGCCATTTTTATGGCAGATGTAGCTGCTATCGATTTTTCGCTATCCAGGGACGCCAGATTTTGATGTTCTTCAACAACGTCTATCAGTTCTTCATGAGCGCCATTGAGTAAATTTTAGAGCTTAAACTTAGAGTTTTAACGTTTAGATCCACCGTCACACGGCTTTATGACCCCAACAGGAAAAAGTGAAAAATGAGTACCATATTTGATCTGCGCACCGAACAACCTCTTAGACCAAGGTTTAACAAAATTTCAAAATTTTGTAGTTACTGGTCATTACGATCCCCCCCCCCCCCCACATGCCTGCTGAAAGTACGAGCAAAACATATCCGGAGGACTTTTTAGTTGCATCTCTTCTTTTGTACACTATTTTTCTCTGACCAAACTCAGATTTATCTCTGAGTTCCACGATAGACTGTAACGCCCACCAAACTCACAGTTATCGCAAAGCACAGCTGCGCGTTCGGTTGCGCTGTTTCTTGTGCAGAATGATTTCGACAGTGTTTTCCTACTAGGGATAAATTGCCGGTTACGGGGTCTCCTGCCATATATCGCCTTCTAGATTTGGTCCATCCAGCTGTTGAAGGGGTAAGAAAGGTGCGAGTCAGCTCAGATATAACTCAGAGTTAAGTCAGAGTAACTCTGAGTTCCGACCAGGTTACTACCGATCCTGCCTGAGGTGATAGATGCACGCTGTTCGTGCACGCTGTTCTTCATTCGCATTCGGAAAAGGTGATAGATGTGAACGTGAACGTGAAGGTGTTCCTGATATCGTCGCAGCGTTACTTCTACTCGACATTGTAAATTGAGGGCGTACTCAAGATAATGCACTAGCGACCGGGAGGATAGTGTTGTGTCAAGAAGTTAGTCGTTTGTTGTAGTGTGAGGACAGGGATATGGTAGAACCAGTCATTGTATAGTGTTTCCGCAGCAGCGGTCTAGCTTATCGCGTTGCCAACGAGAGGAATGCTTTTTGCCACGAGTGTAGTGTCGAAAGTTGTGAGTAAAGCACTTATACAGTTCAACAATGTGTATACTATATGTGTATCGTGGAGTTGTCGACGGCGTGGACTAGATGTAAAGAATCCGCGCAACGCGCTGAAATGTACGTCATGTACTGCAGGGTATTAGTCCCATAAAAGGGAACTACAAAGACCTAAAGTACTTGTAAACTATGCGCTTGGTCATGTTATCATATCACATAAACATTGATTTTTCGAATGATATTCGAAAATCGAATGATATTCGAAGGTCGAATGATATTCGATATTCGAATGACATTCGATATTCGAATATTCGAAATTTTCGATTTTCGAATATCATTCGATAGTCGAATATTCGAAATTTTTGATTTTCGAATATTATTCGATAGTCGAATATTCGAAATTTTTGATTTTCGAATATATTCGATAGTCGAATATTCGAAATTTTCGATTTTCGAATATTATTCGATAGTCGAATATTCGAAATTTTCAATTTTCGAATATATTCGATATTCGAATATTCGAAAAAAATTTCGAATTTCCCCAAGTATAGTAAGGATAATGTATCACACACAATCTTTGAAGAGCCACTAATATAACCATGGAACAACGGAAACTAATTAAATAAATGACTCAGTGCCTAAATATGGACGCGAAGAACTTTGAGTATACTCATAGGAATGACTAGAACAAAGGATTAGTAATTGAGCTGGCGAAGCAAGATGAGTGAAAAAAACAAGAAAGGCAAAGTTCAGAATTTCTCTCAAAAATTATGAAAAAAAAAACGGTTTCTTGGGCTCAGTTGATCCATGTTGCATGGTAAATCGTGATGTATTGACGCAATTACTAGCTTGGTATTATGCAAAAAAATTGTAAAAAATTTATTCAAAATCGTAGAACAGCTTTTCAACGTGTATAGGATTTTTTTATTCTTGTGATTCATGCAGTAACCTTTGATTCAACTGGCTTGGCTTTTGGGAGGCGGGGCTTCATTACTTAATTAAGGCCGCTTGCAGTCTGCGTCTCCCCGCGCGCGTGCTCTCTGATCATTACATAGCCTTTATTCGGTCACGAAGCCCCGCCTTCCAGGAGCCAAGCCAGTTGAATCAAAGGGTACTTTTATCGTAGAAAACACAGATTTCATTTCGAATAATATTAGAACTCAAAAATAAAAATTTGAAAGTTGCAACTTCTTGTAGAGATGTTTTATCAACACGATTCTATCTTAGTCAAAAAGCGTAGGTCATGAAACATTCTGAAAAGATTGAAAATTTCTGGAGCTTCCAACATTCTTGCGGATTAAAAGTTGAAAAACGCAATTTGAGTGTTTGCTTTCAACAGATTATGTCAATGCGATATGACAATAGTAGTTTTTGTTTTGAAAATACTTGGTATGTGTAAGGTTTTCTCTCTTTGAATTATATCATTTGAAACAGATTCATTGAGCCTGAATGAGATTACGGGATATTAAATAATTTCGGCGCAATACATATGTTCCAACCTAATACAATACTAGAGAGAAGTAATTTAGAAAATAAATAAAATCAAGATTGAAAGTAAAAATGGTAGAGAATGATGATAGCAATATAATTTCAAATTATTTTCACCAAGAAGCAAACCCCTCCCCCTCACCCTCCCTCACCCTTAAATGTAGCAATGTTCTGGATAGCATGTGTATCATCATGCGAAATGGAGCGCGTTTTTTATCGCAGCTATTAAAATTGATGTACATTCATATAGTTCTTCTAGAACTCAGAAACTGACATATCAGGAGCTTGAATTATGTCAAACGACATACCACATGACAACTGGGAGTCCAGTGAGATTAACTAGGTAAGTTACAATAAGGATTCGAACAAATGAATGAAGCCATAACTAGTAGAGATTATACGTTGGGCGTGTCTGGGGGGGGGGAAGAGAGAGTTTTTTGATGACGTTTGGTGTGGGGATTTATGAAATCTTTAAGATCAACAGCGAACGTCGCAGGAGTCTAATTAAATTTGATTTTTGAGGTCCAGGCAGTCCCGACTGGTGCAATTCCCCCCCCCCCCCTTTCGTCAGAGTCAGAGACAACAAACAGAAATCGTGCGATTGCACTTTGTTGATGGCTGACGACGAGACGATGTGGGACGTGCCCCACGTGCAAAAAACAAACACGACTCTTTTGTGTTTGCGTTTTTCACACGACAATTAACCTCGAAACAATCGGGGGCGGAGCATCGAATCGATACTGTAGTGTCGTTGTTTTGGAATAATGATTCGCGGTACAATGGGTGTACGCCGACTGTATCAGATTAGTCGGCAAACACAACTTTTGCAAAAAATGAGAACAATGACTTTGAGATTTGAAGAGAATTGTCCAGACATTATTTGACTGTCTCATTTTGATGACCGGGGGGGGGGGGGAGAGGGTTTGGAAAGCAAGAGTTAATTATATTGGTATTGAATAATTCAAAATTGTAAGGATGCGTAGGACTCAAAATAGCAATGAGCATGATGAATGACGAAATAATTAGGTATAAATTAATAGGTATATTGATAAAAAAATACTTAATTAGCTTACTGCAATGGAAATTTTTTTGTAGTAGAATTGAAGATAGATAGAATAAAATAATGACTGCGATGAACCAGAAATATTTTGATTATATCGGTGATGTAATTGAAAACAAAATTAAAACTGCATTCTTCTTCTTACTTCTTTCTTTTTACTTACACAATTTTCTGGAACCTTACTTTTTGAAAAATTCATGTACATATTTTTTACTTCTAAAATTTACTTCTCAGTATTGAAAATAAGTTTTACACACCTTCCTTCCTTACTGAGGAGTTCCGGGGAAGGTCTGTAAATACTTTTACTCCGTCTAAGGGCAGCAACGAAACGGAGTCTTTTGGTTATTTACACATTGTGAATTGAAAACCTTTTCTTCTTATTATTTGAAAGAGAATTTTTTGGGGAGGGGGAGAAGGGGGGGGGGAAGGCAGTGCGGATAACGGCTATCTACGGTGTAGTGCTTGAAGACAGTAATCAAATAACTATACTAAAGTGACTGCTACGAAGTAAACGGATCATTACAAAAAAATCTTGATTAAAAAAATTCTAAAAGTCTGCTTGAAAAAGAGCAGCATTGTTTGGAAAATTTTTCACCTGAAGATGTGAAAAAACAGTTTTATTTTCAAAGCACATTGAGCCCAAAACAGTACAAAAAAGAATATAATTTGAGGACAAGCGATGTGAAAAGTACACTAATTTTCTTAAATATTCGAAAGCCAAATAGAAAAGTCAAGCAAAATAAAAACCATTATCAAAATAAGTAAAAATTGAATTTCATAGAAATACCATCATTTAAAAAAGTTGGTTCGAAGTAAACAGCTTGATTTTAGATCCAAATAGCATAATTTTTGAGAATTAGTCAGCAACTTGATGGTATTCTGATTTTATGACAATTTATTTAATTTTTTTAAATTTCATTATTTGATTTTTTTGAGTTATTGGGGGGAATTTAATATTATATTTAGTATACTGTATGTAAATTAGCCAGTGAAAAAACTGTCTAAGAAAAATATCCATTTCTAAATTTTGTGAATCACTGCACTGGCAGTAACAAATTTCCCCCAACAACATTCCGCACAACAATTTTTTCCCTCACAAGGTTTGACTCACACTTAGAGCATAGCGAAGACACCGTAATTGACGAATGACACGTGGCGAGTGAACGCGCGTCGACTGGATGATACGCAGCCGGGTTGTTCAATGTGCTGTGAGGTGCTTTTTTCACTCCATAGCGCCACAGTACGAACAGCGTTAAGTGTGTAATATCAACTATGTGCGACCACATTCACATCAAAAAGAAAAATTCACTCAAAAGTGGAAGAGTTTGATATTTTATGAGGGTCGTAGCCCAGTAAAAACGGCGATTTGATGCCAGATGACAGAGCAACGTTATCTTCTGTGACAGTGAAAGTCCACATTAAACCAAATTTTTCAAGAAATCTAGTTTCTTGAAAATTTAGAGCAGTTTTTGCCATCCTTTAAGATTGCGTCCAGAGTTGCTCTCGTACCAACGCCGTGCTAGCGCCGTGCCAGCCCCCAAGTGGACGTGCCGCGTACTACTAGCACGGCGCTGGCACCATGGAAACGTTGGATCATCTCGCAGATCAATCAGTTGGGGTTCTTCTCAACATTTATTTAGACTATCGACGAAACGGGGAAATTATACATATTCAACAACTCTGCTAAACTAGCGAATAATCGATATTTTCTTACTGTAGGGTTTCCATAACCACTGGATAAATTTTTCATGATCTTATATCTTCGTATCTTATTATATTTTATATTTGTTGAATTTTCCTTGGGAGAGAAATTTGACCTTCTAAGGTATATGACCCATTGGTAGCGAAAAAACTCAGCTTAAAACTCTCGCCCAAACCGTGCTCTTCACCTGAAGTACGGTAAAGTGTACGGTACTGGGGAAAGCTTTGACTTTCGTGCTTATAGATGAATATTTTCAAATGCAGCTCGAGAAAGTCTATATTTAGAGCAATTTCATTTTTTTTCAAGAGAATCCGGAAGTTCAAATTTGTTCTGAATTGCCAAATCATGCTCATTCCCCGCCCCCCCCCCCCCCCCCCGACGTAAAAAAGTGCAATTCCCAAAATGAGATGAGCAATATATGAATCGAATGTATAAAGCTCTTCATCATTTTGCGCGCCGCTTCCGTGCCAGTCACGATGAATCTGACATTAATCTTTTTGTAAGCTCCAAATCACTGCAACAAATCGAACACTTGTGGGGATATAAATAATCGAATTATGCGGAAAAAAAGACAACGTCAGATTTGATGTTGTCGACGTAAACTGAAATTCAGCGACTTCACAAACCAATAAAAATAAAAATGTTCTTGTTTGGAGTTTGGGAAATTGGAAAGGGAAAAAAATTGACAAAGCATATGATCGTAAAGTGATGAATGTGACGTAGAAGAGAAATGGGTATTTGCTAATTTTAGAGCCCATTAAATACAATTTTGCAATACGAAACCCTTCCGCCTCTCTCCCCCCCCCCCCCTCCCTCCCCTTCACTTTTACGAGATATATTTACATGAACCATGAAAAGACAAAAGGCTTCCTTATTAATAAGTAGTAGAAAAATTCTAGTATAATTTCCAAGAAATCAAAATTGTACGGAGGATGTTTTTTATTTGGATAGTGAACCAGTAATCTCAAAGGTGCTAGTTGCAGGCGCGCTCGCTTTGGGACTCGCTCGGTTTCCCACCATCTGATGATTTTTGAACGCATCCTATGATTCTTCAAATATTAGAAATAAATGAAATAACCTATGAACTTTTTGAATTGGTTAGTAATAAATTTTTTACTTTTCATTTGCACGGGCGTGGCTATCACTATGTCCAAATTTTTCCCAAAAAATTTCAGGTTTCAAGTTTGCAATAATTTGAAAGTGTCGCAAAGGGGTTTTGATTAGTGTGGGTAACGTTAGGCCTTGGGCATACTTCACGCGATTTCAATCGCCACGCGGTTTGGCAGTACTCCAAATGTTCATAACTCATCGTACGGGGTTTCTGAATGTACGTAAGGTGGGGCATTTTATCAACCTACGAAAGCTACACATGCTATGCATTTAGGGTCTACCAGTATTGATTCTGAAGACATCTGGCAAATTGCCAGATCGCGTGGCGACGAAAATCGCGTGAGGTATGTCCCTTGCCTTACACTCCCTTTATATATACATTCATTCTTGACATATGCCCTCCTCCTCCCACGAAAAAATCCTTTTGGGACCGCCAGAATATCTTGGTGATGACTTCCTGGTAGTAAACAATGACTTTCAAACTACTGAACAGTTTCAAGTTTAGCCTCCCCCTCCCCCCCCCCCCCCGTTCTGCCCCCTTTCCCCATGAATGATTATGCCAGCAATAGAAGTGCTTTGGAGACATTAGTCTCAGTGCAATTTCTTGATGAGAAACTGGATCCTATTAGAGAAGCGCTCGGAAAAAGAGTTAGGGGCTTGCGCCAGACGAAACCTGTCAAATGTCATTCGTATTACTGTAAGTATGATCATTCAATGGTATGCTATTACACATGTAATGACTCTAACCCCGACAAACTTGGCCGAAAATGAGCTAGCCCCATATACCCGGAACCTGTTGCAATGTTGTTACAACGGCAATTTTCGAGCTTTTTCCACTTCGCATAACTCTCTGCCGGCGGCCAGGATGGAATCGTTATTTAAAGGAATGTTCGTAAAACAACTTATATGTCGAAACGTTGATCTGCAGCAAAATCTAGAGCGAATTAGCCACTCACTTGCATGTTACGAGCAGCATCCGCGCTGCTCGCCAGCAGTTAACCAGCAAAATTTAACTACATCTAGTCAAGCGGACTCGGCTGCTAATGTGTGCAAATGCAGACAAAAGACACGATAATTGAACTACGAGCAATGTTCGTGAAGCAGCTATCACGTCATTAGCTATAGCTTGCAGTTGAGAAACTTACGAGCAGCTCACCCGTTCTGCGAGCAATTCACCAAAAAAAACATAACTTGAAAAGATCCAATTAAGTGTGCAAATGCAGACGAAACTTTGCAAAATTTGGTTTTTGAGAAAAATGAAACGACTGTTAGGAAATAATCTCAAAGTTCAGCGAATCTGAAGCGAATTAGCCACCCATGAGCAAATTGCGAGCAGCTTATTAGCAACAACTGCATTTCACGAGGATTCGATTAGTTACGTGTGCAGTTGCAGAACAAACTTGCAATAAGTGAACTAGTACGCTCAGACTGCATACTGGCATGCGATCTTTCTAACCTAGTTGAATTTACTGTTTTTAGATAAATTTTTCAAAAAACCCAAGGATTTTTGAAAAGTTCAAAAATCTAAAAATCATCGCCTTTACTCAAAAGTTTATTGGAAGTCTTCGAATTTTTAAATTGCTTTTGTTTCTGTATTTTCAAGAAATAAAAGCATAATGAAAGCTAAAAACCTTAACTATACGACTTAACGACCGTTGGCATTCGGCTGCAAAAAAAGTTGAATTTTCTTAAAATGGAAAGATTTCGAAAAATCCAAGCTTTTATTTTTAGAGGAAAAAGTACGCAAAGTGTTGACACTATGGAGGTAGACAACTGAATGACCCTCTACGATTCGCAATTATTTGCCAATTTTGTAAAAAAGTTGAAACCAGTCCTACTCTTCATAGATTATTGGATTAAGGACTAGTTCTTGAGCGACAGATCATACCCTCTTTCCACAGGAGGGTTAATTTCCGGTTCACAATAGTACACCGAGTTTTTCTGGCAATGGGAAAGCGGAAAGACGGGGGAGGATGGATGGGGATGACACATACATAAAGTATAAAGTAATTGCTACCTCTAGGCTAACCTACAAAAAAAGGAAGTATGAAGAAGCATGTCACATTGCTTCAGAGTAGAGATTACAGCTTACAATTACCATAACTGATAATTGTGAGTAATCAGATTTACTCCCCCCCCCCCCTCCCACCTCATAAAGCCAAGCTCTGACTCAATTTCCTGTTGTTCTTAGTGATGAATAAGACACTTGGCGGAGGCGCCCTCTGTTCCAAGAAGGCCCACTTGATTGTAAGTGGAAAACGATAATTGACGCCTCGTTGGAAAAAAAACAAGTCCGAGTTGATGGTGGACGAGTTTTTCACGTCATTGAAGCAACATCTGAGTCGTTGCCTATGGCTTTGTTGACGTTAGAGGAGGGATTATTGGGATTTGGTTAGTTAAGGGACATATTAGGGAGTTTGCCTGACCTAAATGGGGAAAGAAAAGCGAATTAGGTCCTTAACCTGTAATTTATATAATGTGACTTCTCTGAGCCCCAAATGAAACTCATGGGCCACTATATCGATGAATAAGCACCCCCCCCCCTCCCAGACCTAAGGCCGCAAAATTTCTGATTGGTTTACATGGTCTAAAAATTCAAGTGATTGATTTTGATTTGAATCTGAAACGATAAAACTGAATTTTCAAGGTTAAGAAAAGTAAAAAGTATAAAGTGTACAATTTTGAGGTCTCAAAATCCATATGACATTCAGAAGAATCCCGAAATTTTTTTTTAAAAAATTTTTTGACGCGTCACTCAGATCTATACATCGCCATGTAAATAACTTTCTCCCAGTTTAGAAAACATTATTCGATTTCCTAATGCTTTTTCCTAATTTCCTAACGATCGATGCCCACCGAAGCCAAAATCGAAGGAAATTTCTAGAGAGAAAAAATTAAGTAAAGTGGAATCAAAACCTCCTTTGCCTAGTTTCCTTTCGCATGACTGCGTTCAACAGTCGCCGTAATTACTTTGCCTTCCTTTGGGAATCGAACTTTTTCCCCAGGCTTTCTTCTGGAACCAGTTTGAAGCGTCTTGGAATGAAACGATTTGACAAAAAAGATCAAATGACAGTTGCGGAAAGAAAAGGAAGTCAAGGAGAACTGTGGGTTATGTGGTAAAGAGTGAGCCGCGTAAATTTGTAATAATTGTTGAATTCAACAAAAAAGCCAAGAATTTAAACGAATTATATGATAATGGCTTTCGGTGGGAATGATAAAAAGCTGTAATTTGAAGAATATTCGAGCGAGAATTAGAAAGAAAAACACAGCTCTTCAGGAACTTTCTTTCCTGGGAACTGAGAACTATGTAAATACCAAACAAAGCAAAATTAGTCTGACTCAGACTGAGTTGTCGTATGATAAACATCTAACATCCGTTATTAGACATTGCACATGATATCAACAAATTAGCGTATGTGAAATTATAGCCTATTAGCATTACGAGAAAATGAGACCATTCTGACCACGCCCAGAAAAAATGTACGAGATGTCGTCATTCAGATTGTAATTATGCAAATAGAGGAAGTCAGCTAAGCTGTGGCAATAGATGGACGAGTTTCCATGTTTTTTACGGAAGATTTTTTGGAAATAGCTAATCGTAGAGATACAGGGAAAGGTACAGATGAAAAAAGATGTGTGGTGAATGAACGAACGAATGAAAGAATAAATAAATAAATAAATAAATAAATAAATAAATAAATAAATAAACAGATAAACAAATGAATATCAAGTAGTAATTCCCTCTTTGAAGAAAAATTTCCTGATTTGAGTTAAAAATTGAAAATTACAAAAATTAGAACCTTCCCACTGCTTTCAATAAAATTTCAAAAATCATAAGAATTGAACCGCTGAGATTATTTCGATCGTCACGAACGATGAACGCCGAAACGTTCTGATCGCTGACGTAATTTGCCCCCCCCCCCCTCCCCCATCCCCCGCATTCCGCCGAACAGTCACTCTCCGAAAGTGCACATTAATTAAATTTGACGATCGGTCGCGCTGACGATCATCGGGTTGGCAAAATAATATGCATTATGGTATTACGTAAGGGGAACAGAATTCAAGGTCGGAAGTCTGTGAACAAAAACCGGTTCATTATTATTTAATCTTCATTGCTTATCAATTGTTCATTAGCAACTGATAACATTTATTGTTTTTTGTTTATGAATGGCATCAGTATTGTTGTTTATTATATATTGTTTATTAATTATTTCACTAGTTAATTTACTTGTTGATTGTTCAATAGCAATTGATAACATTTGTTTATTTTTAAAATTATTTATTGTATTTTGTTTATGAATGGCATTATATTGTTGTTTATTATATATTGTTTATTAATTATTTCATTGGTTAATTTACTTGTTGATTGTTCATTAGCAATTAATAGCATTTGTTTATTTTCAACATTAATTATTGTATTTTGTTTATAATTGGCATTAATATTGTTGTTGATTATTTATGGTTTACAGTATTGTAGCTTATTATCTACGCATTATGTTATTAATCGATATTCATTGATATTGTTAATAATTAAAAATCAGTGCTTGATATTTTATGTACATGATTTATTTATTGTTCGTTGTTAATTGATTAGTATTTGCTGTTTTTCTTTATTATTTAGTACATTTGTTGTAAAATATTCATTATTTATTATTTGTTATTTAATGCTCGTTATTGTGACATCATCATAAGCGACAAAATTATTACCGTTGCAAGAAAACTATTAATATCAGTGAGAATAAGGGTGTAACTATCAAATACTTAATAGCGGAAAAGGAACAATTTCAATTAGAATTTCAGTTTCGAACAATAAAATTAGGTGTAAGGAAAAAAGAAGTCTCTCACGCTTAGATGCCTTGCGACAGCGATTTCAGACATCATGTTAATTCGCACATTCGAAAGATATTACGAATGACCGGTCTGACACGAATTGTTTCAATTTCGATAAAGGCGATATGCCCCTTCCCCTTCGTTTTATCTCCTCCCCCCCCCCTTCCCCTTCCCATAGTAAAGTATGAAATCTTCAGCTCCCACCGGCATAAGTTCCACTTTTTGACTGCATTCAACGGCAGGAATCTGTTACAAGTTCTTGAAAATTAGCTTACAGGGCAGAGCGCAGAGAAGCAGAGACAAGAAATAATAATACGTACAGAAGAGACCCAGACAAGCAGACAATAGTACATAGATACTGTATTTTATTATAGCGCCGTTCCGAATAAAAACTAAAACCATAAGACCGAGTAGTTATTTTTATGATTTACGACTCCGCGCTTTAAAGACATGTACTAAACCAGTGACGCTGCCGACGTAGCACTGGCAATAAATTTTTAGTTGCATTCCATAAGTTTTACAGTCAAAGACGCAGAGGAATGTAATTTGGACATGTGAAATTACACAGCGTCTCTCTTTTTTGTTGAAGGCATGAAGTATGTGGTTGCGCTTGAACCACAGAACCTGCTTTACTCTATACATTAGCTAATCTAATATATAAAGAATCGTTAGCTCGATTTAAAAATCTTCCAATAACGGGAAACCGCGACTGGTCCCGAAGCGAACGCTTGTCCAAATGGCACCTTTAGATAGGTTTGAAATGCCATTTTCATTTGATGAACGCGAAATATAGTTCACATTACTTTTTCAATCATTGGTTCATAAGTGAAACAAGTTTCATCTTCTCGTGACAATGGCACTCTATCAATCAGAAGTCTATCACATTAGTTACAGTATTCTGACACAATCGAAGAACTCATAACAATCCAAAAATCATCGCAAAACTAGTTTTGACGTCATGATTGGTGATCTATTACAACAACGATGACGCGCTATGTCCTTTGTGTTTTAGAAAACAAAAAAAACTGACCCTTTTCATACATATGATTGGTTTGAAGGTCTTGCTTATACTGGATGGTCCACAAAACCCGTTACGTCAGCAGTACAAGTTCTATGACTTTTTTCTTAGACAAAAAATGAAGATTTCGAGCAGAAAAAGGGTTAAGAAATCAAAATATTTTTAATTTTTCATTTTTGTAAGGTCAGATAACTTTGTTACACTCAGAGGAAAAAGATTTAATAACTTCCTACAAAGAGTCTCCTAAAAATCCGCATTTAAATCACCGGAGAATGTAGTTTTTTGATAGTGTCAGATATGAGAAGTCCGATTTTCAGATTTTTTGAAAATTTTTCAACTATTTTTGAAGGTCCTAATACCTGTTATTAGGAGCTCAAACCTCCAAACTACCTTCGTAATTTCTGATTCAACCGGCTAGGCGGCTGAAAGACAGAGCTTTATGACCTCCTAGCCTTAGTTAGGTCACGATGCCCCGCCTTCTAGCCGCCAAACCAGCTGAATCAAAGGGTATTTAGCGTTGACGCTCCGAGAAAAATCTACAAAGGTAGAAAAGAAAGGAGAATTTTAAAAGGATGAAAAAAACGGGGGTTGAAAAAAGATTCATGGTCCCAGGATTGAGCAGTACATATGTGATCTGTAATATAATATTAGGTCGTTCCGAAAGTAATGTCGCTTTTTTCAAACGTATGCCAAATCTCGTGGAACAAAGATGTGTAAGAGATTCTGGCAGCATTTGATGCAGCGTTTCATTCTCTTTCTAAAGGTTATAAAGATGTTGCAATACAATCAATGAGTTTCCAGAAAAGAGTCAAAATCTGCGACCTATGCTTTTTGAGATGGCCAAGTTTCACAATTTTTTCAAAATTTTATAACAAACCTCAGAAGTAGTCCAAGTAATGGATGGATGGAGCAAACCCTACAGGAAACAGCACAACTTTTTTCTACTCTTCAGATCTCGTCATAATTTTTCTACAGATTTTTTGATGGAACCATCGAATTTTAGCAGGCTCGTCTCAGACACAAATGCATCAAACGCCAACAAGTCTCCGGATTTTGAAACTTACAAAGATGGATTATGGTTTTACACTAACTTTACAAAGCAAATGAGCGTTTACCGCTTCAGATTAGCAACTTTCGAAAATTTCGTGTACAGCCGGAGGCGCCCTAGAAAGCCTGAATTATGATGATTTTATCTCGGAAAACTTGATGAATCGGAAACCAAAAACAACTGGTAAAAAGAGGAGAAAAAGCTGCGTCGAATGACACCCGAGTTGCTTGCCGGTTGTTGTTCTGTGAGGTTTAGTTGACCAAATATGGAATTTGATAGCATTGAAAAACTAATTCCAAAAACTCTAAGAAGCAAGCTAAGGAAAAGAAAATAATTGTTTTGTGTCTTATAGGGTTTGCTCTATTTATCTGTCACTTGAGCATCTTTGGGGAATCAGTACAAGATTATAGAAAAATAGCCAAACTTGACCGTGGCAAAAAGCATGAGTCGCAGATTTTGGTAATTTTTCGAGATCTCATTAAAAATTATGCAGTGAAATTGCAACCATTAGAAAGAGAATGAAATGCCGCATCGAATGCTTCTAAGATTTCTTGAAAATCTTGATTCCATGAAGTGTGGCGTTCATTCGAAAAAAGCGACATTACTTTCGGAACGACCTAATATTTTCACACGAGTTGAATAAAAGTGATTTTGACTAACGGAAATGAGCAAAATTCCTCAGATTACGTCAACATACATCACAAGCTTGAAAAGTAACTAGAGTTTATAACCCTAAAAAATCACACTGCCGTACTCCCCCAAAAATAATAAAACAAAAGCAAGGTTTTTGATTTCCACGACGATTTCATTTGATATTCGCGGGATTTTTAGTTCCCCTCAATAAAAAAATTCTTGATTTGGAAGGAAGTTTGAGGAAGGGAGATTGGTGAGGTGACCCAGATGGCCTATGCTTCTCTAATCCCTGAGGGCGATTCCCACTTTTTTTTTCAAAAAGCGCATCCTATTTCAGATTTTTGAAAAAACCGACATAGAGAAGAATATTGTTTAACATTACAGTTTTTTGGTGATAGGTGGAAGGGTGATGACCAGGCGATTTGGAAGCTTCTCTGAGCCCTGAGGGCAATTCCCAGCTCACAAGACAGCTGTCATAGAATAGAAACTTTCAATAGAAAAGCGAGATGTGACGATGAACGACGCAGTGTGACAGCCCTCATGACTGCAACTGAGCGACACTGAACAGCCCGAATATACGTAAAAACAAACTTGAACTAGTTCCAATAATAGACACTCGCCAACCGACACGACTCAGCGATGACAAGCTGAGCGCTGTGTGAATGGTGTGTGTGACCAAACCACATGGGCCTGTGAACGATTGTTGAACATTACAAAGTACAAGTCATGTAATGAGATGACGGGACTGTTAAATTGGCCTCGGACGGTCACAGGGCAGGAGAGAATGGACAAAAGAAGGAGCGCTTGAAAGAACAGGAAGATCTGCTTTCAGAGGCACTTCATAATGGATTTCTGAAAAAAGACAGAGCCAGATGCTTATGTACGAATTTTGAAGTGCTATATTTTGTATACTTGTTGAAACTGTAACTCCAAAAGAAAAACGATTGATTTTGAACTTCTCTACTTAGATAATTCGCCGGAACTTCCGCAGCAAGAGCACAATTTGCAGCCCTGATTGCCAAGATTTCGTATTGCAAAAGTTAAAATGTTGAAAATGGGAGCTTCCGCAGGACTTGTTACAAAACGCTGCGAAAATTCCGAATAATGCCAGAGGTTCCGCAGCACTTTGAGTCATGGTTGGTTGATGTAGTTCGCATTCTTCAGAACTTCCGCAGATGACCTGGCGGAACTTTCCCAAACGTTCTCCGGAAGTTCCAGTCAGTTGTTTGCGTATGTTTTCTCTGCAATTTCTGCATTTGCAAACAAACTACTTTGCTTCCAAAACTTGCACAAAATTCGATCTTAATTTACTGTGTCCTAAATGTGTCCTGATACAAATTTTGTAGCACGCCTTGAGTGTAGATGAAGAAAATCACTACATCAATAAACAAAATCACTATTATTAGATACACAAAATTAAGAATATGTCATCAAACTAAATTTTATTTCAGCTCTGTTTCTTTGAACAGGCTGTGAATGAATAAATAAACGGGCAAGTAAATAAAAAACAAATAAAGCCATGAAAATGATTGACCAATTTCAATTCTTCGTTATGCAAACATAAATCTATCCTCCATGTCAGTTAAGTGCTAGCTATATTTAGATTATTTACTTACAAAACAAAAATTGGATTCTAAAGCATATACCCCATTAGTATTATTTGATTTCTTGCTTGTTTACATTCAAAAGACATTTGTGATAATAAAATTAGTAAGAATCTATGTCAATACACCATTTCTTTGATAAGTTTTGAAAGTTAATACATTATTTACCGAGTTAATTAGGTAAAAAATTCGACTCAAACGATAATTCCATATGAAATCAAATATCATAAATGTTCCCGTTTCATTCACTCACTTGTTTGATCTATTTGAGAATGCAATTTCAATTCATTGAGTGACTTCAAACTAAATCAGATTGTATGTGACAGTTGAAGAACAAATTCTCAACGTTTTACTTTTAGCTGTAAAATAATCTACTTTTACTACTTATTGATTGATTACAGACTCAAAAATTAATAACAAAAATCAAAGAGAAATACCTAATTTCCGTTTCGTTCCTTATCACTATACGGAAAAAAGGTAGAAATACGATCTTCCCGGAACTCATCAGTAGTGAAGGAAGATCGTAAGAATGAAAAAAGAAAAGAGAAAGAAGAAGAGAAAGGAAAGAACTAGTAAAGATTAATCAAAGTAGTATTATGTAATTTAGTAATCCACAAACATTCTATTTAGTTATCGTAAATATGCGTTGGCTTATTAATTGTAGGCAAGTAACATAGAAAAGGGAAAAGGAAGTGATAAAATGAGAAAAAGACTAGATTAGACAAAAAATATGTTGTAAGTCAATCTTGAACCAAGTTCAAATATTGGCGCGCTATGAGAGTCGTTGTTGATTATGATTAGGGCATGTTGGTTAGAGCGCACCTATACGACAGAGTTATGCAGTGATAAATAACAAAGTTAATAGCGAAGTTAAAAAATGGATTTAACCATATTTAATATTTCAGTATCTGTGTCAGCGTAACAATACTTGGTAACTATGAATTTATTTTTATGTATACATTTGAACATAGCACTCAAGGTGATACCTACACTATATCCATTATCGCGTAGCTGTTCTTTTAGCATAATAATTCTTTGTTTAAAGTCCTCTAACAAGGAACATGTACGAGCAATTCTAAGAGTTTCTGTATATATCGTTGCTTTTCTAATATTTATGGAGATACAGGACGATATATGAGGAAATCGAATAACCTTATTTTGAAAACTATCGGTTTTATTGTATAGCTTGGTGTAAATTTTGTTATTTGATATATGTATTTCAAGGTCTAGGTAGTAGCAACTGTATAGATTAGGATGGGTAGTTTCAAAGTTCAAAGAATTATCATAAACTTCTTTGATAATATCAATAATGTCTCATTTTGTTTATTGTGTATGACTAGTATATCATCCATATACCTAAACGGAAAGAATTGTCTACCTATCATATTATTTTTCGAAAATTTGTACTAGAAATATGAAAGGGTTAAGTCTGCTAAAAGCGGACTAGCATTTCCACCTTGAGGAACTCCTTTTGTTTGTACATAAATATTATTAGAAAATTTGCAATAGCTGTTGACTAGTATGTAGTCTATCAGATATAACAAATCGTTGATATCATAATATCTGTATTTAGCTTGTTTTATTACAAAGTTTACAGTTTCTGATTCTCAGAAAAAGTAGAGCCGAATAGATTAACAACACCTTTTTGCATGTATGGATACTGAAAAAAATCGATAATTGATTGATTTGAGCCGAAAACTTGATAAAAAGCGGAAGTCACGTTCCGGTAAAGAGAAGTGACCTAACGTCGAAAATTGCTGAACTTTCAGCTCATAGATCTTATGACCATTGAAAAAGTACAAATTTGAGCGATATGATTATATTTCTGTATGTATTCATGCCATTGACGCGTGACTAACATGTTTGCACTGAAGTTCGTACGAGTTTTCTCGACATTAAGATCACAGGACTATGAGGAATAAACGGGTTAATGTCACTTTAGTACGGTTTATGGTGTATAGATGAATTCTTTTTCACGTGTATGACACGACATCAAATGTATACAGGCACAGCATGTAAACTCGTCCAAAAAATGGGCGGAGCCGAATCCATAAATTCGTGAACTGAAAGCGAGATGAAAGGTACGGTGTGCAATATATGTAGGTGACAGAGCGATGCGATAATCAAACAATGCAGCATCGCACACACGATGAAATTGCGTCAGCAAACAACGATCTTCTGTTGCTGACGCAATTGCCACCAATAAGTCATACACACAAACTCTTCACTTTGTTTGTACTTCCAAAGGTTTTGATGTAATGTGAGTGGCAGTAGCTACATTCAAAAGGATAACCGTCTCCTGGCAAAATTTATTGGAGATCATATTAAACTTCCTGAATGGAGGCATCGGGGGGGGGGGGGGGAAGATGATTCCGAATAGTCAAAAATTGCCATGGACTTTTGAATTGCCGAATTTTACAGTCGCAGGAATTTCTCATGAGCAGGTTTTTGATTCTGCGTTTATAGCCGTGTCAATAATAACGTGAACTACACAACACGGTATTTACGACTCACGAGCTTAGAAGTCAATATAACCCTTGATTTAATTGACTTAGCGGCTGGAAGGCGGGGCTTTGTGACCTAATTTAGGACCGCTCGCGCCCGCTACGCAATCTGCGTCTCTCTTGCGCACGTGCTCTCTGGTCATTCTCTAGCCTTAATTAGGTCACGAAGCCCCGCCTTCCATCCGCAAAGCCAGCTGAATCAAAGGGTACAAACATTTGATTTTGCGTTCTTATCTTTGAGCATGACAAGTGCCAGAAAGCTGAAACAATTAATATCTCAGCAAAATGTCTGACTTTCTAACGCCTATTATTGGTAATCAGTCGTAAGGTGGAGCAGATTGTCTGCAATCTCACACACCCCAAGTCACAAATGACTCCCCACTAGATGGAACTTGAAAATCTGAAGTGATCAATTATTCAGATAATTGTGTTCGTACTTTCTGAAGATCTTCATTTTTTAAGTGTAAATTTTCATTCTTAGATGCAACAGTCTGTAAATTCACACCTCCCCCCCCCCTATCCCTCTCTCTTATCTTTTACTCTCTCTTTTGTAAACTTGCACTTTGCACTTCCTCAAAGCACCTCTCCGAATGAAAGCAAAGCTGAAAGAAGGGTGAGCAGCAATAAGCCAGAAACACACACAACAGTAACAACGCTCAATTTCACTTTAAAATTACATTATCAGGGTAGTGAGTGCAAATTGAACATTGACGGGGGAATTTAGAAGCTCCGGATGGTTATGCGGTCCCCTTCAGGTGCCCTGGTTTAATGACAATTTTTAAGTTCGTTCTGTTGAGTACCATGGCAAGCTAAGCTTCACTTTTTGCTCGTTTCGAAGTTTTTTTTATCGAGAGAAAAGAACGCGCTGCACGGCACAACGCAACGCGGTTGAAAGAAGCCATAGAAGATGGATGATATCAAATGTAAAACATTCTCTTAAGACTTCTTGCTACGTCAATAGCTACGTTTTCAATAAAACCTATTTGCGCTTGAATTTATTTCATGGTGTACAACTGCATATTTATCCTGAATTTGTTGCAGGAAACCTAACATGCATAGAGAGAATAAAGTTTTGCTTCAAATGAAACAAATTTAGCTACCGATTCATGACGTGGCAATCAATTTTCGTACTTTTGCAAAACGAAATAAGGTTTTGGAAAAGTACAAATGAACTCTGGCGAAACTTGGAAGTCATGCAGCGCGATCTGGAAGGTGGCTAAGTGTTCAGCTTTCTCCTTCTCCTTCGGAGGGAATTTTTTACAAAAATGGTTTGAAAGTGTCAAAAATTTAAATTATTTCAATCAGTTGAATTTTCCATAACTTACGGCTTCTACAAATTAATTTTAGGTTGCTTGGTCTTACTTAAAAATGCTGTGCAAAGCTGTTCTAAAATTATAAGAAATGCGTAAATTATTCCAATTATTACAGGAGTTTTTATGACTCAACAACTCATATAAAGTACTAAATAAAGAGCCTTGACTATTGAAAAAAAAACTGAAAAATCCAAAAAATTTACCAGAAAGCGCGAACTGACACTGATTTATGTGTACCTACCGTGTCTCAGTAGATTACAGTACTACGACAACCAAAAAATTTGACCTATTGAGCTAGAATTTCCTTTTCGATCAGGAATTCAACCACGAAGTATATAAGCTAAAGACGAGAGTAATGTGAGACGGGTTTTCCGTTTAGTTAATAGAATTCCAGTTTTTTCTTCGGAAAAAAGAAGAAATCTGTATTTCATACCGATATAACATTTTATGAATTAGAAAAATGAATAAAGGAGCGTCGTATTTTACATTTTGAAGGTGAACCATATATAAAGAGAAAAATTTGAAAACCTGGCACTCAGCACTGATGAGCGGCGCACGACTAAGGACTGCGAAATTGACGCTATGCGTGCTCGACACTGCCGCGGTCACAAAAACGCAAATGTGCCTTCCTTGGGAAAAACGCTTGAAATAGATTGCTTTGGTGAAAGATAAGGAAAGGAGGTGTAATTCATTCGCCCACCTACTCCTCCTCCTCCTCCTCATTTCACGCGTCATCTCTGACAGCGCATGCTTTATTAATTTCTTTTTTCTATTCAGAAGTGCCTTTGCACTTGTTCTCGATTGATAAACATAAAATAGGAAGTCAAATCAAAATTCAAAAAATTAGAAAACGTACATTTCAAATATTAACACATCATTACTGCAATATTCATCGCTGATGGCAAGAAAATTCTCGTAAAATTTTAGCATGTAGGTTTTTCTGAGTGAATTAATATACCTTCTGATTCAGCTGGATTGGCTGTTGGAAGGCGGAGCTTCGTGATCTAGTTTAGGCTAGAGAATGATGAGAGAGCACGCGCGAGAGAGAGACGCAGACTGCGTCGCGGGCGCGAGCGGCCTTAATTAGGTCACAATGTCCCGCCTTCCCGCCGCCAATCCAGTTAAATCAAGGGTTACGTATCCTTGAGTCAGCCGTAACTTAATATGTGAGTCTGTACACTATGCACGGCAACCGACGACACCTTTACTAGTAACTCCTCCGTAAAACATTTTTTAGTGTAACAAACTGTAGAAATGTGTACTACTAATTGATTAGTCAAGAAAAATCGAGAAGTCGCTGAAAATGGGCAGGTTGTGATCTACAAGACGTCGAATAAGGCGCATTGTGTGCAATTCGCATATAAAGTAACAAATGTAAAGTAACAAAAGTAATAACTACACAAGAATCATTCCACTAGTTATGTGCCACAAATTTGTCATGAATTATGCTTATTCACTGGGAATAAAATTATTTACTTATTTACTTATTTATTTAGCTAATTTGCCATTCTGAACCTTCCAATCACTCTGTACTCATTCAATAATCAATAATCGATTAATCTGAATTCAGCAACAATCCGCTTTCACCATGAAGGAACGCTTAGGAAGAAAAGAGACCAGAAATGATATATTTCCAAAAGTCCTGAAAAATCGGACAGCTTTGACGCACCAAACAAAGCTTTTTCTTAGCAAACTCAAATGGTGTTGAAAACTCGTCCAAGCTCTCAAGGAACCAGCAATGGAGGGTATCCAATTACAGGGACCAAGTTATCTCGTTTTCGATGAGTAATAGAGATATTCTGAAGCAGTGGTTGTTCCAGTGAAGAGTTGCGAAACCGGAGTTGGGAGTGGAGGGGGGGATGCGAAATACTCGAAGTAAGATTTATAAGAATCAAGGGGTTTAGTCGTTATCAGCCCCCTCCCTCCCTCTCCCCGGGAACCTCCGCTCATTCAATTTGAGCTTATTTATAGCCCTTTAACCATTTAATAAGCTGATTTGTGTGAATGCTCACACCACCCATATTGCGCGTAAAAAATGCTAGCATTAGTACTAATCGTCCTGTGGACGCTCGATAAGAGGCTTGAAAAGTACTTGGAAAGAATGCATCATTATCCAGGATCCGAGACTAATATGGACAGTGTGTGCATTCATACATATGAGAGTAGTGACTAAATACTATGAATACCATCAGAAAGTCCAAAAAAATTTTTGCCGGGGGAGGAGGGGGGGAGACAGAGGTTTATTCAAATAAAGGGGCATTGTGGAGGCCATAAAAGGAAGAAAAGGAAATTTTCTAGAATCACAAAATGCGAAAGAGTATGTATAAAGTAAGATTTTCACCTCAGATACTTCACCGGAACTTCCGCAGGACAAGCTAAATTTGCAGCGGTTCTGCAAGACTTTGTTTACTATCACAAAAGTGGAAACTTCAAAAATTGGAACTTCCGCAGGATTTTTACGCAAGACTGGTCAAAAACGAGAAATTTCGTAGGTCTTTTTACACAGTGCTGCGGAAGTTCCGAAAAATGCCAACAATTTCGCAGCACTTGTCCTGCCAGTACTTCCGCAGGTTTTCAAATGGATTGCCTCTTATAATGTTCGCTCACCAACAAATAGAGTGCATTATCGAAGGCGTCATCCTTAGTGTAGAGGATAGTATATGAGTCTCGCAGTCAATAGAACAAGAGTCGTATTTTATCAAATCTTAGGGTGTTCACTTTTTTTGTAGTTCGCATTCTTGGGAACTTCGCAGCACCTCATTTGGGAGCTTCCGCAGGTGACCTGGCGAAACTTTTCCAAACACTCTGCGAAAGTTCCGGTCAATTGTCAGAATATGAGCCATATAAGCCAGTCTTATAGATGTCATGGAAGGAAGGGAGAGGGAAAGGAGACTAACTCATTTATACAATATTGAAATTAATTCTTTTCTCACAGATTCCAATCCGAGACCAACAAGAGCAATAAATGTAACATTAAAAGTACGTGACCGAACGTTAGGTCGTTAGTTCGTGTGACTGACTACAAAGTGCACTTGACGAGCGCAGAACAGCCGAGTTTTTTGGTGCTCGACGCATTTACTCGGCGAGCGTCAACGCAGTTTTACTTTTTTCCATCCTTTCGACTAGCTATATACTTAGGAGAGGCAATAGCGATGGAAAACCATCGTATAGCTAGTGCATAGCGAGGACATTCAAAGAGGGGGGGGGGGAATAAAATAGGAGTTAGGGAGGAGTGGGGGGAGGGAAGGGGAGCTTTTGTGGGGCGGAAAATGCTGTTTCATGTATTGAAGTAAATGAGTAGTAAATTGAACATTTTTTTACATTTCACGATTTTTTAGTTTATACTGGTGAACCAGTAATCTAAAGGTGCTATTTGGAAGAGCGTTCGCTTCTGGACCCGCCGAGGGTTTCCCGCTACTGGAAGAATTTTGAGTCGAGCTACCGATTCCTTATATATTATGCTATTTGATTTAATATTCTTCCCTTACCAATTTGGCTCGGTTCAATCAATCTGAATATTAAGATATTGCGTTCGTTGAAAATTGACAGCCTTTTTGAATTCTGAAAAATCCCAGTCTCCTTAATTTTTCAGATCCAGAACATGCCCTGAGATAAAAATTATCTGTTTGATAAACTAAGTTAGCGTCTTCAATAATTTACTTTACGACAAAAACAATGCGCAGGAAAAGTTGCCGGAAATTATACCGTGTTTTTCCCTTCCCCCTTCACTTTTTTTGCTATTCCAGAGATACCGTAAACAAGGCGTAAGCTTTCAAAGCATGGAAAAATTGAATTTTCTATCACTTGTAAAATTGTTTTACCATGCATAATCAAATTACGGCAGCATTGAGTGGAAATTAGGTAGAAAGAGTAGAAATTGAGTCATGACGCGTTTTGTGTAATTACAGACTATGCATTACTAGCCTATAATTCAGAAAAGCAGTTCCGGGATCGTATAGACGAGATATTTTCCGGGTGCGATCGCATTGAGAAAGAGGTCAAAAAAGTGCTTCCTTCCTTTCTTCCCCCCCCCCCCCTTGGAATAAAAACAAAGAAACAAGACCCCCCCCCTCTCTTAAACCTTTTTTTGTCCATGCAAAAGACTGAATGCAATTATTCTTTCTTCCATGCTTAATTTTTCACCCCCCCCCCCCCTCCTACAACATGAATGTATAGTCAATACAGAAACCAGAATATCATTTGGTTAACTGCTCTCTGTTCTTGAAATTGAGATTTGAGGCAAAGAGAGTGCCGTATTATCCAGCAATATTTTTGCATTACTAGTGAACCAATTATCCCAATTTGCTAGATTCCCATCCGCGCGTTTCGGGACCCGCTCAGTTTCCCGCTACCTGATGTTTTTTTTTTAATTGGCGATACGATTCTTTATATAATAGAATTTCTAATGACGCTGAAATGCTCTCTAATCAGCTAATTCATTTTTTCTGACACAACAGATGCCATAAATAGGAAATTCATGACTAGAATCATATACACAAATGCAATAGCT
Organism: Cylicocyclus nassatus; assembly: GCA_958299035.1. NCBI lineage: Eukaryota > Metazoa > Nematoda > Chromadorea > Rhabditida > Strongylidae > Cylicocyclus > Cylicocyclus nassatus. The sequence continues at coordinate 6,390,687 of CATQJL010000305.1, read as the reverse complement.
GTGAAAGAACAATAACCAATGACTCTGTATTGATATGACACACATGAACAATGATGTCTTATCTCGAATGCTTAATGGTTATTTTTACACTGTCTGACAAGGCCAAATGACCAAGAAAAAAGAGATATTAAACAATAGATATGTCCCATATGCATTCATCAAAGAATATCATAAGTATGAGAAGGCTAATGTCTTCATAATCGCCTTTTTCTCGAAAGGAAAGGAGCTTATGACGACAAGACACACATTCTGTACTAAGAGCATTGAATCATCTAGAATCTTCTATCATCTAGTAATGCTTACGTAGACCTGAGAAGAAAACAATTGTATCTTGATTATGCACCATTTTTATTAGAGGATTGCAGCTTTTCGAGTGCTTTCTTGGCTTGTAAATTTACCCGTTTTCTTAGGGTTCAACATGGTAAAAATTTGAAAAAATTTTTGAGAACTTTCACTGATTATACTCTCTATCAAACGCAGCCTTACAGAACTCTTACTATTTATATTTACTGTTTACAAATTTATTTACTATTTATATAATTATTTACTACTTTATTTTGAGGAAATTGTTGATATCTTCAGCAAACGAAAATTTTTCTGCACTTGTATCGGAGAAAACTAGATTTTTACAAATCGCGTCGCATATGTGATCCGGAGTAAAAAAATATTTTTGGCCTGAGAAAAAGACCAATAGTTGGCAGACGAACGAATACCTTGGAATAAGAAAGTCAACGGTTATTAAAAAACAAGTTGACAGAAACTATAGTTCAATTTCTTTAATTCAACTTTATTTTATTTTTTTAAAAAGATTATCTCGCTTCCTCGACTCATAAAACACCGGAGAGCCGTTTATTTTATGATCCAAAGAATTTCCGAAGGCTAAGCTTTGAAGTACGAACAAACTAGATATAGTAAAAAGAAATTTTCTTGGCACAACACAAGATCGAAAAATCGACTGGAATTTTTTTTTGGAATACAATTGAAACGAAAATTCTTCCAGCAAATATTGTTAATAGCACAAACCAAAACATAATTTGCTGTTGCTTAATGCGAGAGCTATGAGTAGATCCATCATAATAAATTTATAAGAAGTCTGATATATGTTGATATTAATTACTAATATCAAAACTTTTACTATTATTGATATTAGAAATCCCAAATTCCTTGTCCAAAACAGCCAATAAATTAATCCGCATTAGCAAGAGTTCAAAGGACTTTAATCAATCACAGAGCTAAAAGACCAGAAAAATGTTATGCGAATCAGAAAAAAAAACAATTAATCTTTGGGATATAAAGGCATTATTCAATTTCACATTCGTTCTTCTTTTCTGTGCTCTGAACTCAAATGTTTTTCGCTCTTAAGTAAATTATGTACAAGGAAATAATCATGAAATGAAAACGCAGACTTATTCATTCAAGAATTTATCCAATAAAAACAGCTTTTAGAAAATGCAAACATTGCGAAAGACGCACACAGCACCGACTGACAACTAATCCAGCCGTGTTTCTCAAAAAGTAGGCGGCGCGGGTGCTTTGGAATTCTTCGAAAGAAAAAACCTTGTGCAAAAAGAGGATGCTAGAGCAGTTGGCTATGTTTATTCATTTTCAATAAACATGGAGCTAGTTAGGACATGAAGATATGACGTTGTCCAAGAAGAGGCGATTTGTTTATATGTAAATTAATTCCAAGACAAACCATAGAGAATCCTTGAGAAAGAAAACATGAAGATTATTCTAAAATAGCCATGGATTACTTTCTCATGCTTCAAGGAAATTCCGCTGTAAGAGAATATGAAGACGTCTTACCTTTCAATTCAACTGGCTTGGAATCTGGAAGGCGGAGCTTCGTGACCCAATTAAGGCTAGGTAATGATTAGAGAGCAGGCGCGCGGAAGAGACGCAGACTGCGTAGCGGGCATAAGCGGTCTTAATTAGGTCACAGAGCCCGCCTTCGAGCCGCCAAACCGGTTGAATCAAAACTTGAATCAAAAACTGAATTTGAAAAAAAAGCCCTTCTCATTTGGCTGCAGCGCAAATCTCGCATAACAGCGAATGTTCTGTAACGAATGTCAAATTATATTGATTTGTTTTCTTACCCCGCATTGTCCAGTAAGAATTTGAAAACAATAATCCCAGTCAACAAATGCCGATGTTTCAAACTACTGCTATAAGAGTTTTACTACAAAAGTGAAAAAAGTGCAGATTTTTTGTCAAAATCCATTTTGACAAAAAAGCGAGTTCATAAATATGATAGAAAACCGTTTCTTTGTGTGTTGGAGTGTTGTAAAAATAAAAAGATGCAAGAAAGCAAGAAGTTTGAAATTAGCGCATCAGACGCCCAGGTTAAGATGGAAAGTCAAATTTTTCAAGATAATTTTATACATACCCTTTGATTCAACTGGCTTGAAATCTGTAAGGCGGGGCTTCATGACCTAATTAAGGCTAGGTAATGATCAGAGCGCATGCGCGCGAGGGAGACGCAGACTGCGTCGCGGGCGCGAGCGGCCTTAATCAGGTCACAAAACCCCGCCTTCCAGCAGCCAATCCAGTTGAATCAAAGATTAACAATATGGAAGTATCCATATACCCCAGCCTCCCTCCTTCTGAGATCAGGACGAAAATTTTGAAGGTGGTGAACCTGGTTACAAAAATTTCAGGTAAATTATTGCTAATCGGTCAAATTCTTATGAAATGCGTCTAAATAACCCCCTGTAAGAAAAAAACACCAGTTTCAAAGGGGGCCTGCACAATTGTTGGAGGGGGTAAGTAAAGCTATGTTCTCCTCCCCCTCCCCATCCTCCTTCAGCCTCTAAGCTTCTTTCTAGAAGAGATTTTCGATTGCCACTTTTTCCGCTCCATCTATTTCCCTTCTTTTTTTCCTTGATTCCCGCATTTGCCCTTCTTTACTTGCTAATCCTAAAATAGTACTTCATCAAGGATAAGATTGTCTCCTAGCAAAATGAATAGGAAAAGATAGAGCAAAAAAGGTAGAAAGCAGCACAGAGAAATGTTTGCTCGATGAAGCGGAAACCATCTCTCGTGAAAGTGCTCGTGTGCGAGATCTTCACATCTCAGAATGAAGGAGTGCGGACGAGTTGTGCGTTGCAAGTGAGGAGACGCAGTCGTCAAGAGCGTCGACACAAAACCAGTCATCGATGAAAAGCTTTCACACCACAGTGAACAACCGTGTGGGGGCCTGCGAGAGGGAGTTCGAAAAAAAAAACTCCTAGCGCTTGTTGGTTGCACTTTTACGATGTGGCGAGTCGTAAGCACACATATGCGCACACGCATATGCACATGTTGTAGGTTTTATGGAATTGGAATCAACAATAGGCAATTTTAAGAGCAGAGCTCGGGTTTAATTTTGATAATCGCCTTCTCAGACAAATCACCAAGACACCACATTCAAAATCCTGGGGATGTCAAAGTGCTACGAAACCCTGACACTTTTCGAAAGTTCGCAGCGCCTTGCAAGAAGTCCTGCGAAGTTCCCATTTCCACATTTTTAACCATTCTTGAAAATCCTGCGAACTTCCGCAGGACAAACAAAATTTGCAGCAGTTCCGCAGGGTTTTATCTGCTATCGTCAGAGTGGAAACGTTGAAAATGGGAACTTCCGTAGGACTTTCAACAAGGCGCTGCGGAACTTCCGAAAAATGTCAGGGATTCCGTAGCACGACATGCCAATACCTCCGCAGGGTTTTGAATTTGTTGTCTCGCCAGTGCATAATTGAACATGCCATCCGTAGTGCAGAGAATAGTAGGTGAGTCTCCAGTCAATAGAGTAAGATTCAAATCTTGCATATCTTTTGCTTGTGGTTCGCATTCTTCGGAACTTCCGTGACACCTCATTTGGGAACTTCCGTAGCACGTTCGTGGAACTTGGACTTCTGCAGGTGACCCAACGTAACTTTGAGTTATGTAAAATAAAATGAGCGTTCTTTTCAAAGAGAAAGGGTTATTTCATTTTGATATCGTTTTTTGAATTGGCACTTCCCCTTACCGTCCCGCGAACGGTCGAATATCTCCTAGCTCTGACGCAAATTATTAAGCTAAGCGGATTAGGAAGAACCAGTGGAAGAATTCGTGGTTTTTTCACCGAATCTTTCTTGAATGAGATTATGAGGCAAGATCTCTACGTCACAAACATTTGCGCTGAGTGGCATGAAGAAGAATGAGTCCTTGCCAGTGAAACATCTACTGCCTTGTAAAAATGGAATCGCTGAGGTGTATGTAACCGCTGAGTATGAATACTTATCTGGATATATGCAGTCGGACCTTAGTAGTTTCCATTTAGCCTATCAAGGAACGAAGCTGAAGTGCCGTATATGATTTTTCCTCTCCTATCATGTATGTTGCAATGTGAGCTATAAGTGATCACAAATTGCTTGATCTTTGATGATGAAATAGATTCAAAAAACTCAGACATTTCTTCGAAGCTATTGAAATTTGACGTAATGCTTACACGGTTGCCAGAGTCTGGAACAAACTGCTCTATTTGTAGACCACTTCATAGTCTAAACAGTCCCAAAACTTGAATGTACCAAATGCAAAAATAGCAGAGTTATGGAAAAAGTTGCAAAACTTATCAGTAGCCAACAGCCTGAACAACAGTAAATTGGTATGATTCTTGTGTGGCAACGAGTCATTTGTTACTTTATATGCGAAGTGCACACAATGCGCTCCATTCGACGTCTTGTAAGATCATGACTTGCCCATTTCTGGTGATTTCTCGTTTTTTTTTGGCTAATATAGTTAGTTGTACATATTTTTGCACTTTGTTACGCTAAGAAATATTTTACGTAGGAGTTACTAGTAAGGATGTCGTCGGTTGCGGCGCATATGTAGTGCGCAGACTCACTACTAAGCCAAGAATAACTCGAGGATAGGTAACCTTTGATTAACCTGGCCTTGGCGGCTGAGAGACGGGGTTTGTGGCCCGATTAATGCCGCTCGCGCCGGCGATGCAGTCTGCGTCTCTCTCGCGCGCGTGCTTTCTGACCAGTATCCAGTCTTGATTAGGTCGCGAAGCCCCGCCTTCCAGCCGCCAAGTAAAATAATCAAAGGCTACTACAACGAGTATTTAGACTGTTCATAGAAATACAGCTACTAAAAATGCTTGGACTGAATCAACCCATTAATCGTTCGATACTTTTTGCAATACCTCGCGAGCGTTGTCCGCAATAGTCCCCAAAAAAAGCTAATAGCTTTTCAAGTGTGGGTGAAGCAAAAAGACTTTGAGCCAATGTCACTTGCAATTTCACTTTCCACTTACAACAGAATCTGATCTTATGCGAAAGCAATAGTAAAGCAAAATACAGAAGAAATCAGTATCTCCAGACTTTGCCTTTCATTGTAAACTAGTTTCTTTGTAAAATGTTGGGACTCCTTTATCTCGAAGAAACTTGCCGCATGTGACAGAATGGCTGAAAGTTATAGAAACTTGTATAATTTAATTATTCTAGAAACGAGCTATTTGATCGTGCTGATTCACAATTTAACTTATAATGGCTCAAAAAGAAGGGTAGTTCTTTGGGTCCCTTATGAAACATTGGCCTGGGCATCGAAACCTTAGTTTCTCGAAGGTAACGTTTAATTTAGGATTACTTCAAGAAATAGAAGATCAAGTGTTTCGAATTAATTTAGCATTGCTACTTGGCAGTTCTTTTGTGACTAATTTGGCTTGTGGAAGGTTCTCGCAGCAAAAGCTATGTTTCAATGTTTTTCTGGACAGTATCTCGCTTTCATTTTTCACAAATGGAGGTTTCGCGTTAATTTCATCCGTCACTGCCGCCGCAACGTTTTTATCGTTCTCGATACACTCTCTCAAGTGCTGTGTTTCGCATAGGAAAAGGCGAGGGAGGTGGGAAAGAGGGGGTGCGCATTGATTGTTTCCGTCTATTTTCCTCTGAGAGTAAATAAAACCTGATACTACAGGGCGTCCCTGGGGCGCTTCTTAGCCTTGGCGGAAGGGCGTATAACTTCTTAACCTCAGGTGAAAAAAATTGGATTTTTTGTATCTAGATTTTTCTGCTTTCTTCTTGTATAAACAAAATGATTCTCATGAATGTAACCTATGATTTAACAGGCTTGGCGGTTAGAAGTCGGGGCTTTGTGACCTAATTAAAGCCGCTCGCGCCCGCGATGCAGTCTGCGTCTCTCCCGCGCGCGTGCTTTCTGATCACTACCTATCCTTATTTAGGTCACGAAGCCCCGCCTTTCCACCACCAAGCCACATCAAAGGGTACGTTATATGCAACAGAATTTCGCGGGAAAACGGAAATGTAACCTCTTGTTACCTCATTTACATCTCGAATTGCTAAACCAGGAATTCTGGACTCGTATTCCAATTTTACGAGGCCATAAAGCATACATGGGACCAGAATAGTTCCAAGAACCAGAACTTGAATTCTAGCTACTACTTCTTCACTTGCATACTGACTAATGCACTATTGACAAGTATGAGGTGGCTGCGCCAGTGGAGAATTCTAGAAAAAGCCCCCCATAGAACGTTAGTGCAAGCATTCAGGGAATGTAATGCAATGTCCTCGTGTAGCAATTTTGCCGTCTATTCACATACACTAAAGTTTTTTTACCCGAGACGGAAAACTCGTTTTATGCGGAGCAAAAACGTTGACAAGGACATGCTCATAGGCAGACCGGGTGTCATTTGCATCGTTACGAATTGCAAGGATAAACCTTTCCGCGAAGAGGGACTATGGTTTTACCCAGACCTAAAAGTTCTAGCTGGAAAAGCAGTGAATGGACGAACGACTGATTGAATGAGTGAATGAATGGATGAATAAATAAATAAATAAATAATTAAAAAAATAAATAGATAAATAGATAAATGGATGAATGATTAAATGATGACGGGATAACCTACGAATAATATGGTGTTTAGCATAGTAGCATGGATGAGAAGAAAATAGTTGGTGGTAAAAGTAATTGTAGCTTAATAGACGAATATATGATTTGGGCCCGGCATGAAGGTGGACGTTTGTAAAGCAGATTCGCCATGGCCACCTTCAATTTCCGATCCCCCTTTATCGCGCAAACTGAATCGTTTAATGCTTTGATGCTCTTGATTTTCTTCCTCAAACAACATATGCCTTTTGATAGCTTACAACCCTTTTCAGAGTTCCTACCATAATCTCAAAGTGTTGGAGAGAAACCGATGATTCGCTTCACACGGTAAAATTGCTAAACACAGCTCAATGGTGATTAAGGATTTTGAGATGAATGTTTGGTACGGTCCAAGAAAGTGGTCTGTAGCGAATCCTCATTCATCTCAGTTGACCTGAGATTAGTCATTCAAAAGAACGTCCTAGGGTGAATTTAAGAGCGACCATCTTCCCATGCTTTAGGATAGTCACTTGAGCGGTCAGAAAACCGTCCGGCTAAGTGTCATAGTCAACGTAATGCCACTTAGCCGAGGGCAGGTCCTAACAATAAGATGAACCGAGAAGATAGTCGTCTTCAAACGAGGAGGATCAGACAAACCCCATGTTGCTCGTGAGTAACTTACAGGGGACAATGTATAACGTATTGTTGCGGTGCAAAACTCACAAAACTGCACAATTTCGAGGCCCGGCAGGCGAAGATTGATGGCTGATTAGGCGATGGAAAAAAAGAGATCGGATTTTTTTGCAGCGTTCGTTTAGGTTTTATTTTGAAAGCTGCATTGAATAAGGATTTATTTATTTCTTTCATTTTGTTTGTATTCCAAGTCTCACAAATTTTCGTGATATCTCTCAAAATTTCGTAGTTTTGTTTCATCCATTTTTTTGCTAGTTAACATTGTCGTAGTTTTGTTTCATCCATTTTTTTTTGCTATTTAACATTCTTTATAGCGATCACCATCAATTTTTTTGGCCGTTATCGAAGGTTGCCTACACTAGCCTGCCTTGAATCATTGCCTCGCATTGAATCCCATTCATTTGGTCGTTCGACCAAACCTGCCCACGATGCTTTGTTTTTTGAAAACGCTCAAGAAAATGTATTTCTATTTCTAGAAACTGATCCGCATCCTGATCAGTAGCTACTGTATGCAGGACTGAAGCGTACTACATACACGTAAACCCGTCCCCGGTCGAGTTGCACTGCACAGGGGTTTATTACGGGCCAGCATCTTCTTAAATTTACATGATCTTCATGTGAACAAAAGATAAAACCGTTAGCGTTGTGTGGAGATCTTGACCTTGTGTCATTTGCAAGCAATAACGTGAGTCTGTCGTAGCAATTACGTGAGTCTGTCATGACTAATATATCGGAAGTCAACGACTTTGATTAGAGTTGGAGATTTTTTCAATAAAGTATTGTTATACTGTGCATTATCCTCAATTCTATGCTGACCAGTTTGCCACATCAAACCGTAGTAAAGCGCATCAACATGTACAAATACACTCATACTGCTGCAATAAAGCTCTTACATACCAATTTATCGCGTGAGAAAAAAAACGGAAACTTGTTTGTCTGAGAAGCAGTCTTCGTTTCGTCTGCAAAAAAGTATCTCGCGCATCGATGAGGAGAACTCTACGTTGCGGAAACGTAAGGATGGGCGAAGAAAAGAAAAGGGAAGAATATCAGTTTGATATATGAGTTTTGTAATTACTATTTTTGTTATTATTAGGTCATTAATTAGTTTTGCAAGTTCTTCCATAACTTTTTTCTCTTTACATATTGTGCGCCCAGTAATCGGCATCATGTATACTGCAATGTGTGCTATAACGATATAGAAAAAATCCAAGCATTTCTTCAATGCTACTGAAGTTTGAAATTTTGCTGGATTACAAACAAAGGTACAATTCACAGCCCAAGTTAAACATTTCGACATAGAACTTTTCCAATATCGTTGTTAAAGGCAGTGTCCAGGCAGATGTGGACCTATGGCGATTTTATATGGAAAGTAATTTTGGGGCCCTAACTAAGGCACTGCCCAAGCGGCAGTGCAGATGATTCATTAACGATTGAGATATACGCGTCCAAACTGGACTCCAGGATCGTATTCGCATGGATTCATGGCAGTTTCGCGCGAGGACCCACGCTTCACGCCATGGATCCATGCGAAATACGATCCTGGATCCAATTTTGAGGGGATCATCTCAGCCACTAAAGCACTACCTGAGCTGCCGGTTGGGAAGGGCACGCAAACTTGCAAGCTTGCTCGACTCAGCTAAATCTCGCTTATGTAACTTTACTGTATAATTTTTTCGTGCAGAAGAACTAAGGGACAGTGGGTTTTGAGACCCTTGTGAGCGAAGTTTAGTTCTTTTCAAATTAAGGCCATTAGTATTTTAGCCAAAATCTGTGGCGAGCTCAATAGCTAGGGACGAGAAATGATCAAATGATCCCGATTTTTCAGAAAGTCTGCCCATAGGGGTTATTTGATCAGCTATCCATGGAAATCACATGTTTTGCAGGATAGCTTCTTATTGTAGGACTAGGCAGACAGTTTTTATACAAAAATAGATTTCTTCGAAGTTTGCTAGCTGTTTACGACCTCAGGCAGTGGGCTTTCCATGCCTTTTGTCTGCTGCAACAAGGAAGCCGCTTTATCAATGAATGCTTACAAAAGCCCTCTAACTGCAATAAGCATTGAGTGCGCCTTTACAAATACCCGCCCGGTAACGTCAGTGAGGACCTTAGATCAACGAGGAACTCAGCTCAGATGGGCAATATGGCATGCAGATTATAGTACTAATGCAAAATTCGTTATCTAAGATGCTACTGTCAACTTACGGCAAATACAGTGCTGGCCATAATTATAAAGACACTCTAAAAATTGTCGTAATTTGCGTTGTTGTTGATAAATCTGTCTGAAACTTTGCTGCGTGGTGTGCATGCTAATCTATCATAACATCTCAAAACGGCTTCCAATTTTGTTGTCGAACGGAAAAAATAGAAAAATTCGAAAAACCCTTTACCGAAAGCTGGCCAAAATTATAAAGACACCTGGTTTATTTTGAACACCATCGCATCCCCTGACTTTGAAATTTTTTTGTACAATTACATGTTACATACTGAATTATAAAACATCTGCAACATATGCGACCTGTCATCCTCTTTAAAGAGAGGTTCACTGCATTTTTTGCTTTCAAGAGACCAAAAGTCAATTTGCTTCAACAAATAGCTGGTTTGAGGAGTTTTCAAGCTCTTGCCCATTTCAAATGGTAGTCATGGAATCCATTGACCCTTCTGGATAAATGAGGTAAAGAGCGTTTCTGTAAACTCTGCGTAATCGCAGGTATGAACGGACAGACTCCAACCTCAACATAGGCATGTCACGCTTTCAAACTACAAAACTTAGTTTGCAATGTCCATAAAGTGCTGAACTTGATCTCTTACACTGCCTATATGGCAATGCAGCTTTCGCAACAAATGATGCGGTCGCTATTTAGACCTGAAATACATTCTACGAAAATTTTCTGTGAGCAATAAGTTCGAGATAATCATATATCTAGCTATTTTCCTCTCTGTTCATGTCAAGTTCTATACAAAGAATGAGATTAGCTAAGATTTCGAATTCTGAGAGGTCTCCTGTCCCATCTCGTGATCAGAGTTAGCTGTAATTATGCAGGGAGGGTGCTCCACTCAACATTTAGTGGATAACTGCGGCTGAACCATTATGCCAGCTTCGAATTTTTTTCCTAACTATGCACAATCCGTTACTGTTGTACAGTTAACGTAATTGCTACATTACAGTATTTTCTGTTGCTTGAAAGTTGAGATTTGTGGTTTTAAAGCGTGACAAACCTAGGTTAAGGTTGGAATCTGTCCGTCCATATCAGCGATAACGCAGAGTTTACGAAAGCGCTTTTCACCTTATTTATTCAGAAAGGTCAGTGGATTCCATGACTACCATATGAAATGCACAAGAGTTAAAAAGCTTGAAAACTCCTCAAACCAACTGTTTGTTGAAGCAAATTTACTTTTGGTGCTCTTGAAAGCAAAAAATGCAGTGAACATCTCTCTTTAAAAAGGATAACAGGTTGCATATGTTGCAGATGTTTCATGATTTAGTATGTAATTGTACGAAAAAAATTTTAAAGCCAGGGGACGCGATGTTTTTTTTTTAAACCAGGTGTCTTCATAATTTTGTCCGCTTACGGTAGAGCACCGAAAGCTGGACAAAATTGTGGAGGGTTTTTCGAATTTTCTTTTTTTCCGTTCGAACTCAACAAAATTGGAAGCCGTTTTGAAGGGTCATGGTAGGTTGACATGCGCACTATACAGCAAAGTTTTAGACAGATTCATTAACAACAACGCAAATTACGACGGTTTTTAGAGTGTCTTTATAACTATGGCCAGCAGTGTGGATGGTTCCAAGTGCATATTTCCAAAAAAGAGCCTCTGAATAACTTTCGTCAAAGATGTTATGTGGACACAGCTCTGTTAAACAATACATACTAAAGATTCTCAAGTGCAATAATGTACGCTGCCATAGGACGTCATAATGACAGCTACTATGGTACGGGAATCGACTTCAGGAATGACCCATGGCGCTCTAACAATATGCATTTTTGTAAAATGCATATTGTTGGAACGTCTTCATAAGATGAATTCACCGCCTTCCATGGCTACTAAAGAGTTTTTAAGACAAGTCATAAGCTCCGAATGGGAACGAAATACTTGGTTGTCCCATAAGTCTTTTCATTCGGCGAAAATCAGCTAAACTTTTCTGAATTTTTTTGTTACTTTTTTATTCAAAGCTTAAGCGACTGTTTGTTACAGCACGCAAGCTCTACAATGTGGCCTTTGGGAAATTGCAAAAGGTTTTATGCACGTGAATTTTGAAACCGAGAAATAAAAATTCTAAACGCCCGGAAAATCTGATCTCAGCTTAGAGTAATTTACGGTATGCATACGTTAAAGGCGCTATATTGTTGTCTTCCAGCAGCTGGTCAGGCAGACCAATGCGAATTTGATAAAGATATGGTATCCCCTATCTTGCAACAGTGCATACTTGCTTAGTTCCGCAAGTTCGCAGTAATTCTTGAAATTTTGAAAAAAAAAAGGCTACCAACACAGATTGTCGAATACACGGCTAAAATTTGTCTAAGGTGAGAGGGTTACGCAACCTGGGCCCGTAGTAATCTACCCTACTTGCCGGCAGGTCTTGCCCTCAACTCGCCGCGATCTCGCCCTAGGTCATGAAAACTGCCAACGCCCTCTAGAGGTTCTCCAAAGCAATCATTCTGGAACTCTCCAAGTCTGAGGGTCCAGCTTAGAGGTGGGCACCAGATGGAGATCGAAAAAAATCCGAAAAATCCCGACAACTTCAAATTTTGGACCCAAAAGATTGACCTGCCGGCAACTTCGCGAGGTATTTTGTCGAGATTTCTGCCGCGATCTCGTCCTCAACCTGCCGGCATCTCGCCCTCATGTCAGCAAAGAAAGGAAAATAGTGTGTTTATTGAGGAGTGCAACCTGCCGGCATCTCGTCGTGGTCGGACCATGTCGAGATGCCGGCAGGTTCATGACATACATCTCGCTATCTGGCGGATTTTTGATCAATTTCTTTATTTTCTATGTTTCTCTTTTGCTACTTGTCACCCAAAACAGTCACGAATGTTCAAAAATCGCTGGCATAATGGGTTTTTCTAAGTTTGTTGTAAGATACGAGTTTTGAATTCATCTGAGCTTTTGCTGATCTCAAAATTCACTGTCGGTGTATGTCTATTTTATGTTTGTTACAATTCTTAATTGAATAGCCACACGGTTGTCAATTCCTCATTGCCTGAATAAGCTTTTCCTTGATCTCTTTGAGAATTCCGATAGCACAACTATCGCATGTTTGACCAACTTCGATTTTTCCATTGTTTTCCTCTTTCAGCTTTGTTTCTACACTTCCCTTATGCTGACGGTGCATACCTGCCAAGGAGGTTTCAACCAGCTGAAAGTTCAGATGGTTATGGTTCCCTGTTGGAGCATTCGCACCGCTTTTTGCGTCGTTGAAATCTCCATGTATCTGACACATCTTCTCTATGGAGTTTGCTTAATTATCTTTTTTGGTTCTTTTATGATTCTTTTTCATTTTATCTTTTTGCTTTTGTCAGATTCAGCGTTTCGTTGCTATTGTTCTTCACTTCTCTAAACCCTAACTAAATACTGTTTTATCGAACAAGTATAAGGTTTTAAGCAATGGCCAGACTTCGTTCAAAGGCGCCCAAAAGCTCTCAAAAGCGCCCAAAAGCGCTCAAAAGCGCTCATATTTCTCTGATGTCTCTTCACTTTCTCGTGTGAGGAGAGATGAGAGAGAGTGAGGAGAGGTTGAAGAAGTTTGGGCATTTTTGGACGCTTTGAGCGCTTTTGAGCGAAGTCTGGCCAGGGCCTTAGGTGTTTCTTTCCTCCTCTTTGCGGCTAAAAGTAACACCTCATCGTTCCGTGCCACATCCAATGGTGGCCATACTCCGTACAGAAAAAGTTAGTTGCTTTGCACTTTCTTGATCCTGGTTCAGATCAAAATATTAACACACTGACTCGTGATGATCTTCCTCCATCACCAACGGAGGAATATGATGTGCTGGATGCATCTGATTCGGATTTAGGTCAACACCAAGTATTCTTTTTGCTGTACTAATACATCCAGAAATTTGATGCCTTGTACAAAATGGTATCTAAAGCAGGGCAAAAAACTTCTTGGGAAGAGAGATATTAACGACCAAACGTTTGATACATTTTTTTGGGACACCCTGTATGACACTAATTCCAGCCTATATTTCTCAGTGATTTTTCCGTGGCAGTGCTCCAAATTTGGCGCAGGTAGTTTTGGGGCACCCTGCATGTTTATTTTGCGGTGTTATTTGACAAAGAATTGAAAGAAAATCGCCCTCAACATGAATGGCTAGCTCAATAGTGCACATGTAATGATGAACATGTTAATGAGGAAGCGACCTATGATCTTGATCAACCTTCTCATAATGAAGCGTAGTGCACACGTGTAGCTTATTGGTTAACGTGCTGGACTCTCGTTGGGCAGAGGAGAGTTCTATCATAGCAGGTGCAATGGTTTTGCGAGCGACGTTACATTGCTTTGTGGTTGCTTCAATCAAGAAAGCATGGGAACTGGCGAACCTCACGCCCAAAATACGAGCTTGTCATGAGGTTCGCGAGGTTGCCGTCATGTCTTATGCCAACATGCCGGGTGGATTACTACGGGCCCTGATTACAGAACTGTTATTCAATGCATGGCAAGACCGGTCACAATAAGTTCACGATATCATCTTCTTAGCTTGGCACCAAATGAATGTAACATTCGCGTTCAGCTTAAAATTGAACTAGGCAAAGTGCCGGCAAATTCTGGTGTCCGACTCTCTAGTCGCTGAAGATGGCTGGAGCGAGACAACAGCGATTTTCTTAACCTATAAAAGACTACAGTGGCTGTTTTTATCAAAAGAACTTTTAGTTTACTGCCCACTGGGTAGGCACAAGGCACCGTCCACCCAAAATGGGGTCGATGAGATTTTGATGCTTGACGGTAGTGGGTTCCCCAACTGTATACTTATCCAAGCCGCGCTGGCAAAAGTCGCTTCCGAAGCGAGAAAATTGCTTCGAAAATCGCACGAATGACATTCGCCACGTTGGCTCCTCCCCTTTGAGCATAACGTTCACCCCATCCGTGCGTGCCCAACCAATGACCGTTCCGAGGAAATCGCTTTGCGGGTTCTGAAACCGGAGGCTTTTCGTGGTTTTCGAGGATTTCCGACTTGATATTCGGAATTAAGGGTATGAGAAGGCCGTGGAACGGCAAGATTGCCTTAAACCACAATTCCGGTGCTCACAAGCACAGGCAATGCGTCGGAAAATTCGCAAGTGATTGCCCGATTACCAATCGCTCATGCCACGAACTGCCCGCTAAATCAATAATGGGTCCCACTGAGTGACGGCCCGCTCTGCATGTGCTTGCCACGCCCCAGTAAGATGCCCTATACGCGCTAGCAGCTAATCCAATCAGCATGCTTGATAAGCGCTTGATAAATAACGCGGAATGGCCGGCATCCTCTTATATCTGGACCGAGCTTCTGGCGCAATAAGCTGAAACACCCAGTCAATTAGCTTTACACCCTCCCTCTCATCCTTTCCCCAGACGCATTTACACCTTCTTGGCAGACACAGAGAATCAAAAAACATCTGTTGGTCGTATTTTTTACATCACGATCATGACAAAGTTGCCTGAAATTGTAACACGCTAGCAATCAGATAGATATTTGAGTTTAAAAAATTTTAATGTCTGCCTAAAGTCCCAGATCATTTACAGCGGCGCAGATTGGTCAGATTTGATTAGGTTGTGGTCGTCATCCATGAGAGATTCCTGCGTGCGTTATTGTCCGTCCGGACTCTTCGTATGTTTTACAATAAGCCAGTGCTTTACCTCTGCTTCGCAGAGGGTCGCACCGGTTCTACCATCCATATGCCTTCTTTGTGCTCGCATAATGATGGATTTTAAAACTCATCAACCAATGGTGATCATCACGAATGAAGTGAGGACTCACCTATCCAAGAGTGTTTTTCATGTAAAATAGGTAACTTTGGCAGGGAGAATTTTTTCTTTAAAGATTTGCAAGTATTCTGGAGTTACTATGGCTTTGATGGTCGCCGTGAGGACAATGACAGACGTGAGTCACATTTTAAAGCAAAGATCTTCTCACATTCTCAAATAGGATTTGACAAATTAACATCTACGCAATCGTTGTTCTGCCTATTGCTTAAAAACAGATTATTTCCTCAGTTTTTTTGGGCTGAAGTCCATGGTTTGCGGTGTCGATTGTTAAATAAATCCACGACTTAGCAACAAATCCATTACCGACCCATCTTGACGGGTAAAAGATCACCTGTATTTTTTGACTTACAATTTTCAAAGTTTCCACTTATCTGATAGTCTTGTGCTTGCCCCCCCCCTTGTCTTTTGTTTACCCACATGCTAATAATCTGAAGTTTGTGCTATGACCAAAATCTGGCTCGACACCTTTGCTGTAGCTCGCTTTACGAATTTTGCAAAACATGCACTCACAAAAGTTCCAAAAAGTTTTTTGGGATGCTCTAAAATTTTCGCGGACCCACCCTGGAATTATAGAAAAAGGATGGCCGCAGCCACGCCCCGGAAAAATTTTTCTGCGAGGGTAGTTTGAGTCTTTGAAAGATTTTCAAAAATTGTCATAGTTATTTACTTAACCTTTGATTCAATTGGCTTGGCACCATTAGGGCGGGTTTTGTGATCTAATTGAGGCCGCTCACGCCCGCGACGCACCTGCGACTCTCTCGTGCGAGTGCTCTCTGATCATTACCTAGCCTTAATTAGGTCACGAAACCCCTCCTTTGCCGATGCCAAGCCAGTTGAATCAAATGGTACAAGTAGAAGCAAATCACTTATAGGCGCCGTAAAACCTAATTGCCCGCGCCGTGCCTTGAACACCAGCGTAAGCGAGCGGTCGTCGCGAACGACTGTCGGCGTGCAGTATGTTCCAAGAAATCTTTCTTTAACTTTCATGT
The DNA here is from genome assembly GCA_958299035.1 of Cylicocyclus nassatus. Classification (NCBI taxonomy): domain Eukaryota; kingdom Metazoa; phylum Nematoda; class Chromadorea; order Rhabditida; family Strongylidae; genus Cylicocyclus; species Cylicocyclus nassatus. The sequence continues at coordinate 6,374,196 of CATQJL010000305.1, read as the reverse complement.
TGTTCTCGTCAACGCAAGGTACATCTTGACGAAAGCTCCCTTCGAAAGTTTAAAAAAATATGTGTGGAAAGGGTGCGCGTTCATTGTCGCTCGCAAAAAGCCTTTAGCGCTTCGGGACCAAACGTTTCCAGCCGCGCCGCGTGTTGGTGTTCAAAGCGACGCGTGGGCAATTGGTTTTAACGGGGCCTGTACACATTTCTATGACCCATAACGTAAGTAATTCAAAAATTTCGCGGATCATTATTGGGGAAGGTAGAGCTCCTCCCCCCTCCCCCAACCGTCCGCTCCTCGGTCCGCCACTACCTAGTACCAATGCCCTACGCTGTATCTGCCTAGTACCAATGCCCTACGCTGTACGTAGGAGCGGGTGTGGCGGACCGAGGAGCTTCCTCCTCCCCCGAGAATGAGTCGCGAGAATTTGATTAATTACATGGGTTATAAAAATGTGCGCTTGTTTGTTCTTGTAATTTACTGAAACAACATTTGAAATTTTTGATAACTAGCCTTGTAAAAAGTTTTTTCAAGCCGCGGCTGCAGCCACGCCGCCTTTTATTGTATTCTAGGGGTTACGGGCCCGCAATAGCTTTGAGAACCACCCCAAAAAAAATTTTGTAGTGCGTGGCGTTGGCCATTTATTTGAAAAAAAACCCCCCTCCCCTGGACGAAATCCTGGGCCGCAGTGGTAACGGGGTAAACTTTCAAGATCATATGTGAGTACACCCTCAAAAATCAGTTTTTTGCTAGTGTTGTAGCCTTCTACTTGTACTTGTACGTAAGTAGGTCCGGGACACTTGTAGAATAGTAGATTTATTAGTAGACCGGATATGAATAGTAAGAGAAGGTAAGACGAGACGAACGAATGACTTAGCTAGCAGGAAGCACCTTATATAGCGCACAGATCCCTCGCATAGGTCAATACAATACCAATATATCCTAGAGATCACAAGCCAATAACACAAAACAAAACAACAGATGTTACTCTCCAACAGCTATCGTTTGCATTTAAGAAATGAAGACAAAAGCTGGCAGGTCGAACTTTTTTAAATTTGTACTTATAGTACTAGTCTAATGAAAACGCGCTAATAATGCAAATGTTCCATATCACGTATTCGATATCGTATTTCAACTTTTTTCGAAGATTTTGCATGCATTATTATAGCTTTACCTAAAGCAGCGCTGGATAAACCTCAATCAGATACAATTTCAGCAGAGTCTTATTGCTATTACTCTCTTCTAAGGACAGTGCTGATTGTAAGCTCATTATGTCTACGCATCGACATGTTTTCTGATGTTTACATTCACGGGTGTTACCGTAAGAGCATTTGAGCTTGAACTTTCGATGTAATACTTTGGTGGTTGTCGGCTATAGGCCAATTACTATCAATGCATTTATCATTCAGTTGTCAACAGTTCTTCGAAAGATAATAATGCTTGCATTTGTGCTTTTTGCATTCTCAAGAAATATTACTGCAAAAGATCGCACCCTGGTCCAAAAGCCAGTCGAAGCCAGTCGAATTGTAAAAACTGTTAGAAAATCTATAGGTATAGTTGAAGGCAGTGGTAATATAAACCCCTGTCAGATCTTGGCAGTTTCGAGTAGTAGATCTCCCAAGAACACCGTAGCCCCGACCATATCCTCCAATCCATACGCTTAGTCCTGTAAAGGAGCTTCAAAACTCACCACCCCCCCCCCCTCATTTCCATTGAGGTCGCGTCATTGGTGGAGTTTTAAAACGGTTTGTTCCAGGACCTAACGCATGATTTGGAGGGTGGGATTGGGGCTACGGTGTACTTGAGGGGTCCACTACCTAATAATACCAAAATCTGACAGGCGTACATTTTGTGACCCACTGCCTTTAAGATCCTCTTTTAGATCAAGTGAACTGCGCTCTACCAACCCTCGATATCACATTCGTCAGTTGAAGTTACGATCGGTCATCCTCCAGGGTTTAGAAAGGCCACCTGGACTAGCAGTTGGCAGACCTATCAACTGTCGCAGCGACTTTGCCGTGCGCCATAGGATAAGGATGGGTAAAAATCAGGGAGGGAGTGTAGAATATAGGGAGTGTGCAAGTGGAAAATCAAAGAAAAACCTCGTAAACTGTTCGTGAGTAGCTTAGGGTACTCGTAGGGTAACGTAGTACGTATAAAACTATGGCTTTTAGGGTCCTGCAAATGGGAGAATCGATGAACAGCTGAACAGGCATAAAAGAAGGAATTTACTTTTTTATCAGCTCTCTCAAAGAATATTTTCCTTTGTTAAAAAATTGTGCACAACTGAACCTCATCTTTTCTGCATATCTTCCCACAACTACAATCTATATGAAATTCATGTTAAACTGTTGTACCTTTCCTTTTATTTTATCTGCTCGTTTGCTAGGCGGAATCTTTGATAGCTGTCATCGTCGATTTTTGGAAGCAGAAATCGTATAGCTATTCGCGCTCGGACCATGGCCCTGCTGGTTGTGACGCATGAATTTATCCACTTGACCGAACCTTTGAAAATGATAAAATGTTCTCTGTTCGAGAACGCTCATGTCTACAAAGCGATCCTCAGACCAATCGCTCCCTTGGCACAGCACCGAAGCGCCGTAGGGTCAACTTAGGCCCGCCTTAGTCGAATTGAAATGACGGGGTTTACTACGAGCCATTGTCCGGCGGTAGTTTTCAGAAAATTGAAGTTGTAAAGATGCATGCTAAAATAATGCTATTGATTTCTACAACTCTCAGTTGCAAGGATCTATGTACTTATAAACATGTAAATATGACTGAAGTAACTAATATTTTGCCTGAATAAATATGAGGTTAGCAGTTCTTTCAGCAATTTCCATAGATTTTCTCTCATATAGCGTTCTCATTGTTTGCCTCCCCATTTTTTGCCATCATATGAATGTGATGGCAAAAAATGGGGAGGGAGACTTTTCATACGATCGAGGACTTCGCACCTAGTCTTCGCACATTTCGACCCCCGCAGTGAGTAAAATTTCCCACTACGGCTGGAAGAAAAATGAGAGCGCTATATGAATTCCTTTCAATTCTCAATGCTATAGGATTGCTCAGACCGTTTTATATTTAGTAACATAATAGAAAATTTAAAGCATTCTCCTACTGCTGAGAATGGAGATTTACTGTCAAATGAAAATGGAACCGTGCACAAACTGCACCATACACTTTAAGACAAAATTGTAGGCAAGTTATTGCTACAGGCGGACTTCTATATTTCAGATAGAAAATCTGATATGGAGGCAATAAGGTAAGGCGCCTTCGAGTTGAACAAGTCAAACGCGTCAAATTCGAAGGCGCATCCGCTAACAACTAAGCTGCAGTATCCCAGATACGCCAAGACTTTGCGCAGTGGGGTAATTTCGCGTGCCGAACACGATTTCATAGCAATTTGTTGCTAAAATGGAAAACCATACTTTAACCTCGAGAGAGAGGCCGTAATTCTTACATGCGACGATAACACTGAAAATTGAATGCGCCACATACGAAACTCTGAAACTATATGAAAAGTTGCATTAGGCCCCGGGCAGACTTCACGCGATTTGGTCGTCGCGACTGAATCGTGACGAGACAACTGATACGAGTTCATTGCATGCCGGCCAGCTTGCATTTCGGTTGTGGTACTTTTCCAGCCCGAAATTCTTGAACCTGAAATGAAAATGAATGGAAATTTTGGCGATTAGATCGCGACAATTAAGTCGCGTGAAGTCTGTCCGGGGCCTTACTCACCCATGTACCAAACTGATAATAAGTTGAGTTGAGTTAAGATTAGCGGAGACTTTTAAACTGCTTTACCTTGTTATGCCGTTCAACGCAAATTTGGATGTGAACAAGGAAAGGAACGCTAATCAGAGGTACTGAAACGCAAATTCATAGTGGAGCAGTTTGTGATGATATTGCAGAGCTGAAAGCGCTTTCGTAGAGTCATCTCCATCAACACAACCATCTCCTCAGCATCGATGCAACTGTCGATTCCCCTGGCTTAATGAAGTCCATGGTCTTACTGCAGTCATGATGGGAAGTTGCTCAGCCATTAAGCCATTAATGCACGAAAACAATGGCTTCTTTCAGTCACGAACCATACAAAAAAAGATATTTTGGAGTGCAGTGATTGTTTTATGCTGCGCAGCATCTATAGCTTTTGCCATTCAAATTTTGGGAGATTTCAAGCACAGATCGCTCAGCACGCGCGTCAAAGTTATACCGGTATGAAAAATTTAGCGGTTTATGTTGGATGCTTAATTGCATACTTTAGGTAAAACAGCTCAAATTTCCAACGCTAACAATTTGCCCCAAATACGGCGACGCAATTCATGTGGAACCAATTTTTGAAGGCAAGTTGTTTGCACTGTGTTGACAGAAAATGTTGGCAAATATTACCACAATAAACAGAAAATGATTATTGACATACAGGTAAGAAAGACCATTTTATTGACCGCCGTCCTTTTTGACATCCTCCAAATGCCAGCTATTTAGCTTGAAACTAAGGTCGTTGAGATTTATGGAGCAAGCATATGTCCTAGGCGGTGGATTTCAAATAAAAGCACGCAATTCAATTCTTTTACCATTTCTCAATTTTTTAGCTGAGTATCTGCTGGACGATAGATGACTATAATCAATATTTCACCGTGATCCACGCTTACCTTTGAATCGAGCCAAAAAAAGATATTTTGGCGTTGACTGTAAAAGTTTTATAGCATTCATCCCGTGCGAGAGTGCATGCGCGAAGCAGGGCCACTATCTGTTTAAGAATGGACCTTTGATTCAGAACATACAAGAAACATACGCAAAGGGCTTTGACGTCAATAGCATAAAATTCAGCACCTGGGTCTCAAATTTTTGTGATCAATGCGTAAGAACAGAAGGAATAGTTTGCTTCCTACTGTGACCTGAATGTACAGGGTTGGGCGAAAGTCTTTGAACAATTTTTGATGTCCTTGTATGTCCGGCTTTTCCACAAATTTTTGTAAGCTAATTATATTTGTTTGTTTCTTATACTCTTGAGTACAAGCCCTCAAAATACCGGACTATTAGCTTTTTTCCTATAGGAGATATGCCTTCTGGAATGAAACGAGCGTTGGTGGAGAAGATGCACGAGGAGAGGATGGCTGATCAGCAAATTGCGGGGGCTCCCCAAATTTCACAGATCAAGGTCTTTTCCATCTTGCGTCGTTTCCAGGACATGAACAACATCCAGGACTGTTGTATGAGTGAAAAATTGGCTACTGCGGACAGTAACGAGATTCTAAAAATCGTTCGCCAACGCCTTCGTCGCAATCCTCGGCGAAGTTCTCGTTGCGTCGTCCATCGTGTGCGGCTGGTTTTTTCTTTGTCTGCGTTTATCCATCCTATTTTTTCGTTTCTGCTGCTATTTCCTTCATTTTTGTTTCTGCTTTTTGAGATTTGGCTGCGTAGCATCACCTTATCTCTTTTCTTGTGTTTCTTTTTCGAATTCCTATCCTTTCTGGTGGTTTCCTTCCCCATCCAGTGTATTGATTTATTGTTTTTCCGATTGAGTAGAGCAGAGAGATGCCGGCCAGATCTACGCGTGCTAAAAGAACCTCACTGGCCTCTCCTGTAAATGAGTCAGTGAATGTTCAAAGTGTAGATTTGTCTGCCGGCAATGATTACAGCCAGATGACTGCTTCTGCCCTACTTCACTGTATTATGGAGAAAAATACCGATCCTGTAATCGGCAGAATGTTGTCTCTTCTGTCCGATAAATTGCAGGAGGAGATCCACAGTGCGGTGGAGGGGGAGAAACGGTCTAGGACCGTTGTAATCAGTGGGGTACCGGAACCACCGGAGGGCCTTAGTGCTTGCGAAAGAGCTGCTGATCTCAAAAAAAAGGTTGATGATATTTTTAATGTTCTTAATGTTGACTGTAGCGTGAGTGAGCTATATAGGATTGGGAAGAGTGGGGGGACTCATCCGCGTTTAGTTAAAGTGGTTCTCCCCTCCAAGTTTTATTGGAGGTCTGTGGTTTTATTGGAGGTCTGTGTTGGCCAGCGCTCACATCCTCCGTTCTTCCTCACCTAATATTTTCATACGTCGTAGTATGACAGAGGAAGAACGGAGGATGGAATATGACCTGCGTCAGCAGGCCAGAGAGCGCAACAGGGGCAAAGCAACACGCGAATGGGTTGTCTATAGAGGGCAACTCAAGCGTGTTGCTGAACTCCCCCACAGGCCTTCGGGAAACCACTGAATCCGCATGGTGTTCTGAGAAAATTGAATTGTTTTTTATTCAACTCTCGCAGTATTGTTAATAAGATAGACCACCTTCACTCTTTCCTTTGTCGATATAAACCAGATCTGGTGTTCATAACTGAGACATGGCTTACCCCTAAAATACGTGATTCCGAAGTTGTGAATGATTTACCCTATTCTGTGCATCGTACAGATAGGTGTAAAAGAATTGGGGGAGGTGTATGCTGCCTCGTTAAGAATGATATTTCTATTCAAAAAATTGACCATTTTACGGTATCTAATATTGATTTGCTTTCCGTTGAACTCTGTTGCCCCTCTAGCCACAGTCTACTTAAGTTCATTAACATTTATCGTCCTCCAAATAGTACTCAACATGATGATGAACAGTTTACTGAGCTATTGATCAATCTCATATCGATTCGATCCCAAGCTATAGTAGTATTGGGAGATTTCAATCTTCATGTTGATTGGAAGAATCTTATCGTGCTTGATCAAGGTTCCAAGCCTCTATTTGAATTTTTCAAACACAGTGGTTTTGAACAATATGTTTGCAAACCAACTCATAGCAATGCAGTTTTAGATCTGATTTTCTCGAATACTCAGAATATCAAAAATGTTGCAATCTATCCACCTATTGCTTCTGCCGACCACAATGTCGTACGATTTGAAGTAGAAGAAAGCTGTTGTGCTAAATCGTTGTATCCCATTCCTGATTTTCGCAAGTTTGACTATGCAGGTCTCAATAATTACTTCGCAAATGTCAACTGGGTCGCTGTTTATGAGAACTGCTCAGGGCTAAATGAATATTATCAAGCTTTTTGTTCACAAGTTTATGAAGGTTTAAGTAGACATGGGTGCTTAAAAACTTTTGAATTTCATAACATTCACTATCCAAAACACATACGTGCTCTTATAGACCAAAAACACAATTTGTTCAATAAAATGAATGACCCGCTATCAAACCCGTTCTTTAAGAAAGTGTGTTCTGATCTAGCCTTTCATTTAAAAAAGTTCCTATCAAATTTTGAGCGTAGATTATCAAGTAAAAGTTCTAAAAAATTCTTTGGTTATTTACGGCGTAAGCTCCAGAACAGCACTGATCTTCCCATTCTTAGTGACGAAAGTGGGAACAGCTTTGTGAACGACGATGAGAAAGCAGAAGCTTTAGGCAGATATTTTGCTAGCGTTTTCTCTGCATCCGAAGATCTCCATTGTGCTTCTGTTGTTAATCGTTCCGCCCTTCAGCAAACTTGTAATACGATACATTTTCGGCCTGATGATGTTCGAGTCATTTTGAGGTCCAGCTCATCTTGCACTGAGCCTTATGATGGGATTCCCCCTATTATCTATAGGAAGTGTGCCGACTTACTTTCAAAGCCTCTCTCTGAGCTATTCAATCTCTCCATTGATTTTTGTGAAGTACCTAGTTTGTGGAAGGAAGCTATCGTTGTTGCAATCCCAAAAACTGCATCTGCCTCTACAGTATCTGATTTTCGTCCCATAAGTCTTACGCCCACTCCAATCAAAGTCATGGAAAGAATCATCAGAAAGAAGTTGTTTCGTTGGCTGAAAAACTTCCACCCAGTTCCTCCTGAGCTTCATGGTTTTTTACCTGGAAGGTCAACTACAACTAATCTTGTTGCAAGTGTTTTTGATTGGAGAAAAGCCCTTAATGCTGGGTTATCTGTTGATGTTGTCTATGTGGATCTATCGAAAGCTTTTGATAAGATTTCCCACCATGTATTACTATCCAAATTACAAGGCTATGGAATAGAGGGAAATTTACTACAGTGGTTCCGATCTTATCTTGAAAACAGATTTATCACAGTCAAGGTTGGACAGTCTTATTCCAAGAGATATCAGTGTACTAGTGGTGTACCCCAGGGTGGGGTACTTTCTCCTCTTCTTTTTCTTATCTTTACTATGGAACTACCTTCTCTTCTGACTTTGGGTGGAGTGAGCGTACAGATTTACGCGGATGATAATAAACTGTATGTTTCTTATAATGAAGAGGATCATCACGCTATGCATGCTGCACTACAGTCATCCGTTGAAAGGTTGGGCTTTTGGGCGACGCGTAATGGTCTTTCTCTGAATCCTAGCAAGTGCTCCTTTCTGCATTTTGGGAGAATAAGACCTTTCGATTATGAAGTGAATGATTCTGTTTTGACAATGTGTTCATTGGTCAGGGACCTAGGTGTTTTGATTGATTCCCAGTTGAAATTTACTGAACACATTGATTATGTCGTGCAAAGAGCGTACTCTTCGCTGTTTGCTATTTTTCGCAACATTCATACATGTGATGAAAACACTCTCATCAGACTGTATAAAGCCTGTGTGCTCCCTCATTTGGAGTATTGCTCTCAAGTATGGAACCCCTCATGTAGAAAGGAGACTCTAAAACTTGAAAGGGTTCAGCGAGTGTTTACGAAAATGGTCCTCTATGTATCGCAAGATGCGTAGTATATCCAGAGAAGACATTCCATCTTATGTGGAACGCCTTAGAATGCTTGGATTGAAATCGCTGATGAATAGAAGGATAGTGGCTGACTTAGTTTTTTGTTTTCGTATATTGCGAAAAGAGGTTGATGTGAGAGCTAGCAGGTTTTGGATCTTTAGACCTGCTAATTGTAGGCGTGGCGGCTTTAATTTACATTATCCTAAGTTACAAAAGAGCTTCTTTTCCGGTCTTTTCAACTCATTGTTCTATCGCTGTGCACGCTGGCTCAATCGACTACCTCCCAAATTATTAACTGCCAAAAATAGCTGGGCTTTTAAAAGAAGTTTGCTAAAGATTGATATCCCTAATATTTTGCATTGTGGGCCGTACCTCTGTTAATACTTTTTTATTCGTTTTAAGTCTAATTTAGGTTTTTTGTTCAATAAGAACAGCTTACCAGTTGGATTTCGCAAGTCTTTACTTTTGATTACTTTTTTTTTCATTACTTTTCCTTTCTCGCATCTATTCCTAAAAGTGTTCTTTTCTTTTTCAGGTTTTCTTGCGTGGTTTTGGAACCTTCATTTATGGCCTGGTTAATTTATATCTGTCTCATTACGTCAGCTGGTGGTTGTGCGTTTAGTGGAGCTCGCTTCCAATCGCTTTATGCTCTCTCTTGCCATCCGTGCGCATTTCCGATTCAATCAGTGCAAGTGTTCAACATCTTCTACTTTTTTTCTCTGCTTTGCTAGATTTGTTCTTCTACTAACGTGACTAGACCATGTAGTTATGGGCCCAGCCTGACTGTCAACTTATTACTATTCATACGGCTTGCTGATTCTTACTACGTTGCTCAACCTACTTTCCTGTTTATGCTTGGAGCTCAGGACCCTCCCCAGCAAACCGTGTTGGGCGGGGTTTGCCAGTATACCCGCCACCCGAACTTCCGGTTTGCTTTTATGTATTATATAAAGATCGTTCCTTGCTGGCAAACGAGGGGGCATGGGTACTTCTCCATAGAGTCTATACTAGCACAAGATAACGTGCAGCCGAGATACAAGCCATGCGAGCTTATTATCACATTGTTACTACATTACTTTTCTTAGTAAGTCGTTTAGACTGGGCCTAGGACGACGTGGTGATTTGTTATTTGTTGCTGTTGTGTTCCATGTATGACTAACACTTTATTGTTTTTGATTTGGAACGCCTCGAGCTTATGAATGAAAATGAAATGAAAAATGAAGTTGATTGAGCTGGCTTCAGAGCTTTCCATCTCTGGCAGAAGAGTCTCCGACATCGTAAAAAAGGGCCTTGCGATGAAGCTTTTCAGGATGCTAAAATTTCATGCTTTTTGGGAGGACACGAAGCTGAACTGACTGCGCAGGTGGCCATCGACTGCTTGAACGTTTCTCCAGCCACGCCACCGAACAATACTCTTTTCTGACATCAAAATTTTTACCGTGAGGAAAGTTTTCGATTGCCAAACAACAGTATCATTATCTAATCGCCTCCAGAAGTCAGTAGCAAGGGCTGACTCGCAAAAGGAAAGCTTCATCCGAAGTCTGTAATGGTTTGCGCGGCGATCGCTTCCGACAGCAAGATGCTGGCATTTTTGTATCCCAGGACATCGAGGTGGACACCGCTACGCACGTGGATAGGCATCCTGAAGAAGGGATTGTTGTCCTGGATCAACATCCATTTTACCAGGAGCGATTGGGGTCCCCAGCAGGATAGCGCACCTGCGCACAAAGCGAAGTTTGGTCAAGCATGGCTCCAAAGCAACATCAAGGGGTTCATTACTCCTGCGGAATGGCCTCCGTATTGGCCGGATCTAAATACCCTCGACTACAGCGTGTGGTCAGTTCTTTAGGCCAAAGCCTGCGCTCACCCATGCAAAACAATGAAGTCTTTGCGACTTGCTCTTCAGAAGGCGTTGGAAGAAATTGACGTGAAGCACCTCCATGCCATCATGGACACCGTTCCCAAGCGTTTCCGAGCTTGTGCTCGCTTCAAAGGAGGAATCTTTGAATTGTAAAGCCAGCTTTGTGTAGCAGACAGTTAAGTAAACATTACTTATCAATTTCATGTAAACGTTATGCCTAGCTTCATCATTACGTCAAAAATACCGTGTTCAAAGATTTTCCCCCACCCCTGTACTTTGAGGTAGTCAACCTCAGTTATCAGTTCTTAGATACTTTCAAAATTCTGCGGCCTGATGACGTAATCTTTATGTGATAAGTTTGTGTGCATTTTTGAGAAAAACTTCTCATTCGAAAACGTTAGCAAAACTGACATATGAAGCGAAACCCGGGTTTGCAGGTAGGAAATGCATTGAAAAAGGGTAGAGGTTATTACGTGTAAGTCTGCATAAAAGCAGTCAGTCCCGACTTTTTTCATAGAGTGTTGCCTTACAAGAGCATCAACATAACAGATATGCGATCCAGATTGGGGGAGTTGGATGAACAGCTTGCTGGTGATGTTCTTCTCTATCTAATCGCTGGCAGCGGGTTGCAGTATATAAAAATCGAAAAATGGACTCTGAATTACAGGTGAGCGAAAGTGTTAGATTTGTAGCCGGAAATGTTTTTGCAGGTCCAAACTAGACAACATTTTCCTAGCATGGCGAGGAAACCGCACGCAACAAGACATGTATCACTTTGTCTTTGTAGAAAATGGCTACACCTGCTACGAAGTTGATTTTTTGTGGTAATTTAAAAATGCAGCTAGCAACCGAAATGTTGCAGCTATTTCACAAATGCCGCACAAGTTCAGTAGAATTAGATTGCTGCAAACTATTCAAGCCGACATTCGTGCTCACAAGAGGAAGGTATGTATCGCTTTCAAAATGGTTCTTTTGCTTATGGAAGAACCAATGCCTTATTTCTGCTTTGCAGAGACTGGCCATGGTCGTACTACACTAATGATATCCTCCCACTAGCGCAGTTGAAAGACATACAAATAAAAAACGATGAGAGTTCTGCTTTTTGCAATTTTCGAGTTGAGTATATGCCTTGCAATTATCTCGAACTCAAACTTCGCGATAAGGCTGCGTTCATACTGATCCCGAAGTTCGGGAACAGTTCCAGCACAGTGTTCAAATTGAGCGCTGTGCTGGAACTGTTCGCATACTTCGGGATCAGTACGAACGCAGCCTAAACTCTTGATCGCAAACCTGCATCTGCTGGCGCAGGTCACGTGAACCCGCTTGCGGTGCAAAATTCGAAAAAATGGCTCACCTGGTCCTCTCATTCCCATGCATGGCGAACGTACTAGCTGCAATATATACTGTGTAGTAAATCTTTTTGAAGATGACAGTAGGGCTACTATACCAACTGCTTACAAATTGAAGGCAGTGTCCAGGCAAATCTGGTCGCATAACTCTTTCGCCTGGAAATTGAGAGGGGGTCCCAATTAAGGCACTGCCCAAGAGGCTGGCAGATTGTTCAATCAAGGCTGAAAAATTCGTCCCCGAAAACCACACGCCTGCGCCGTGATTGTAACCTAAAAACGACTCCGCTCATTTTAACACAACGTTCGCGCTGGGACTAATACTAAGTGTTACGGTCATGGCGCAGCAGCGGAGTGTTTGTGGATGGATTTCTTAGCCATAAATGAATTATTTGCACTGCGGTTTGGGCAGTGCCCTTAGCTAGAGCCTCCTCGACAGTATCCAGGCAAAAAACCCATATGCACAGATTTGCCTGGACACTGCCATTGAACAAGCCCTCTACTCGAGCTCGTGCAGACCGCCTTCAAAATTTCGAGATCCCTTGCCAAAAGGGAAGAAGGGAGCCCACTCTCTCCACCCCCATTGAAGTATAGTATTTCGATAGAGCAGAATGAGGCTACCTGTGTCAAAATCGTACGAAAGACAGGTGTATTAGGGTGGAGAACTATATGTCGCCGAATGTGGAAGAGTCCCGTTAGGATTTCTTGTAGGAACGCATGTCCGCGCATATACAAGGGCGCGTATTTGTCGTAAATGACCGCGGGAACCACCTTTTTTCGGCGACATATAGTTCCCTACCCGGTGTATTAGGACAAGCTGGGAACCTTTTGATTTTAAAAGTTGCGCACTGAGCTGCGTGGATACTCAAACCGGTAAGTCTGTAATAAATGGTCGGAAAGCGCCGTGATTGAGTCATTTTTGTGTACTCTAAAATTTTGGGACAAGAATTTGTAGAATGTCTGAACATTTGACAAAACACGTATAGATGTTTCAAAGGTTTTACAAAAGTTGATTTATAGATGCTTCAGTCTTGTTGATGACTACTATCAGAAAGAATACGATGAAATTGGAAAACTTCACATCTATTTGAAGCAGGTCACGGAGGCACGGCTGATTCGGAATGCGATAAATGTACACGTCTTAGTCACCCATTCGTGATATAACAAAACTTCAAATTCTAGGAGCTAGTAATTTACTTAGGCAGTTCCACTGTAGAGATTGGTCCATTTCCTCGTATATTTCTGAACTATGACCACTGGAATCGCTTTGTTTTCAAACAGAAAAGGATATCGATGCTCAATGAAAAGCAATGTTTTGCTTCTCACAACAAAGGCAAGAAAGGTTAGTAACCATACTTCTTGAAAGAATATAGTAGCTATCGTTCTAGATTAAATTTCTAAGTGAGAAACGATTGCATAGGCTTATTCATTCAAACGACTGTGTTTTCAGAAAAAACGGCATGCCTCGTGCGCAAATGGATCAAGAAAAAGGTTGTAAACATTCTAAACTGCACTTTGCCGCCCTTCAATGAGATTCTTCCGTATTTGGCGAATATAACAGTTTGCGAACCGGCAAAAGTTGCGCAATCATATGAGCATATCACTGCACCTATAACGGAAGAGTTCAATGTTCGATGTTTCCATTCAAACACCAGAGATCAAAGTTGAATGTTTCACAGTGTCTTCCAACATGTGAACGCATCGAAAATCAATGGAGTCTTCAGTCGTCCAAAATTCGAGGTCCTTCACCACGCAACTATTCGTATGAGGTAGAGGCATCATTTGGTGAACTTCAGGTAAGCGCAAATACTCCAACAATATTAAACCCAGTAATGGCGTTTTAGTATGAAGAATACCGAGAGATACGACTTACAACAACACTAAATTTCTTGTCGGAGCTTGGTGGACAGCTTGGACTATTCGTCGGTAGCTCCTCATTGACTTATGTGCAACTACTGCTTTCGATTGCCATTTACGCGTATGACTTGGCAAAGAGAACTTTACTTGAGCACACTGTACCAATGACTCGTCATTAAATATCCGCTGCTTCCATGTCACAATACCTGTGAATAAACACATGCTGCAGAATTAGGTATCTCTTTCGTTTCTGTATTAGTGAGCCAGTACATTAAGGGTGCCAAAATTGTGGGAGCGTTCGCTGCGGGAGCCGCGCGGTTTCCCGCAATTTCACCTTTTTAAATAGGCACAACGATATTTTGTATGTAAATAAAGCACTCTCTCCTATGGTAACGGACAAATGTATAAGGACCATACTTCAAGCATTGTTAATCTGTTGAGATTTCAAAGAAGAGTTGGCGACCGGCTTCTTTGGCTCCGTCAATACTAGAGAGGAGTTAGCAAAGAGGTGAACGCCAATTATAGATAGGACATTCAATCTCAGAATCAACAAGCGCATTCATCGAGATTTTTGCAAACTTTGAGCTAAGGGCCTCGGAGCTGGTGAGTGGGAAGGAGGAGGTACTGAGCATGCTGGTTACGAAAACAATATATCTTTCAGACTTATATATTACCGACTTTTTTACAAAAGAAACATGACGATGCTGGTTCAGTCGGTCTTAACGATTAATGCAATGTATTTTATGGAAGTCGCTATTAGCTCTGCTATTGTTTTTGTTTGCTTCAAATTTGCACAAGCGTGTAAAAATAGAATGCATCCCAAAAAGATAGTAACAAATGCCTAATCAGAAAGACAAGTTTTCGTCTTACTAGTCTCAGTTATTAGTAACATCGAATATATCATTTCATATCTGGCACCATGCTAGAATTAATCTACGCAAATTTACAAGTTTTCCTACTATTTCACAAGTTATTCTGCGATAATTTTACGTTACCTACCACAGCTCATGCTAGATCGAATGATTACATCAATAGTTTGAGTTGTTACGAAATTAAATTAAATATTAGGCTGATCGAAAAATGGGACACTTCGATTTTTTGCAGCTGCGATGATTTTCTCTGATAAACAATAACAACCAGCAGTAGAGATATTTTTGTATAAAGTGGTCTTCGCATGTTATCCTGGCAGCAACTTGCAGCTCGTATCCTACAATCCTTCGCGCAGCGCTTCAGAAAAGGCAGACAGACTATTTTGAACGCCATCCGAATTTGTCTTACAGTACCTTGAAATCCCGGGGCATATGACATGCCATTCGAAAGTGCTTTGGAAGCCTTTGTAATGATCGTTTGAACTTGCAAAAATTCTCCGTAATTTTATATGAAAGAAGTAGATTATCCGAAAAAGTGCAATATTTGGCAGACTCTGAGGCTAAAAAACCGGTTTGGCCCACAATTTTTGAATGCGAGGTTTGCTCGAGGTAAATTGCGCATGTATGGATGGAGCGTAAACAGGGCCCGGCACGAGGTGGGCAAATGACAAGCTGGAAATCGTTTTGGGGCTAAAAAGCAAAGGGGATATCGTTTTTGCGGGATCCGGGGCGGAGCCCCGGAAGAAGATTCCAAGTGCAAGCAAAAGAAGGTCGAATCATGTTTACCTTATACATCTAATTCATCGGAAAATAGTTCTAATGAACCTCAACGCACAGCAGACTTCGCGCGCACTACCCCGCGTTGCCGCTGATTGCCGCGTGCGCGACGTCGCATGAGCGATGCCGTTGAACAGCATGATTACACGATCAGTTCTCAATGCAGGCGTAATGATAGCACCAAATTACGTAAGCGAACAAAGAGAGGCTAGCAGAAACAAAGCATGAAATGTTATGAAAAACTTATGTGAATGGGAGGTGTAATAAGCATTTTTTCCAAAAATTTCGCAAAAATGGTAAATGAAGATGTGAATTCAAATGGCTCGTTTGCAGCGCACAGATGACCATACGGTATGAAACTTGGTAGGTACATGAACACGGGCCTGCAGGGCTTGTTGTGGCAAGCTTTTTTCTGAAAATTTCCCACTATCAAGAAAATGGAAAAATGGCTCGTCAGCGCAGTGAAAACGAAATCGCGCGGGACTTGGTGTGTATATGCGCAGTAGGACTAAGGAACAATGTATGAAAAATTATGAAAAACTAATGTGAATGAAGAGCGTGCTTAACTTTTTTCCAAATTAGGTGGGCAATTGCCTACCTAATGCCCACCTGAAGTGGGCAAAACTTTCAATTCACATAATTTTTTCAAAAATTTTACATAAATCTGTTGTTCACCTAAAGTTTACTATATGGTGAGATCTTGGTTCCGAAACTTCTCCTCTTGTCTTTGTTAGAGCCCAAAGGCTGGGTTCATACTGATTCCCATGTTCTGGAACTGTTCCCGCACAGTTCTCGCACTGTGCTGGAACTGGCGGGAACTGTGCGGGAACAGTTCCAGAACTGTGCTGCATGCGCTGCAGCCGCCCCGCAACGTTCTGAACGGCGGGAGTTGGAGTATTTTGACCGTTCTCAACGGTTTTTCTTCCAGATTTCGCTCATTTTGGCCCTAATCCTCCACCCCGCTTCCCTTTTTGATCAGCAGAACCTCGAACTCCAAGCGGGGTTGAAGAATGAGCGCTTTTCTGCGCCGTGTATTCGGAAAGATGGGCTATCGTGCGATTGTTCATTCTGTCTTCGCGTTTTTTGCTCAAAACTACTTCATTTGTTCCAGGAAGCGGCTGCCCAGTTTCCATAGCCATCTGCCACGAATTAGGGAGTAGGAGAAATCCTGAAATTGCATGAGTTGGGACTTGTCTCTTGTTTTTGATGATTTTGGGCGTTCCCAGCCTTTTTCGTTTTTCCATGTCGTTGCTTCTCCGTTATTTCTTCTACCCCGCTTCTCCTAGTGATGAGAAAAGCTGTAAATTTAAAGCGGGGTTGAGAATTGAACGCTGTTCTTCTTCATGTATCCGGGAAGATGGACTTCGTGCGCTCGTCCATCTTCACTGCCATTTTTGTTCAGACCTACTTCATGTGTACTAACAAGCCGCTGCGTAGTCTCGCATCTGTATTGAAATTGAAATAGACAAGTCTCTAAAACACATGAAGTAGGCCCGAACAAAAATGGCAGAGAAGATGGACGAGCGCACGAAGTCCATCTTCCCGGATACATGAAGAAGAACAGCGTTCAATTCTCAACCCCGCTTAAAATTCACAACTTTTCTCATCACTAGGAGAAGCGGGGTAGAAGAAGGAACGGAGAAACAGCGATATGGAAAAACGAAAAAGGCTGGGAACGCCCAAAATCATCAAAAACAAGAGGCAAGTCCCAATTCATGCAATTTCAGGATTTCTCGTACTCCCTAATTCGTGGCAGATGGCTATGGAAACTGGGCAGCCGCTTCCTGGAACAAATGAAGTAGTTTTGAGCAAAAAGCGCGAAGACAGAATAAACAATCGCACGATAGCCCATCTTTCCGAATACACGGCGGAGAAAAGCGCTCATTCTTCAACCCCGCTTCGAGTTCGAGGTTCTGCTGATCAAAAAGGGAAGCGGGGTGGAGGATTAGGGCCAAAATGAGCGAAATCTGGAAGAAAAACCGTTGAGAACGGTCAAAATCCTCCAACTCCCGCCGTTCAGAACGGTGCGGGGCGGCTGCAGCGCATGCAGCACAGTTCTGGAACTGTTCCCGCACAGTTCTCGCACAGTTCCAGCACAGTGCGAGAACTGTGCGGGAACAGTTCCAGAACATGGGAATCAGTATGAACCCAGCCAAAATCGCATCAGCAGTCTAACTATCTAAGATGGAAAGCGCGCCCCAGTCAATCGATACGCGCGGGAACGGCGTCTCTCAGTCCTATGACTGCGTTCCTTTGTTATTTTTTCATTCCTTCATCATTTTCCTTGCTTATTCTTCTTCCTGTTCTCTATCTCGATACAGGTGAGGAGTGATTAGAGGAATTTGAGCATTTTGGGCGCTTTTGAGCGCTTTTAGGCAAAGTATGGCCGGTGCTCTCGTTCCACAAGCACAAAGTGTCATTTTTGGGCTCAAGCTGGTATTCCTAAAGACTATTGGGGTCAAAGGGGAATTCGTTTTGGAAAACCCCGTCTGCCCACTTCGTGCCGGACCCTGAGCGTAAACAGCCCTATCAGGTGCCATTCGTCAAAAGTGAGCCCATTTGATCACCTCGATGAAGAATAAATAATAATTTACCTTATACTCAATGCTATATCTTCTGCTGCAAGCTTTGGGACCGTTGATTTGGTGACAGTCCCTTAACCGGCAACGCATATATTTTTTGGCAGCCTCACTTGTTTTACTGCGGCGTTGCTGCTTCAAGTTCGCAAATACTTAAACTGACGAGCTTCAATTTTGAGCGTTTAATCTATGGACCTTTCAGGAGATCTTGCTAAGTACTAACATCTCCCAAAACTTGGACATCCAATTGATTTTTTTATTTAAGATTCTGTTCAAGAAAACTACTTTATTTTTAGGTGTCCCATTACTTTCCGAACACCCTAATAGTAAAAGTGTTAGTTTATGTATTAGGTTGTGTAATAAGTTCGTTCGCATTTTTTGTTTTGATTTTTTCTCAATATTTTGCAAAGCATTGGCATAGTGTAAGTATGCGTTCGGAAGCTCTAAGTTTTCTCTACCAAAATACTATCATTATATTCTCAGTTTTTAAAAACTTGAATAAAAAATTCTACTACAAACCGAAAAATCTGAAGTGGCAAAAATTCCATTTTCGACATCTTTTTTCTTCCTTAGTTTTCCCGTTAATCTTTGTTGAAATTTATTCAAAAAGCTTGACAACGAAGAAAAACAACTGACTAACAATTTATGCATTTAGTGATACTATTTACGTTGCACATTTCCTTTCACCGACCATTTAATGCAATTTTTGCAAAACTCGGTGTAGCAAGGCTTTGCCGCAGCGGTGTTCGTTGTCTCGCGTCCGTGGGCTATGTGTCCCTCGAATTCTGAATTTTTGACTATATAAGCCATTTATTCGATGATTTTGCGATCACAGACCACATGTCTGCCAATTCCTGGATTGTTCGGCTACCACCTTTCTTCAGAGATGCCTTCAGATGCTTAACGTTGACACCAAAAAGGCATAAAAATATACCTATTTTTGAGCTTACAATATGAATTGGTTTTAAAAAGGTTTTAGCACTACAGGTAATCTGCGGAAGCTATAGTATTCTATAACATGTCGCAAAATTTTTGAGCTGTTTCTCAAGCGCTCAAACCCATTCAAGGTGCGGCATATCATATTTGTCGAAAATGGGATTTTCGCCATTTCAGATTTTTCGGTTTGTAGTCGATTTTTTTATTCAACTTTTTACGAACTGTGAACATAATGATATTATTTTGGTAGAGTGAACTTAGAGCTTCCGAATGCGTACTAATAATATGCCAAATGTCTTGTAAAATACCAAGAAAAAATTGAAACGAGAAATGCGAACGAACTTATTATACAACCTAATACAAGACAAATTAGATGTTTACATATCACTGTACTATTTCCACTGATGTATGGAAAAGAAAGGTGAAGTGTGGTTGTGAATCAATAATTCTCATTCGCAATCAAGAACATTTTTCAAGCTTGTACTGTCCATCTCTATCTCCATACGCTCAGCTTTCTTCCATAACTTATCGTGCGAACCCTGCGTCTCAAGGAATACTGCCTCTGAATTTGCGGTACTCCATTGGGAAAAGCCAAACATGCATCTGATTCAGAAATTTAACAAAAGTATTTGCAACTTTTACAACAAGCTCGGCGTGCGCTTTGCTTTCAACCGACCAAGAAAGTGACTGAATAAATTGGCCATATAAGAAGATGTGCGTATGCATTCAACTCTTGCAACGCTAATATCAAAGCTAATTTCGCTAGCTACAACGGGTTTTTGTGAACTGGTTAGATTGGCAAATGTGGAGATATGTGCTACGAACATGATTTTTACGTGCTCAAAAAAATGCCCAGCAGACATTTTTTTTTTATTGTGAGAAGGTCCAGTTAATTATGAACAATTAGATTTTCACTCAGTGGTCATATAGTGCATACGAAGAAGACGCAGAAAAATTGAATTTAGTCACTGAAGGATGATAAATTACCTGGCTGGTGTGGATTGATATCCGTCTTTCAACACGGTCAATACGATATGTGTACTTTGCATATACTTCATCTTAAACTTTTTTTTAATTATTGAAACCACACCGTCAGCGATAAATTCGATAAGCCATAGAAAGCCGCAAGACAGGTGGGAGCGCGCGTGAAAGGTGGTGACATTGAAAGCGAGGACCACTGGTGAAATCCAGAGAATCTAGATAATGCTTTATCAGCAGAAGACTGAGAAAAATGCAATCCTTCACGTTGGCTCCGAAAAAAAATTATTTTTGAGTATTTAAGACTTAGATTCAAAGAAAAAGGGGTAAAAGTAGATGATGTATCTGAATATACTTTCTAAAAATAATGTCGATAGAAGTCAGGATATCCACGCTACATTGCGATGGGATTAGCTCAACAAGACGCAGTTAATACATACATATTGTTCTATATTGCCAATCTTGGATCCTTCCCTAAGATTGATGAAGGTTGAGGTCCCGGACGGATGTAATATCTCGTACGTAACATACATTTTCGAAACAATTGACCAACTCCTTATATAATTTTCA
>CATQJL010000305.1:6330903-6353252 GCA_958299035.1 Cylicocyclus nassatus | reverse complement strand
ACGCGTTGAGTTAACACTAACAGGTTAATGTTTCAACGACTTAGCACTGACTCACAATTTGAGGTTATGATTGCATGATGCTGCACTTTTGTAACATGTTCCTCTTTCCTCATGCATCTTGGGGAAACTAGGTTCAAAAAATCGTGTAAAACATAACATTCGATAAAGTAAAGCTCTTAAGATACCCTTTAAACATTCGCAAGTGGTTTCTACACTTATTAAGCTAAAAAATATTATATTGAACCTTTGAAGATTGAATTTTACCACTCTCGAACTTTTGCATACCTATACTCTTAGCATGAGAGTTCAATAGAAACATCGTACTTTTCTCGTAACTAAAATTGAGAAAATGAGGGCCGAGATGCTGTAGGCAATTTGTTGTCCTGTGCCCACGTTAGTAATTCTATCTTTGCAAGAATAACTAGAAATTTTCAGTTTTTTACAAGCGTTGTTTTTCAAAAAATATATAATGTGACGTAAAACCGGAATCGAGACATTTTCGTACTTACTATCATATTCTTTGATATTTTAGTTACAGGAAAAATAGAGCGATTGTTCTGTAAATCTATATTCGACAAGATTGTACATGTTAACAACTTGGAAGCCTGGGATTTAGACGAAAATTCAATTGTTGAGCCTTTGGAATTTTTTTACCTACCCTTTGAACTTAGCGTGAAGCAATTCTTGCGCGGATGCTTTAACTTTCTCTTGTAGAGCTTGCTTTGCTCTAAAGAACAATTTGATCTATGCAAGAATATCACTGGTAACAAACATGTTCAGATATGGGAAGACTGAACGAGACTTATACTTTTGTGCATAATCAAGCAAAACACAACAAAACCGTCAAAGAAAAGAAAGCGTACCGGTAAAGAATGCGTTTCAAAGGCTATTTATGTAAGCAGATGTGGTATAATCGCAGTATAGTTTGATTTTTGATGGAATAAATTGGTAATTGCATCGATGTATTGACGAAAATGCCGTTCCGAAGCATTGCTAAACTATAAAAAAGCTTTAAGATCAAGGAGATCAAAGCTTCAAGATATTAATACGACAAGCCAATGACTCAGCAATAAAGTAGACGAAGCAGCAATAATCTCACGAAATATTCAGAAATGGCATGGCGGTGAAATTCAAAAAAAAAATAAAGCATCCGCATAAAATACAACATTCGACCTTCCCCTTGAAGGCATTTTTACACGACTAATCTCAGTATACTTCGCAAAGTCAAGTTTCTGTCCGAAAAAACTCGATTTGAGAAAGTGCTAATGCACTGCGAAAGCAAGAAAGCAAGAAATTGTAATTCTGCTAGCAAAGTTTTAGATAAGAAGGTGCCAGTGGGCATAGTGTAACGCTTCGATATCAATGCTCTGAGGCCTTCTCATTTTCTGAAGTAAAGCCACTTTTCAAATAGAAGACGCGAAAGAGGGAAGCCGCGCGGACATCTACAACGAACAGGCACCTTCATACATAACATTCAACTGAGCGCATGTAGATGGTTGCGAATAGCAGAGCGTAAAGCTGAAACCGAATATTCGCGTTCGAATAAACTATTCGAAAAATACGATTATTCGATTACTCGAATCGTATGTGAAAGAGAAAGATCCAAATTCTCTTCCATTCTGCAATTGAAAAAATGGTTTGTCTAAATAATCGACTATTCAATGCCATAAAAAGCACGTATTCGGATATCCGAATATTTGAAAGTATAGTTGGGACCAAAAATTTGTATTCGACAAGTTTATTCGAAACATTCGACTATTGAACATTCAAAAAATCAAATATTCGAAAAGGCCCAATTATCTGGTTATTCGAATAATCGAGTAAACGGAGGAAGCCTTTATTCGTAACTCCTTCGCTTGACTTGGAGAGGCAATTTGTTCAAATATTTGGAAATTCGAGAGAATATGGAGAACATTTTTTCAGATAATCGATTCTAAGCAAATGAAAGAAGAGAATATTCGAATAGTCAAATAACATACACTATTTATTCAAGCATAAGATGTTCGAATAAAACTTTAGCTGTCTTGTTTGGACCGCTGATCTTCCACGAATAAGCATGTTCGAAAGAACAGTAGTCCTTGAAGGCAGCACGTGCAACATTCATTCGTTCTTCCTGAAATCTATACTTGCCTTTCCAGCCGTTAATTGTGCCCGCTTATGAAAATATCCAATCGTTAATGGTGCCCGCTTGTAATATACAAAAAATACATCAAGCTGCGCAAGGTCCGAGCAAGTCGACCGCGAGGACCTGGACTCTGGATTGTGGTGGCAGCCTATACGTCAAGAGCCACCTACTCACATCCTGCCTTTATAGACAGACGGCGTGAAAACTGGATATTTGTCGATAAGAATCGTTCACACAAAAAACTGCTTCTATCATTTCGTTTTTCCCTAAACCTAGCAGGAACGTCATCCAACATTAGATAGGCCTTTTATGTAGAGATACAATGGTTGGGATCAGCTTCAGACGCTGATTCCAGGTATGCTATTCCTAGCTGCGGCACATCGTTCTGAAGCGAGCTATTAATTTTCTTCTTCAAAAAATTTGCATGCTCTTTGACCTACTACTCACATTACGGTAGCGTCGTAATGCCATTTTACTGCGTTAAATTTCTTATGATTTTAGCATTCCAACACCGTTTTCAAACAACTTTCTATCCAGCCTTCCCATGTTGGATAGTACGTATCGCTTCAGAATCATGCATTGCAGCTAGGAACAACATCTTTGGAATCAGCGCCTGAAGCTGACCTCCCATAGAAGATTATATTCGAAAGGTCAATCTATGTTAAACGCCTTCCCTTGTTAAAGCTGGTAACTAATAACGGAGGTAAGCATGCATGCTGATTACGAAAACGCCTTTGGGAAGCATGCATAGGTGCTGCTAAATAGAAGTAAGAGGGTGGTGATTTCTAACGATATATACCAGATCCGGGCGAAGCCCGGAACAACAGCTCATTTTGTTGGGACATTCTGCTTTTGGAAAAAGTTTTACAAACGCTACAAAATCTCTCCTCAAGCGCTTCAGCTTTTTCCGCACCAACCACCAACTCACGCCAAACCGTTTATCACCACGAAATTGGAACCTCAAATTTGATTAATTAAACCAGGTTTGAGCGTGGGGACAGGCGCGCCCGACCTGGGGGTCGTATGGGGGGTAAGCGCAAGGGGATCGTGATCAAGGAGCGAATTTTAATTCAAAAGATGAGGAGATACTACGATCAACTAAGGTGAAGAAGAAGAAAAGCGCTTAACTGTGAATTCCACAACTCTACCAGAGGAATGACTTTCATGATCAGCATGCTGATTAACTCGACTATCGAAATCACAGCCAAATTCCAATTTTTCTATTTTATACATAAGCAAGGTCACCAAAAAAGCTTTTTATGTAAATTTGTGATTTCCGTAATCAGCATGCCAAATACTTCAACGAGCTTTACAAAGCATTACCTATTATATTTCTAGTGTTGCCTAACGTCTAAAAAGCATGATATTCAAACATGATTAACTTGGTTGCAAAAGTGAAAGAAGGCATCTTTTTGTATTCATAGCGAAGTATCACTCTTTATCAGCCTAAGGTAGAGATTGGACTTCATATCGATTTCAAGGTAATGAATCAAGGAGTGCTGCTAAAATGTTAGTCACCGCGTTTTCTACCTCGGGTGCTTTAACCTTATTGATCATCGCAAAGCCAAAACAAGCCGAGGTAAGCTCAAACAGCTATTGCTGAATCTTCGAGGTTTATGCTAGCGAACCATACAGATCTAAGGTGTAGAAGCTTCTTCGGTGATAAAGTTAATCGGGTCAGGCGCAACCCCCGCAAAAGTTCAGGCTGCCTGAGCTTTTGAGGGGTTGCGCTTGATCTCCTTAACTTGCCTTGAAAATCCAGAAATCGCTATATTCCTGGTATGAGAAGAGCTCATAGCTTCCTCTTGCTACTATGGAAATTTGGAGCCAAACGCTCTACCCCTGGAAAAATTATGGTTCTTTCAATAGGCCCATATAGATCAATATCAACCGTCAAATTACTTGTGATTGTAAAGTGCAGTTACAGAGAAACGAGCGTGCAGTGCAGCATGCAAAAATCTGGAAACTTCTAGCAGAGAATGGTGTTTTTGTAGGATGTCACAATCTAAAGATCCTTAGGCCAAAAGGAGGAAAAGGGGTCGTTTGTGGGCTTCACGGGAGGGGGGGGGGGTCGTTTACGAGAGACTTGTGTCTGACTTTTGCTCACCTTTGAGTTGGACCGAATTCACAAAATCACAGAATTCTTTCTGGAATCTTCTTTCCTCCCGAGGTTGTCCCTCGATTTCTACCTCTTTTGTTTCGCCTTGCCGCACGGTCTTGCCCGGACAACCGAATCCCTTGCATGCTGCTTTCAGGGCCTCCATTGCACTTGTCTGTGCGTTTAAGAAAGAAGCGTGTTAACGCGACAGCTATAAGTGCGATAACCGCTGTTTTGTACCACTTCAAGTACTAGGTTGATGCAAAAGTTCTTTCGCACCAAATTCAAAAATTCGTAACTTGTTGATTCCTCAACGATTTTATAAGTTCCAAGTTTTGTATAAAAGAGGAACACATGCTCTTGCAACTGCACTTGAACTGTTTGTTAACGCATACAAATGAAGGAGATAGAAGCTCAAAACCAAAATCACTCAAAATTGAATTTTTCGTGTAGGGTCATAAAAAATGGAATTTTGAAACAAAAATCGGAGCAGTCGGTATTGTAGATTCTTTCACCAGCTCTTTAACGGTGCAAAGTTTGCGCCAACTGAGCGTTTCTATCAAAAATCACGATTTTCCTTAAAAATGCCAAAATAAATCAAATTCGCCCTTTTGTATCGCTTGCTCAAAAATCATAACTTCTCACAGAGACACTCAATCGGCGCAAACTTTGCACTGTTAGAAAGAGCTGGTGAAAGAACCTACAATACGGACTGCTCCGATTTTTATTGCAAGTTTGCGATTTTTATGACCCTACACGAAAAATTCACTTTGAGTATTTTGGTTTTGAGCTTCTATCTCCTTTATTTGTACACATTAACGAACATTTTGGTTTTGAGCTTCTATCTCCTTTATTTGTACACATTAAAGAACAGTTCAAGTACAAGTTGAGATTGATGTCTTGTAGCCAACGCCGAGATTGTTACAAAACTTATTGGCCAACGTTTCGGCTTCTCGCCTTCGTCAGGGCCTGAATGGGGTATCGATTCGTAAACCAGACGGGCAAATGTCTTTACGGCCTTACGAAAAAGGTCTAAGCCTTAATTTTGGCCAGTAGCTTTGCAACAGTTACTCACCACACAAACAACACCCTTGGTAGAACGACCGCTGGGCTGACCGTATATGGAAGTACTAAATGGGAGGTCAGCATAGTTGGCTCAGATAATGAGATAGTTCTCTCGTGATTGCGAGGCATTCTTCTTTACGGTTAATTTGTGGGTTCCTAGCATGAATCCACAATGCTTCTAGAAACTTGCGAGCAGCCGTCTTACAAGGGAACGATACTCGGTGTCCGTGGCCTTTTGAGATGAGATGTACACCATTACACTCGTCTTCGAACGCTGATTCCGCATCTGACTTCCGTTTCTGCTAATCGCTTCAGAGATGTTATGATGGATCGCGCGGAGTTCGGCCGCCCAGTGAAATATGGTCGGAGCGCCAACACTGACGTTGTTGATGTGGTCTAGTGGTTAGTGCGACGGCCTCGTGAGTCGGTGCATCTGTAGGTTCGAATCCCATCGTGTTTTTCAGTTTTGCCTTGCCTCAGTTAACCTTCTTTCGCATCCTCGAGCTAAGTAAACGCCCTTACTCTTCAAAAAATGTGTAAATTTGGAATAAATGATTACTGTTTGCGCTAAAATGTATCCAATGATCATAATTCGAGTGAATTTTCTCGAACAAGTGAGGAGTGCAAAGGTAAAAACACCAAAGGATTTGAACCTACATCTGCGTCAACTTATGAGGCTATCTCACTATCTATTTACTAGACGAGAACGTGGCGTAGAGGCCATTCCAGTGACCATATTTCCCTTGGGCGGCCAAACTTGGATCAAAATTCCCTATAACTTCTTTCAGAGAAACGATTAGCAGAAACCGAAGTCAGGTTCGGAATTAGCGTTCGAAGACGAGTGGAACGGTACACATCTCGTCTCAAAAGGCCACGGACATTGAGTATCGTTTCCTTGTTAGGTTCACGTGCTAATATCTTTACCGTCACTTCAAAACTCGATCCTTCATGCCTTAGTACTCTGTGTGTTCCTAACGGAGTAGAAGTTCGTTGTATCCCTGCCATCTAGGTGTTCTTTTATACGAATACATAGGGGACGTGCGGTTTCACCTACATATCCGTCTCCGCAGACGGTACAGGAAATGAAGTAGACCACCCCAGTTGACATTCTCCGCTTTTACCTCCTGGACATATGATACAATTTCCGTAGTACAGTTATATATAGTACAGTTATACAGTTTTTATCCGAAGTTTGGATATGGGCCGGAACAAAAAAGGCTACTGTTTCGTTGGGCTTCTCTCCGCCGCACGACTTTTCCATGGAAATTCCATCTTTATAAAGAAAGGAAATCGCCGGTAGACTTGGGAATCGCCCAACGGAACTTAACCGGCGATCTGACCAACCAAAGGTGGGCTTGTTTCATGTCTTAATAATTCCATCCTTCTGCAGTGACTCCGATCACCGCCTTCTTTGAGCGAAGATACGATAGAGTTGAAAGCTGGAAAAGAAGGTCTGCCACAGTGCGCAAGAAGGGAAGAAGTCGTTTATGACGGTAAAGGCTGAAAGAGCTTATATCAACTTGTAACTGGCCCACGAGAAGGACCAACGTACCACTACGATCGGCTTCTGAAAGGATTGCGAGCTTGCAGGGTGTTCGCCTCAATCACTTCTGAGAAGAACTTGGAACGCATTTCGAAGACCACTGAGGAATTGCTCGAAAGAAGAAGATTTTAGAGACAGGTTCTAAATGCAAGCCATATCAAGCGAGATTGATAGCAAACGCCAGTTGCAGGACAGCTTTGCAGGAGAATTTCGAAGTACAGGTAAGCCAAGATACTGGAAGCAGCCGAAGAAAGACGAAGTCTCAAGAAGTCACTGCTGAAGGAACCTCTGTGAATATTACGCACCGCTGGCTGCACTACTAAACGAAGACGAGACTCCGATTTCTTCCCCATATGAGATGGAATTTATCGCGAAGAACTTTCACACCAATCTCTTCCTCTCATCAACACCCGTGCCGATGCCTGATGTTCCCGGAGACTGGCGAAGTACCACTACATTCTACCTGCTAAAATGCGTCTAGCGATACAGACCATGAAGACTCCACGGCTTCTTAACCAAACCATCTTTCCGTTGACTTTTTGCGAGCCAGAGGACAACGTCTACAAGAGATTCATGCGTTGCACCTGATAGCTTATTTTTAGAAGAAAAAGATTCTCGGTGAATGGAGAACGTCAAAAACCGTCCCTCATTGCAAAAAAGGTGAACAGGAGGATCTTCGGAACTACTGTCCAATATGTCTGCTGAGTGTGCCGTACAAGCTTTTCACGAAGATTATACTTGGTCGCATATCTAGGGCTTTGGATGAAGCCCAACCCCAAGAACAAGCTGGATTTCGCAAAGGATTCAGCTGCATGGACCACATCGACGGTTTCGAGGGTCATAGAAGTCTGCCGGGAATACCGACTGCCTCTCGTCCTAATCTTCGTCGACTACGAAAAGGCCTTCGACAGTGTCGAAACGAACGCCATGCTCTCAGTTAGTCGATGGAGTAGACCCAGCTTATGAGGACTAGCCGAGTGCTACAATGTACAACAACGATAACAGCTATTCCATCAGTTGGGAGGAGATTTGACAAGGCGACACTATTTCGCCGAAGCTATCAACCGCGGTTTGCAGTGGGTATTACTAGACTGGGACGAGTGAGGCATAGTTGATGGGAGATTTCTGTCCAACCTTCGTTTTGCGGACGACATCGTACTCTTCTCGAGCAGTATTACTGAAGCGAGGCGATGCTGAAGGAACTAAACGAAGCGAAGATGCGAAAATGCAAAAACGGCATCTATGTTTCTAATGGCTTGTACTGTAGAATCAGGAACACCAAAAATTTCGATTTCTTCGTTCTGCAGAAACACTAGTTTGATAATTTGAGTTCCTACTATGAAAATTAGCACTTGTAAAAGGCTAGAAGTTCATGATTATGCTCCTAATGGCTTATACTATGGCACGGATTAAATGTGATCACTAAACATTTCGATTTCCTCGCTCTGCAAAAACACTAGTTTGATAATTGAGTCCCTACAAAAACAAGTGGCAATCATTTTGAGCGTTTATTTTGTAGATGGTAATTGTGTCTCTATATGACTTGGATTTGAATCAAAATCATATGTGAATATGTACATCATAACACCGCAAAGAGGCCGCACTTTTGGCGCACCCTGCATGTGTAATATCCAACTAGAGTAGCGGAAAAGCAACGATACCGACTGAGAAGTAGTGCTTTCTATCAACGCTTGCCACGCCAGTGGCAGATGTTCAACAGGAAATTACGAATAACACTAATTCTACTGTCCTTAAAGTAAACTTTATCGCCTTGGAAATACTGAAATAGCTAATCACAATCTATCCCTATAAGCTTGGTGTTTATTCAAAAAAACATGTTAAAAAAGATGACTTTTTATCTGTTAAGGCAAACTTGAAAAATGTATTTTTCACGAGAGTACATAAAGTATAGAAGTTTTGATATGCTTGAGAAGCCCTTTTTGTAATTAAAACACTTCAACTTATACTGGTGTTGGCAACGCCGAAGGCAATTGAATAATAATCTGCCATTAATGCATGTATCAATGGCCTTACCAGGGCCCGGCACGAGGTTGGGGTTTTCGAAAACGAATTCCCCTTTGACCCCAAAAATTTTTACGAATACCCCTTTGATCCAAAAAGTGATCCCAATTGCGCAGTAACCATTTTACTCAGAAAACAAGTTTTATTGAAGAAAAATGACAGCAGCAAAGAAAAAACAGATGGGAACATACTAAGGATTCTACAATGAGATCAATAAAATAAAAATTTGCAACGGCATGGAGGGAGGGGGGGGGGGGGATTTTTACCCTTCGTATGCTCACAATTATGACCTCTCACCCTCAAGTACTCGAGTTTTCAGTACTCCTCACATTTCCGTCTTCTCACTCACTCTAAAGTCAAGTAATCCTGCAAACATGCTCTTAACACTCCACTCATTCATCCCTCCCCTCAAGTAACCTACTCTCTTACAGTACTTCTCACACTCACCCTCACCTTTGAATACTCTAATCCCACTCCCATTCTTGAATTTCACTCCTCTCACTACTTTCACCCTCAAAAAATTAAAGCGCAAGCTAGTGCTTGCTCTTTGAATTTTTAGACCTCATTGAGGACAACCAGTGGCGCGCAAGTTTATCACATTCGTTCTTTCGCACAATTTGGTAATACACGGACAGGCTGAGAGCAAATGGCTTTGAGCAAACAAGTGTCATTTAATCTGAGGCTAGAAAACTCGCGACAGCTTTGCACACATGTCTAAACAAGATTAAACTTGTTCTCCCCGGTTCCAAACAATAAATGATGTAGGTGAGATAAACAACTGGGTTACAACTTATTGAAGGAATGAGCCGCCGTAGCGATTGGAGCGCGCTTTCCTCCTTAGGAAACGGGGCTGCTGGAGCTATTTTTGGCTCTAGCAATGAGGAGGGGAGGAGGTTTGAAACCAAATATTTAATATATACTAAACTTTAGGTGTAGAGTAGATTTATGTAAATATTTGAAGCAATTATGTGAATTGAAAGTTTTGACAACCTCAAGTTGTCATTAGGTTGTCAAATGACAACCTAATTTGGAAGGTTGGGCACGCACATAATTTTTTCATAATTTTTCATACTTTGCTACTTAGTCCTACTGCGCATATACACACCAAATCCTGCGCGATTTCGTCACTCTGCGTTGCAGACGAGCCATTTTTCCATTTCTTCGGCAGCGAGAAATTTTCAGAAAAAAGTTTGTCACAGCCTTCAGCCACATAATTTTTCTTTGAAACTTCTCAGCTAAGCACTGTAGGCCCGTGTTCATGTACATCCCAAGTTTCATACCATATCGTCATATGCGCATTGCAAACAAGCCATTCGAATTCACAGCTTCATCTATTAATTTTGCAAAATTTTCGGGGAAAATGCTCATTATTCTTCCGTTCACATAAGTTTTTCGTAATTCTTCACACTTTGCTTCCACTGGCCTCTCTCTGTTCGCTTACAAAATTTGGTGCCATATCGTTACGCATACATTGAGAACCAGTCATGTATGTTGTTGCAAATAGCATCGCTTGAGCGACGTCGCGCGTGCGGCAATTAGCGACGGCGCAGTTTGACGCGCGCGAACTCCAGTCTTCGCCTGTTGAGGCACATAACATGTTAAGATAAGCAGAGGACATAAACTACCAATTTTTTCCGGGGCTTCGCCTCGGTCCCCGCAAAAACGATTTCCCCTTTTGTTTTTTTTGCCGAAAACGAATTCAGCTTGTCATTTGACAACCTCGTGCGGGCCCTGTCCTTAGGCTCCCGCCAGAGTGCCGAAGTTATGCCAGCGCTACGCCAGCATTTCGATCGATACACGTGTATTTCGTTGGGGACATCTACCTGCTGAGCTAGCCCCGCCCCAACGAAATACACGTGTATTGATCGAAATGCTGGCATAGCGCTGGCATAACTTCGGCACTCTGGCGGGAGCCTTATCTTCTGAGCCTTAAATGGCAAAATGCCGTGGCGATTGATTGGAGCACGCTCGTACGGAGGGCGGGCATGGATGGTAAGGACGAATTCGAAACGCACAAGCGTACCCTGATCGGCGACGCGGCAGCAACCGCAGTTTTCTCCGCCGAGCACGACAGCGAGCACGAACTTTGGTTTTTAACGCTTTTTGAAGCTTCAGGTGTCGATCTTAGTACGCTTGTGTTTTCCGAATTCGTTTTCGACAAGGGTTTCCGAACTCGATCAGCATCAAGTACTATTGTCACAGAGTGGAATCACACTTTGTAATGTTGATGTCTGGAATTTTCGGGTACAGCCATGCGCACATAGTAGATGGTTTTGGATTTCGTCCGCGAATCTCCAAGAGACTTTCTCCACAGTCTGATTTCACCGAAATATCACGTAGCGGAGAAGCATCGTTACATCTGAGAGTCAAATTCCCACTGACGGATTTGGTCACGACAAAATGTCACCTTTACTAATTTAGAAAGGCCGCACAGACTGAAAAAAGGCACTGAATTGCGAAATGCTTGCTCATCCGCCGGTCAGCAAATTATGTTTGGGGTCCTAATAAAGAATGAGAATTAGTCAAAGTTGCACATGGTGAAAAGTTGAGCCTTGGTGACTTCGGGGAGCAACCACATCGAGAACATAATTGCTGAAAAGTGGAAGGCGAATTATTTATGGTGATTTGTTTTATTGCAAATCCACCCCTACCGCGTCTCGCAATGTCCTCTGGCATCAAAATTTGTAATCGTCACAGTGAGCAGCCTATGTAAGCAAAAACTGGAAAAGAATCTGAAAACTATCTTCCACGTTACCTGCTGTACCCTAAGCTAAAGCAGTTATGTATATACAAAGGCGTGCCATGTCGAAGTAGCTGAATGGTAACCTTCAGAACTAGTCCACTCTGAACAGAGACCTGATGCGAAAATTTCGGTGAACTTCGGCGGAGGCCGTTTAAGCACAGCCGCCGCGATTCTTTTTTCACGAATAATGAGCGGCAATTCAGGAACTTTACACCCCAGTACTGATCTGACTTTGGCATAAAGATCCTCATATGGTTTCAAGCCTCAAAGGACATACTGCATGTAGTAGTAGTGTAGGACCACCACTAGTTTCTAACGAATTCCAGCTTTTGGTGAAAACTACACCCAAAAACCAATTTGAACTTTTCTGCTTTCTACCCTTACAAGCAGGTGAGACCAGAATTGGCAACAAGTTTGCAAAGAAGCCGTAACTTTTCGCTTCTTACAGGGAGAGGATACTTAGTCGAAAGCACCAATCCAAATGGGGCATAAATCATCTTAAAGTGCTTGAAACGCTAATTCCAAATCTATATTTTCTAGCACGGAGCGGTTTTGTATAAGGAGTTATGAGGGGTGTTTTCCTCTAGGGTTCAGGCGCCCACCAGCAAGTCTCCCCCTATCTATGAGCACTGTAGAGGAGTACCAACTGTGGCAATTAACCTAGTGGTAAGTGACTTGTTTGATGAGGAGAGTGTCAAGGTTTTAATCCCCTCCGCATTCAACTTTATCGCAATTTTGGCAAAGTTAAGCTTTTTAATGGTTTTAGACTCCTAAAGCCTGAAATTTCTGATGATACTGATGCTAATCGAAGTTATAAATGTTAAAAAACCAAAATACCGAGTATTATAATCCTTACTGTGATCTTCATTCAAAGTACTTATCACTAGGATAGTGCCACCAAGTGATACTCCTCTACAGTGCTCATAGATAGGGGGAGACCTGCTGGGGGTAACCTCAACTCTAGAGAGAAACACTTCTCATAACAGATCTGGAATCAGCGTTTCAAGCGCTTCAAGAAGATATATGTCTCATCTAAATTGGTGCTTTCGACTAAGTATCCTCTCCTTGTTAGTAATGTTAACAACTGAGTTTATAAATCAAGGCTGGAAAGAATACTTCATCGGTAAACAATCAGCACGTATAACTCCGCTAAGCGGTCTTACTTTGCTTTCCACCACTGTCATACATTTACTTCACTTTACTGATATTCCAGTTTATTGTGGAACATCACCGGTACGCTAAACGCAAACAGTGCATGCAAGGAAGTCACAAAAAACCAAGGGTTCCAGTTCTGCCCTTCCTACCTGCTCCAATAATCGTACGCTTGAAAGTCGGGACGAATTTGAAACACACAAGCGCACAAGATTGACGTCTGAAACTTCAAAAAGCGAAAAAAAACTAAGTTCGTGCTTACTGTCGCGCTCGGCGGAGAAAACTGTGCGTCGCTGCCGCGTCGCCGATCAGGGTACGCTTGTGCGTTTCGAATTCGTCGATGGTAAGGGCGATGGCGTCTGGGGATCTCGTGCATCCTCGTTGTTCCGGAGCAATTTTCTCGCTTCCGAAGCGACATTTTGCGCCGCGACTTAAGCGTTGGCTTGATAGGGAACCCTACTATTATATGCTGCCAAAGGCTCAAGACCCTTAACTTAGGGTAGACGGTGCATGCTGAGCTCATATACCTTAAAGGATTGACAAGAAAAAAAAATAGAGAAGGCGTATATTTCCTATGACAAGTGCATCTTTGAGACTTGTTTAGGTGAAATGACCAACATAAACACGTGTTTCATAAACCTCAAAATTGTGCCAAATGCGGAAGTCTTTATTTATCACGTGTGCCTCAACACTTTCTTTGTCTTTCATGCTTCTTCGAGAGCTCAAATGACTGCTCCCAGAAACTTACTTCGCCTCTGTTTACTTTATGTGATGGGATATCTATGCAGGATATAATGGGAACCTAAACAGCATTGGTGTTATCTTACAGTTGGTAATTCGAAAACCTAATTAATCATAAGCAAAGAAAGAACAATCGTACTTTCTTTCGATTGCACCGATGTTCGATCATGAGGAAAGGTTTGGATAACGTTTCAGCAGCGCCTCCGATTTGAAATGATCCCTCTCTGTACGGGTGGGTGGGCTTAGAAACACGTTGACGACCAGCTGAAATTGAAGTTTAAATTGTGCTCAACTTCGCACTTTTGACTCACAAGGTGTATTATCGAAGATTGTGATTTGTGCATTACTGACTGGTTTTTTTTTACAAAAAAGTGAGCCACGTACTCCAGTTGTCATCCATTCTATGATTCCTTTAGACGGAACGTAGAAGTAGTATGTTGAGAGAAGGTACAAGAATATCAGCCCTCGCATTCTGCATTAACGCCTTTTATTTGTCATATAATAAGCAACGGTACAAGCGATAATCACTCCACCTGAATTTGGTAACTAGTCATCAACAAGTTAACTCGTTGAGTCAACACTTACAGGTGTTTCAACGACTTAGCATTAGATCACTTACTGTTTTGTGAATATGTTTGCTTGATGCTGCACTTTTGTTACTGCATGTACCCCTTTCCTCACGCTACTAGGAGACAAGGTTCAAAAAAAAATCATAGAAGCATATCATTCGATAAAGCGAAGCTCCTAGGATACATTTTAAACATTCGCAAAATAATTTTTGCGTCAATTAAGCTGAAAAATATAATATTAAACCTTTGAAGATTGAATTTTACCACTCTCTTACTCTCCTATACCTATACTCTCAGCATAAGAGTTTAATAGAAAAAGATCGTATTTTTCTCGTAGCTAAAATCAAGAATGTGAATCGAAATACTGTAAGCAAAACAATGCTGGCTTGTGCCCACATGAGTAATTCTATTTTTGCATAAGCAGCAAGCATAATTGGAAATTCTCAGTTTTTTACAAGCGTTGTTTTTCAAAACAAATAAATGTGACGTAAAAACCGAACGGGAGACATTTTGGTATTCACTACCATATTTTTTTCTTTCTTATTCTATTTACAAGAAAAATAGAGCGACTGCTCCTGCTAGGCCGGGGATTTGGGCGAAAATTCGATTGTTAAGCCTTTGGAATTTTTTGAACCTTGACTTTAATCTTAACGTAAGTCCTTGCGCGGATGCTCTAACTTTCTCTTGTAGAGCTTGCTTTGCACTAGAGAACAATTTGATCTATGCAAGGGCATCTCTAGTAACAAACATGTTCAGATACGGGAAGACTGAATGAGACCAATACTTTAGTGCATAATCGAGCAAAACACAACAAAACCGTCGAAGAAAAGAAAGCGTACCGGTAAAGAATGCGTTTCAAAGGCTATTTATGTAAGCAGATGTGGTATAATCGCAGTATAGTTTGATTTTTGATGGAATAAATTGGTAATTGCATCGATGTATTGACGAAAATGCCGTTCCGAAGCATTGCTAAACTATAAAAAAGCTTTAAGATCAAGGAGATCAAAGCTTCAAGATATTAATACGACAAGCCAATGACTCAGCAATAAAGTAGACGAAGCAGCAATAATCTCACGAAATATTCAGAAATGGCATGGCGGTGAAATTCAAAAAAAAAATAAAGCATCCGCATAAAATACAACATTCGACCTTCCCCTTGAAGGCATTTTTACACGACTAATCTCAGTATACTTCGCAAAGTCAAGTTTCTGTCCGAAAAAACTCGATTTGAGAAAGTGCTAATGCACTGCGAAAGCAAGAAAGCAAGAAATTGTAATTCTGCTAGCAAAGTTTTAGATAAGAAGGTGCCAGTGGGCATAGTGTAACGCTTCGATATCAATGCTCTGAGGCCTTCTCATTTTCTGAAGTAAAGCACTTTTCAAACAGAAGACGCGAAAGAGGGAAGCCGCGCGGGCATCTACAACGAACAGGCACTTTCATACATAGCATTCAACTGAGCGCATGTAGATGGTTGCGAATGGCAGAGCCTAAAGCTGAAACCGAATATTCGCGTTCCAATTAACTATTCCGAAAAATACGACTATTCATTACTCGAATCGAGTATATGAAAGAGACAGTAGTCCAAATATTCTTGCATTCTGCCAATTGGAAAAAATTGCTTATATGAATGATCGCTTATTGAATGCCATAAAAAAGCACGTAGGATGTCCGAATATTCGAGAGTATAGTTGGAATCGAAAATTAACCTTCGAAAAATTCCAATCGAGTATCAATAGTTGAATATTTGAGAAAGTCTTTCCGTGATATCGAATGACTTTTGTCCAAAAGTCATTCGATATCAAGGATTGGCGGAGCATTGGCGACGAACGGTCATGTTCTCATTGACTCTCTCTACTATGGTATCACAGCGTCGAACTGCTCCATCAAAGAAAGCTAAGTAAACTGGTACTGGTACTATTGTGGATTTCACCGTCCCATCTTCTGGTAGTCAACCGGTGCCGTAGGGCGAGGATGAAGGTGAGTTAACTCCTCAACTTTATTCGATCGGAAAAAGTTGGCCAAAACTTTCTGAAGTTGACGCGAAACTTACTCTCACGCTTTTCTGATGCCAGAGCCCCAAAAGGCTTTTCATCTCAATCACCCAGTTTTGAACAGACTCAACACCAAATAACATCCTAACTTTTGCTTTCTAAAACTTTATGGTTAGATTTAACTTGTGTGCGGAGATATTGTGCGAAAATAAGATTTCTGCTACATCTGCAGTTTGTGAATCAAAATGCCGTAGAATACTTTTTCCAAAGGAAACCTTGCAATACACATAACTCGAAGATTTTGTATCAAGTTAGAGAGGTTACAGACCCATGAAAGATTGATGAAATTGCAAATGCTTTACTCGACTCTTCTTTCTCTTTTAACAAGCGTTTACATATTTATTCAATATTAAATACTTTACAACCGAACGACTTTGAATTAACATTTGTAGAATAGTTCATATATGGCCAATTTCCAAGATTTTCTTCTACTTCTCCGCTAGGCTTTGTGCAGACAGAGCGAAATTTCCTTCACTATAATTTGGCGACTCTCAATGATATGCTGTGATATTTTTACATGGATCGTTCACATAGTTTTTTTTATATGGATCAAATGTGAAAAACTTCTTGAAAATCTGTTTTTATATGTACCATGTGAGAATAATGCCTTGACGTACGGATTACTGCTTTTTGAGAATTTTTTTCACAGATTTATGGAGGCTAGCTAGGGCACTCGAGTATTTCTTGCGACCAGACTCAAAATCAAATAAAAAAATAAATAAAATAAAGCATGGCCAAATATTTAGGTCTTCTTGCCATGTTTTTCTTCCGGGGAAAGTCGTTCGGCTAAATATGCGTCCCATCTCCTCTTTCTTCCCCACGGAAACAAGAACAAGGATGATTTTTGAACCTCGAATCAACGCATGCGCAACTTGCCCATAATTACTGAATAGCCCGGGGCCTTGGTAAACATGTGGCGGTAGCCGTACGCGGAAAACCGGACACTCGAAACCACCGCATGCGTACAAAAGCCTTCCGTATGACGGTTCCGCACGCGTAATGCGACAGCTCGGCGAGTTCATTGTCGTTCTACTGATCGCGGCAAATGACGCAGCAGCGCCGCGACGCGATAAGCGACAAATTGGTGAGCTCGCATAATTTACTTATGTTTACTTCATTCAGAAGATTACTTGGAGGATTTCGTCCTCTTTCCCTGCAGTAAAATTTCATGGAAATGAGATACCCAAGAAAATAATTAGAAAAAACTGACTTGTAGACGTTGACCTTGTTTCTAACCAACCTTTTTCTCTAAAACCGCAGCAGACATTATATATTTTTTCTCTTGCATTTGTAATATTTGCTTGTTACTCAAAACCTATCATTATTCCTACACTTTCAAAAATTGCTCAAACCGGGCTGCAACCATTTCCTTTTTTGAGCTCTCCTATCATTCTCGAAATTTTCCCTCTCATCCAGCTTTTCACTTCAGGCATTTTTTTCTTTAAGACAAAAATGCGAGCTTTTTTTAATGTATGTGTATTGAGTTGGCTGAGAAATAATTTCCTTTGCGTTGTGGCTCATAGGATTGTTGCAGACAATTTCTATCAAAATTTGATATCCCTGGAAACAGCATTTTGATAAAAATCAGAAGATACGCTTTGTTTGAGTAGCTTTTTTTCATGAAGAAGAGGCCAAAAGAAGTGAGATACGACTTCCCCATTGGCGGAAAGTTTGAAAAAATTTTTGT
The DNA here is from genome assembly GCA_958299035.1 of Cylicocyclus nassatus. Classification (NCBI taxonomy): domain Eukaryota; kingdom Metazoa; phylum Nematoda; class Chromadorea; order Rhabditida; family Strongylidae; genus Cylicocyclus; species Cylicocyclus nassatus. The sequence goes on along the minus strand of CATQJL010000305.1, from coordinate 6,335,456 downwards.
ATTTTTGATGCAGAAAACACAAAACATCTGACCACAATTCTTATTAATGTTCGCTAAAGAGAGGTTATTTGTATGTAACCACCACAAAATTACTCATCTGTACATCCACCACAGCATAAAAGCGAAACACAGAGAATTCAGCTTCAGGAAATCTCGCATTTTTTGGCAAAACTATCCTTTTATTGCTCATTGAAATTTTTCAATAATTTTCAGAGGTTTTTTTGTGATAGTGGAATAGTTTTCTGTGATAGTAGGAGCTTAGATCTACCGTCTTGCAAAAATCTATTCCTAATTAACCACAAGCTAAAGTTCTCGAATTGACATATGAAATAATTGATTTTTTTGGCTAACTCAATATTTTCGAAATAATTAAAATAAATAAAGATGTACTTTGAGTACCTCGGAAAATCTCGGACGCTCCAATTCCATAAAGAGAGTTCGGTCTAATTCTCAATGCAATGCTACCGCTTTCAAAACTCTTATTGGATAATTTATTTAATGAGTCGTCGGTATGTAACGAAAAAATCCACTTTGTAGCCGAAATACAGGGTGTCCCAAAAAAATATATCGAACGTTTGATCGTTAATATCTCTCTTCCCTAGAAGTCTTTTACCTTGCTTCAGTAACCAATCTGTAGAGCTGGCTTCAGCTTAGATTTGCATTATAGAACGAATACTCATCTCTCTTCATTACTGTAGGATTACGGTAGAAACTCCAAAGAGGGTTTTAAGCAATGATAGGCCATATTTTTGCCTCAGAAAGGAAATAAAACAGCCTCAAAACTTTTACATTAGGCTGATTAGAGTTTCTGATTATAACTGTAAAGTTCCCAACCTATTATGATGCTTCATTGAAGAGTTATGCCAGGTAAGAGGTAGCGGCCATTTCTTCAATGTTTCTAAAAAGTGCGGTTACACCGTTTAAAAAGCTTCGTAAGCTTGCAAATAGTAGAGTGTTGAACTCAGCGTCCACAAAAACCCCAGTACACAAGTTTTCACATTTTTTTGAAAAATTTTGAAACGGCAGCTTTTTTCACATTGACACTATATGCTTCAAGTTTCTACCGTAATCCTACAGTAATGAAGAGAGATGGGTGATTCGTTCTACAATGCAAATCTAAGTTGAAGCCAGCTCTACAAAACGGTACTTGAAACAAGGCAAACGACTTCTTGGGAATAGAGATATTAATGTTCAGTTCGATACATTTTTTTGGGACACTGTATTAGGTTGTCCGGAAATAAATGCCCGTTTTGAATTTCAACCGCAATAAGTCATATACTTCTCACTTCTAAATGGGTTGCAAAGCACCATTCGATAGAGCAAAGCAAGCTCTACAAGATGACCATCTCGTTTTTGCAACAGTATTATGTTCTGCATATTCTGCATATATATTGCATATATATATATATCAGTGGCGTACCCAGGATTTCGGCTCGGGGGGGGCGCGACAAAAATTTTTTTCTAAAGAAGGTGCGTGGCGTTAGCCACGCACTCCGAAAAATTTTCTGGGGTGCTTCTCAAAATTTTTCCGGGTCCCCGACCCCTAAAATCTGGAAAAAGGGGGCGTGGCGTCAGCCACGCCTCCGAAAAAAATTTTTTTATAAGGCTAAAATGAATTTTTAAAAAATTTTAAAAATTATTTTAATTATTTACAAGTAAAAACAAGTCACTTGCACATTTTTATAACCCATGTAAGTAACTTTCAAAAATTTCGCGACCCGTTCTCGGGGGGGGCGCGCGCCCCCCCCCCGCCCCCCCCCTCGGTACGCCACTGTTATATATATATATGCATTCATATTCATATTCCATATTCTGCAGTCAAATAAAGTCAAGGTAGAGTACAAACCACAAGGAATTGTTGATAATTGATTGCAAGTTTTTCAAGAACTTCTTTCTCGTAATATGAAGCACTCAAATTTTGCAAATATATAGAGTATAACCTAAGCTACATGCGCAGCAGCTAATAGGCCAAATTATGACGTCGCAGTGGGGATTATGGTAGGTGTATAGTATGACTATGAATCATTACAAATATACATGAAACTTGGTATAGTTTTAGGATTCGGACCCCCTAGGCCTAAGCAGGGAAGGATACCTGGTGACCCCGGCCATTCGTAGTTATTTGTAAATCGAAAAATGCGCCTTTTAATGCTGGTTCGAATTCTGTTTTCTATATCTGCGAAACGAAAACCTAGACGGAGTTATAATCATTTTTTCAAGAATGAATTGCGCGCGGAGGGTGAAAATCATTAATAATACTTTTTCTTTCCTTTTCAAATGCTGATTATGATTTAGATAGATATAAATACAACGTTACACCTTTACACCTTTCAAGTTTCCCATCAATAGCTTCAAATGATAAAATATTAGGTCGTTCCGAAAGTAATGTCGCTTTTTTCAAACGTATGCCACATCTCGTGGAACAAAGGTGTGTAGAAGATTCTGGTAGAATTTGATGCAGCACTTCATTCTCTTTCTAACGGTTATGAAGTTGTTGCAATACGGTCAATGAGCTTCCAGAAAAAAGTCAAAATCTGCGACCTATGCTATTTGAGATGGCCAAGTTTCACAATTTTTCTAAAATTTTATAACGAACCTCAAAAGAAGTCCAAGTGATGGATGGATAGAGCAAACCCTACAGGAAACAGCACAACTTTTTTCTACTTTCCAGAGCTCGTCATAATTTTTGTACAGATTTTTTGATGGAAGCACCGAATTTTAGCAGGCTCATCTCAGACAAAAGTGCATCAAACGCCAGCAAGTCTCCGGATTTTGAAAGTTACAAAGGTGGATTATGGTTTGGCAACAATTTTACAAACCAAACGAGCATTCACCGCTTCGGTTTAGCAACTTTCGAAAATTCCGGGTACCTTGGGGTGCCCTGGAAAAGTTGAATTATGATGATTTTATCTCGGAAAACTTGATGAATTAGAAACAAAAAACAAGATGTAGAAAGAGGAGAAAAAGCTGCGTCGAATGACACCCGAGTTGCTTGCCGGTTGTTGTTCTGTGTGGTTTAAGTTACCAAATGTGCAATTTGATAGCATTGAAAAATTGATTCCAGAAACTCTAAGAAGCAGGCTAAGGAGAAGGAAATATTATCCTGTATCCTGTAGGGTTTGCTTTATCTAACTGTCACTTGCACATCTTCGGAGAATAGGTACAAAAATTTAGGAAAATAGCCGAACTTGACAATGGCAAAAAGCATGAGTCGTAGATTTTGGTAATTTTTCGAGAGCTCATATAACATTATGCAGCGAAATTAGAACCATCAGAAAGAGGATGAAGTGCTGCATCGATTGCTTCTAAGATCTCTTGAAAACGTTGATTTCACGAATAGTGGCGTTCATTCGAAAAAAACGACATTACTTTCGGAACGACCTAATAGATCAAATTGGGTGACTTCAACTACCTTAAAGTTGGCAAATTTTCTACAAAAAAGTTCATAACTGCCTTCAAATGATTGTTTCGCAGATTTCGAGCAAAGGTTTGGAATCAGCGTTTCGAGGTGCACCTTATGGCATACATCGCATTCCAAATGGCCAGGGTCGGCGAGTACCATTTCCTTATAAGGCATTATACTTGGGTCCGAATCGAATAGAACATTCGAATATAACATTCGAATATATTCGCATTCGAAATTCGATATTCGGGTTTCTTCCATTTTCGAATAATATTCAAAACTCGTATAATTGAGAAAACGGGGTTTCGATTAAAATTCGAAAACTCGATTAATCAAAAAACGGGGTTTCAGATAGATTTTAATCAAATGTTTTATCCGAATGTTTATTCGAATTCCTATTTGAATGAACTCCGTGTTCAGATTATTCGACCTTGTTGCAGAGCCAACTGCTGAATATCAAGCTCACTTCGTCTGCGTTTTTTTCCGCCAAACTCGGTAATGCATCTTTTTGCAACGATGACCTTCGAACTTTTTGGAGAGTCGCATTCCTCCAACTGCCTGCGACAATAAAATAGGTGCGGATTTTATGTGTTTGATGCTTCTTCGATCAATGAGCTAGTTCGCCCTGCTATTGGCATCAAATCAGCAAAAAAAAGCTATCAAATTCAAGCTCATATTCCGAATTCGTGTACTGAAAAGTGTGTTGACATGCCTGTTTCTCTTCCTTTGCATTTCTCATGCTTTTGGTACGCAAAGGAACACACTGATACGCACTTTTACTTCTAAAAGTCACCTGCCTTTATTCTTTACCTTAAAGATTTTTCGCGAATTGGTGTATTTTGAGCAAAGGACACCGCGGCTGTAGTGGAGGATTAGATGGTTGCTGAAATTTGCATTTATATCGCCTTTGCAATAAAGTTCTGTTCAATAGATAGTAAAGGATAGTCTTGTTATCACAGTGCATTCAAGATTTCAACGAAGGTTAGCAGCACTATAACACCGGAGCTATCAGCCTACCAACTATAGTAAGGCTAAAGGCGGACGAAGAAGGTCCACATGGAGAAATTCGAGCTTTGATTACGACATACTTCACGCGATAGTCGTATGCGATTTGCCAGTTACAAGATATCTTCAAATGTAACGCCAGCTT
>CATQJL010000305.1:5433217-5608230 GCA_958299035.1 Cylicocyclus nassatus | reverse complement strand
GTGGGTCGTATTGTCCGAAATGGTAGTCTTTTTGGAAGAAGTTCAGAATACGTCTCTGAGAATTTCCCCACAATTTCCCCACATATCGAACGCGCTGATTGCCAAAATATTCATTTCAGTTTTTGGCGTTATACGGTAGGGTTACGGTAGTCATTCTGTACGAACCCAACATCATGGATTTTCATGAAAATTCGTGTATTGGGGTTATTTCACGTGCTGATTACGATTATAGTGTCCACTTCTTTCACTACATTCTCACGGTGAGACTACGGTAGCAGTACGGTAGAATTTTCGTAGAAAAGAAGCTGATGTTAGAAGGTGGTATCAAAACTTGAGACTATCATTTTCGTAATCAGCACGCTACAAAACCTATATATGCAAAGTTCGAGCTTCCTAGGATGAAAACTGCAAAAAACCAACAAAATCAATAAAATCAATAATTTTTTTGGTGGGTTAACGTCAGCCTCTTGCCCGCCCCGTATTACTCTTACATGTGAACTTGGTTCTCCAGAAACAGCATGTTTTTGCGAAGAATTTGAGCTAAAGCTTGTGCCTTATATATATCTACCGTATACCAACCGTAACATTACATTACAGTATCCCGAGCCCGGACTACTCTGGATGGAGCTTCAACTAAGTGCCCCCAATCATATGCTAGAACCCCATAGAATTCCGTCGTAAACTGGCAAAGATAGCGCTTCATGAATCTTATGACCCACCGGTGGGTCATAAGATTCATGAAGCGCTATCTTTGCCAGTTTACGACGGAATTCTATGGGGTTCTAGCATATGATTGGGGGCACTTAGTTGAAGCTCCATCCAGAGTAGTCCGGGCTCGGGATACTGTAATGTAATGTTACGGTTGGTATACGGTAGATATATATAAGGCACAAGCTTTAGCTCAAATTCTTCGCAAAAACATGCTGTTTCTGGAGAACCAAGTTCACATGTAAGAGTAATACGGGGCGGGCAAGAGGCTGACGTTAACCCACCAAAAAAATTATTGATTTTATTGATTTTGTTGGTTTTTTGCAGTTTTCATCCTAGGAAGCTCGAACTTTGCATATATAGGTTTTGTAGCGTGCTGATTACGAAAATGATAGTCTCAAGTTTTGATACCACCTTCTAACATCAGCTTCTTTTCTACGAAAATTCTACCGTACTGCTACCGTAGTCTCACCGTGAGAATGTAGTGAAAGAAGTGGACACTATAATCGTAATCAGCACGTGAAATAACCCCAATACACGAATTTTCATGAAAATCCATGATGTTGGGTTCGTACAGAATGACTACCGTAACCCTACCGTATAACGCCAAAAACTGAAATGAATATTTTGGCAATCAGCGCGTTCGATATGTGGGGAAATTGTGGGGAAATTCTCAGAGACGTATTCTGAACTTCTTCCAAAAAGACTACCATTTCGGACAATACGACCCACGGGTGGGTCGTAAGTTTGGCAGAGCAAAAAGGGCTCCTGTCCGAAATGGCAGTAATCGAAAAATTGGCCTTGTCGTCAACGTGTTAATCAAAAGTCAATTGCCCTCGCAAAATATAAATCTCTCACGCAAATTTCTTGATCACTTTCCCTACTTTTCTAGTTACCGCTTATAAGCCATAGCCAGGAGTTGAGTGCTGTTCTGCATCTTCTTGATGCACCATCAACTCTTCTGTTACCATTTAGGCCTCATATCCCCGCTGGGTAGAAAAGCTGTGAAAGAACCTGCGTTACCTTCGATATATAGAGCCATGTACTCTGGTAACTTTCACTTTGAGCGACATTAGAGAACACATCCTTCGCCAGAAGAAAAACAGAAGTCATTCAGAGCGAAGCCCCGAATGAGTTGGACGTAAGTTCCAATGGACGTGAGTCCTCGTGGGTTCGAACCCCACTCGCGCTAAATGATTTTGCAAATAAGCTAACGAACAACCAATGTAACGAACAACCAATGTCAACGAATAATCGAGGTACATATCTGTCCTTTAAAATATCAAATGTGAATTAATGTTTGGAATGGATTCGATGCTTCAATAACTCATAACTGAAACTTATAGCGATTATCTACAAATCAGGTGACCTCATTTATCAGGTCACCTAATTTGTAGATAATCGCTATAAGTTTCAGTTATGAGTTATTGAAGCATCGAATCCATTCCAAACATTAATTCACATTTGATATTTTAAAGGACAGATATGTACCTCGATTATTCGTTGACATTGGTTGTTCGTTACATTGGTTGTTCGTTAGCTTATTTGCAAAATCATTTAGCGCGAGTGGGGTTCGAACCCACGAGGACTCACGTCCATTGGAACTTACGTCCAACTCATTCGGGGCTTCGCTCTGAATGACTTCTGTTTTTCTTCTGGCGAAGGATGTGTTCTCTAATGTCGCTCAAAGTGAAAGTTACCAGAGTACATGGCTCTATATATCGAAGGTAACGCAGGTTCTTTCACAGCTTTTCTACCCAGCGGGGATATGAGGCCTAAATGGTAACAGAAGAGTTGATGGTGCATCAAGAAGATGCAGAACAGCACTCAACTCCTGGCTATGGCTTATAAGCGGTAACTAGAAAAGTAGGGAAAGTGATCAAGAAATTTGCGTGAGAGATTTATATTTTGCGAGGGCAATTGACTTTTGATTAACACGTTGACGACAAGGCCAATTTTTCGATTACTGCCATTTCGGACAGGAGCCCTTTTTGCTCTGCCAAACTTACGACCCACCCGTGGGTCGTATTGTCCGAAATGGTAGTCTTTTTGGAAGAAGTTCAGAATACGTCTCTGAGAATTTCCCCACAATTTCCCCACATATCGAACGCGCTGATTGCCAAAATATTCATTTCAGTTTTTGGCGTTATACGGTAGGGTTACGGTAGTCATTCTGTACGAACCCAACATCATGGATTTTCATGAAAATTCGTGTATTGGGGTTATTTCACGTGCTGATTACGATTATAGTGTCCACTTCTTTCACTACATTCTCACGGTGAGACTACGGTAGCAGTACGGTAGAATTTTCGTAGAAAAGAAGCTGATGTTAGAAGGTGGTATCAAAACTTGAGACTATCATTTTCGTAATCAGCACGCTACAAAACCTATATATGCAAAGTTCGAGCTTCCTAGGATGAAAACTGCAAAAAACCAACAAAATCAATAAAATCAATAATTTTTTTGGTGGGTTAACGTCAGCCTCTTGCCCGCCCCGTATTACTCTTACATGTGAACTTGGTTCTCCAGAAACAGCATGTTTTTGCGAAGAATTTGAGCTAAAGCTTGTGCCTTATATATATCTACCGTATACCAACCGTAACATTACATTACAGTATCCCGAGCCCGGACTACTCTGGATGGAGCTTCAACTAAGTGCCCCCAATCATATGCTAGAACCCCATAGAATTCCGTCGTAAACTGGCAAAGATAGCGCTTCATGAATCTTATGACCCACCGGTGGGTCGTATTCTCGTCAATGTGTTAAAAAGAACTAGAGAAAAACAAGGTTGCTGACATTTGTGGCAGCTCATTCGTGTCGGAGTAGTCGTAAGTATAGAAGTACTTCTCAGAAACTTTTATAAACGAATGTAGTTTGCTCACGTTTCAATGCAAACTGGAAACTGAAAAAGCCTCTATGATATCAAACCGGGACAACGCCGCGGTAAAGTCGCAAATCTAACCAGTGATTCCATTCCAAGAACAAAAATGTCCCCCTTTCGTCTACCTGTCGTTACATGCGAGTTCTTGGAATGTGATAAAAACATTTACTATGCTAGCACAATATTTTGCAGAAAGGGCGATTTTCGATGCGCAGCCATCGATTGGTATGTGATACTCTTTATCCTATCGCTTTTAGTCCGGCAAAGCTAATAGCAGATTTCATTAGAGCATGATCCTCTTAGTTTTCACAAACTTTCGCAATATTAGTTGCTTTCTGTAGCAGCGCATTCGAGCACAGTCATTGAGTCACTTAAGGGACAGAAATTACGATCAAAACTTCTACAAAGGTACTTTGGTGCGCATGGATATCTTGAAAGACAGCAATCAGTTAGCGACGATGGAAACAAATGTGAGTGATCGAAACAATAAATTGATGCAGTCAAGGTCAAATTTAAAAACACGCAATTCTTTCGCGTACTCTTCAGCTTCTACTCAAGCAGAAAAGGATTACGAAGCTCCAGTAGATGAACGATCGTTATACGAAATCCAATGCCGTTTGAACGATGCTGGTGCCTCTGACTTAATTATTGACATCATCACAAACGAGCCAAGTCGTGAAATCTTCCTGAAGGCGATACAGCTTGCTAAAGCCTTGTTACTCGAGGGTAACGACAAGGTTTGTGCACAACTCAGAAAACCAATCTATCTGAGTTATTCTTTATAGATTGATGTTTTCAGGTTCAACAATCATTCTATGAGCGTTTGAGAAAAAAAGACACTCATGAACCTTTCTTCAAAGCCTTGTCTCAGCGTATTCAAACAGCACAAAATCGTCTGAAGAGCGACATGATGTCGTGTAGTGAAAGCAAACCAAAAGGAGGTAAAGATCATTTGAGCTAAGAATAACATCCGATTAGCTTACCTCAGAAAGCTTTATGGAGCATATCGTAAGTTCAACCCAAAATCTAACCCATTCCCACCACTCCGTTTCTTACGGTTAATCACTCTTGCATAAACATTAATTCCAGTGTACTCCGCTAATGCCAGTAGACGATGTGAGTAGTATTTTTGGTTATGCATGTTTGTAGATTTCCTCCATGTGTTTGACCAAGTGTTGTCTCAAGCAAGTGTCAGCAAACGGAGATATTTTCTTTAGAAGTTTCACGAAACATCATACGTGCAGACTGAGTACCCTAATCTCACGCGTATAAGACGCACCCTTTTCGGTTTTGCAAGCGAACCGCTCAGCCGCCTCGTTGTGTTTCGGAAAACGAGGCTTATGCCGCACGATGCTTCCAGCCAATATGCAGCGCAGTAAATAGTTTTTTGGTCGCGAAATCCTTCGGCGTGTCCGTGCTGTTCGATTTGGAAAAAATCCCCCGCGTAAGCGTGAAATTAGGGTAGATTTGGAATGTCTTAGCACCTGTAAAGTAGGATAATTCTACATTCTTCTAATCTGTCATTTTGAATACGTAGCATAACTGTTAATGATGGTAGTTGAAAGAAACCATGTGCTTTCCTTGTCATTTCACTCTCAGTAATCTTAATCTTCGAACACATGTTTAGTTGATTGTTGACCGCACAGACTGGACATCACTACGATGCACGCACCGCAAGGTAAAACGCTTGCTCCAGTACAAATCCGCCATTGCACAAGTCCTGCTCTCGCGACAATTCAGCCGCGCGCGCGTGCTCCGCAGTGTTTGAGCAGTCCGGGCGGTCAACGAATCGACGATAATTGTGAGAGTTACTATTCTTAAAACTATAACCTCACATCGCAACTTGTCTTCTAACATGAAAATTGTAGTCAGAAAAGTTTAACCGCTTCTTGGGAATGGTCCAAATCAGGGTCAAGCATGGGGTGTGGCATGCCACACCTGCTCACATTAGGAATCCACTTCAAATAACCTCCAGTTTAAGGAATTAAGAGCAAGCCAAAATCTCGTGTTCCATTTTTCGTTTTCAATATTTCAGGGAGAAGACCAATCAGGCTCAAATCACTTTAATGTAGACTAGTTGGCAAACCCGGCTCCGCCAGGCCCTGTCAATAATATATTTGTAATCAGCATGGTCGATTACCCTTCTGTGCCAACTCCCAGTCCCGTAGCTATTTTGTAAAAAAAATCGATAAAATCAATATCGATCAATAACGAAAAGTAGCTTATAACGCCCGCCCGGCCTCGAAGTGTATGTATGCAAAGTTTGATCCGGATCGGTTGAGAAATAAAAATTTCTATTCGAAACATACGTACAGACAGACAGACATACAAACAGACATTCAGCTTTACATGTAAGATCACGAAACTTAGGCTATCGAATATATACATTCTTGTCGCCTTCCCTTGCGATTCACGTAGTAGCGCAGACTTAGCTACCGTATCCCAATATTTTCGCAGTATTTTACCAGTATTTTACATTTGCATAGGTAAGGAAAAACGATTATATCTTGCTCTTGAAGAAACGTTTTCAAATGAAATTTCTGCTATGTAAAGAAGAAGGTTAAGCAGTAACAACGATATGAAAGACGCAGCTAGGGTGTTTGATATAGTTAATGGGGTGTGGCACCACCCCATTAATTATATCAAAAAAACATTTTTAGCAAACGATATTTATATGAGTCGATAGCCTAACTTCGTAGATTTCATAGAAGTGATTTGAGTCTGATTCGTCTTCTTAGCTCTGAGTAAATTTGGAGCACAGCCAGAAAGCGAAAAATAGGAAAAACAAGATTTTGGTTGGCTTTTAATTCCAAAGTTGTAAGATCTTTTGAAGCAAGATTTCTGAAATGGCTGAAGAACCAGTATTGCTTTATCTTGAGTGCAAAAATAGCTAACTACTTCGCCTTTGAAACAAGGTTAATCATGCTGAAAAATGGTGATTTCACTTAGGTAACCCAGTATCTTGAAATTTCAGAATTCGCTCAAACATTGTCTACAAGGGTTAATTGACATGCTAATTATGGATATGCTGCCCGCTATGTTTGACAGGGCCTTAAAATAATGCTATCTTAGGTATATAGTTCAGAAGTCTATTGAGACAGCAATAAGAGGGGGGGGGATCGTAACCAGCGATCGTATGCCATACCTCTTGCTTGACCCTGGTCCAAACGCTGGCAGTTGAGTTGAGTTCAAGTTTTGTCTATTAGTAAAGAAATTCTTCTATGAGTGATTGAATTTATCTTCTTCATTCCAAAAATCAAAGGCACTTGCACAATGCTGCTGTTTCCCTCTGTTCTCCGTTTGCAAATCCAATTTTTTGTCTGCAAATCGCACATCATTATGTATCAGTCTCTAAGGAGCGTGTACATATCGTTTGCGTTTTCTTGAAGGCACACCACGTCACAGTTTTTCTGGCGCATCGACGCAAACTCCAGTCTATGGCAATCTAATGCTCCACAGACACAGTGTGCAACTTTACATACGTCAGTGAAGCTTCACCAAATAATTTATACCTGCTGAAATGTGTGGATAAGTGCTATGGATTGTAATTCTATAGGACACTCATAAGTTTGAGAATCCTTCGTTCGTTTGTGCTAATGGTCTTTCGGGTGTGCATGTTTCTTTGGAGTGTATGGTGTTCTTGGGTTTGTCAGCTGAGGGAGTGGTTGGAATGAGTCACTGAATGAGCCTCCTCTTCATCAACTATTCAGAATTCAATCTATCACAAGTAAAAGTTTACAGGGTTGGCCATAAATATAGCGACAAGGTTTTCACCTTGTATCTCAGAAAGGAAAAGTGCAAACGAGTCATGAACATAACATTTATTAAGTAACAACTGGTACATTAACAATCAAAAGTTACTTCTCGATTCGGGCACCTTTGGCACGGACGACAGGGCAAAGTCGCCTGGGAAAGGCGTCGATGACCGGACGCAGGAGTGCCTCGTCGATTTCGTCCCATTCTCGGATGAGCGCTGCCTTTAGAGAATCCAAATTGGGGTGGGGAGTGGCGCAGGCCTTGCTCTCAAAGTAGGACCACAAGATGTAGTCCAGTGGGTTCAAATCCGGTGACGATGCCGGCCATTCTTCTGCCGGGATGAAGTCGGGGAGTTCGCTCTTGCACCACGCTTGGACGACCTTGGCCTTGTGGGCGGGCGCCGAATTTTGCTGGAATGTCCACGGGCGGCGTGTGAAGTGGGAATTCGCCCACGGGAGTAGAGCATCTTCCAAAATCGTCTTCATGTAGTAATCTTTGTCGATTTTGACGCCGGGGTCGACGAATGACGGCCGGGACGACCTTCGGACGGCCCCTCGGCGACCTTCGGCGTGCGAGCAGTACGAGGTCTTCCACTTCTTCGGCGGTCTTGGAGTCCACCAAGGTCTCGATAACGTTGGAGTGTGCGATACACGACGCTGCGGTGGATGCCGAGGTGCTTACATAGCGATCGTGGCAGGTGGGCGGCCGGCTTCGTGCAGACGAAGGATAGCGGTACGATCAGGAGAAGGCTTCACCATTTTACTATAAATGGACCAAATTTAACCAATTTTTAACAGGAGTTGGAAAAAATGATGAGATTGAAAAATCGATAAAACTGGCGCGCTATGTGCGCGATAGAATAGTACGCTAATTGCAGTAAATCTTGTCGCTATAATTATGGCCAACCCTGTATTACCGCTAAGTAGTTTCAGAACGGATGAAAGAACTGTGTTCATGTTCTTCTTTTGCCTCGCTTTAGAGGATTCATTATCGTTGATTCGAAACCATCAATAATTTTCTCACTACAAAGTATGAATTTATAAGACGGTCTGACGTGCCTCTAGCATTTCGTCTTAGTCAACTCAAAATAAGATTAAATCTTTGACCGAAGTCCAGATACGTACACTATTTTAATTTATTTGTTGGGTAAAAGCATATGCTTCAGCTGGCAAAAGCAGGAAACTTCTTGGTCAGATTACAGATTTGACTGATGTGATTGCTTTCCTCAGCTTTGTGTCTTGCGGGTATCCTATCTTCAATTAGAAAGTTCTCTTCTAGCTTCTACGATCTTGACACCTGTTCTGGAGCATGGACATCTTCCTTTCCCTAATCTGTTTGATGCGAACCACATGAGACATCCATCCTTGTCAGAAATTTCCAACCATTCACATGAAATGACTGCAAGTGTTCCCGATCTCTCCCCGTACCAAGAAGAAGAAAGGTATATAATAAGCAGTTCAAAACTGACAATGATAAATTATGTTCAGGACAAATGACGCTCTTCCGTCTGAGGTCTCCATAATTGAACCAATCTTACGGGTGCTTCAACTTCTGTGCGAAAATCACAACAGCCTCCTCCAAAACTTCATCAGAAGACAGTCCGATCGGGCCAACCACAACTTAGTAGCTGAAACACTTAGTTTTCTTGATACAGTAAGTAGCCTTACATGTATTGTTGTATGAATGAGTAGTTCAGTATTTTATGGTAATGCTTACAGGTTTGCGGTTCTACGAAAGGAAGTCTAGGCGTATTTGGTGAAATTGGAGAACATAACTTCAGTCTAATTACCCAGACGCTGGCAACGCTCACTGAATTCTGCCAGGGACCATGCCACGAGAATCAGGTTATTTTTTCTAGGGGTAGAGGACTGCATGTCGTCGAAAAGGGTGGTCCGACATCTGCGACGGACCACGCAGCCATGCATATTGCAGATATCACAGATGTGTAGCAGCTGTCCGCGCGGGGTGGAGCCTATCGGCGGCATATAGTCCCCTACCCATTTTTGCATCTTCTGCGAACGTTCAATCAATAATTATAGAATACGATGGCGATGCAAGAAAATGGATTGAATATCATCATCTCATTAGTGCTTAATGATATCAAACCACTTGCTGATGATCACATGGAGTTGGCACTGGAGATTAAGGTCATCTTGGATATACTTTTGAGAAGAACTACTATCCTTTTAGTGATTTTGAACCCGCACTAATTTTATTTCTTTCGCAAATGTCTTTGCGTGCGACTTTTCAAATTTATCAAAAGTCGTACTCGCAAAACCTGCGGTCAGTTACTGTTATAGTCGAGAAGGAGAATGAACTGAAGTGTTAGCACTCGAATAATAAAGCTCGCACGCTAAATTTTTGTATAAATGTGGGCTTGAAAATCTGCGCAGCAGATCTGACGGAGAGGGCCTTGACGATGATTTTACATGAACTATCGGGTGCGGAACAACAAGTATTATGATTTTCAATATCGAAAGCTACGATAAATTTTCTTCGTTGCAGAGCCAGGCTTCAAAGTTGCTTCTAGCCATAATGGAGTCACGACACGATAGCGAGAATGCAGAACGTGTGTTACAAAATATGGATAATACTGATGGAGGTCCCCGTCAACTGGTAAGCCACCATTTGTGCATGATGCAATACTGCACGAAATGCATCGAAGGATTTCTAAAACGCCATTTACAATTATCTAGATGTAGAAGTCATATCTGCAAATCAGTGACGTATCCAATATTTCAGTTCGGGGGTGAGTTGGAGGGGGGAATCTTTTTTCGATAAAAGCTGGGTGTCCTAAAAGTTTCCGGAATAAGTGGCTGACTGTCGTCAGCCACTTATTCCGGAAACTTTTAGGATGCTCCCCAAAATTTTGCAGGCCTACAACCTCGAAATCTTAGGAAAAGGGGACGTAGCGACAGTCACGCTCCATCCAGAAAATTTTTTTTACAAGGCTTATTTGAACTTTATGGAAATTTCAAAAATTATCTCCATTTGCACATATGAACGAGTCATTGCACATATTTATAACTCATATAAGTAACTTTCAAACGCGAACCATTTTCGCCTCCCCTCGCCCCCCCCCCCCCCCCAGTTCGCCACTTCGAGTGTTGAATCAAAATCATGAAGCCGTTTTCTAGGTGCATGCTATAACACAAGCCTATGAGATGGCTCACTCAAAACAGTATGAGATCAACATCATGAAGAAGGAACTTCTGCAAGGCTCGAATATACAAGATCGACCTAGAAGTATCATAAGCCCATCAATAAAAACGGAAGGAGGTGATTTGTCAAGGCTTTTATCGTATGCAAAACCTAAAGAAATATTTACAGCAACACTGCCAGAAATATCTGTCGATTCCTCTGGTACAGTTTCCATACATGATGAATCCAAAAGTGCGATAAAGTACGTGTACGACGAAGCTTGTAGTGTGGATCCGAAAGAGGTCTGCACCCTTTTATAGCTCTCTTCTTGCCCTTCCTATTTCCACCAATTTCGAGTGTTGTTGATAGGTTGGACACAACATCTACATCCTCGCCTATCAGCTTGCAAGACATAGTCCAGAGTTGGCAAGCTGTTTAGAGGGAGATGGGAAGAATTCCAGTAAAACCAATAATGCTCTGGAGTTCTACAAAACACATACTGCGCAGATCGAGGTGCTCACTTTTGAAGTTGTTGCTGAGATGTTAATGAAATCTATTTTTTAGATAGTGCGCAAAGATCGTACATTGGAGAGAGTTGTGTTTCCAATTCATGAAGTTTGTTCATTCCTTACCAAGGAAACAAAACAAAATGTATATTACAATACGGAACGAGACAATCAGGTATGCTGCACATGTTGATACCAAAACGTACTACTGTACTAGCAGTGCGAAGGTCCTAGCCCATCAATGCTTGATCGTTCTAAAGGAACAATTGCACTCTTCACAAAAGTCTTAACTTGTTGTTTTCAGGGCTCAAAAGTGACCGAATTTTTTGACCAGTGGCCTGCACTGTACGAGGAGATGAAATGGCAGCGTAAACTACAAGGTGGGCAAAGGTCGCGCTTGTGAAACTGCCAAAAAAGAAGTAAAAAGAAAATCATTATTAAGAGCCTGAAGGCCGCAGTCGCCAATCAAGGGTTGAGCGAGACTGCGGCGTACGCTGGAAACGCTGTCTTAAACAGACACAGCAATATGGGTGTTCCGTTCGTGGCTACGCAAAAATGTCAACTCACAGCGTGCATGTAAACATGACATTGCAAGCATAGGCATTGTGCCTAGCGTATGCTACGGCTGCGTTTTCAGGGTACGCTTGTCGGGGCCAGGCTTCTAGTGCGGTTTTTTGGAGTCTTGGTTGTCCTTCAAAAAGTAATAATCAATGTCCTTCGAGAAGTAATAAATCTAAAATTTGCAGTTTTGAGCCTTTGTTGCAGACCGACCATACCTATCTGCGTGCACCCAGCGATTGCGATTATGGGGTCGTTTAGCTTTCTTATTCGCCGTCCTAGTCAATACCATTATTGCTCTCTATTATCCATTCGAAAAAGCTGACAGTAAGTCTGAGGAGTTTTTCTCATCGCAATCTTACAGCGTATTTTCTAGCGGGTCTATATGCGTCAAATCCTTTCATGTACACATCGATGATAATTTCTATAATATTTCTGTATTCACAATGGGATGAAAAGTGGGTTTTGAAGTTGATTTTTTGCCCAATTCGATAGCAAGATCGTGCAACGCATTTCAGCTCATCATTAGCGAAAAGTTCAAATATAATCACGGCTATAGCAGCTGTGATGTTCAGTGTGGCAATATCTCTTATTTCGCTTTTTGGCGTCGTGCCAGCTCTGTATCTGATAGGCTTAGCACAAGTCAGCAACTTGTTTCTTCTCCTTTCCTCCTCTCCTTTTCATGTAAGCTCAAAGAGACCTTAAATTTTCAGCTTGCTAATAAGTGCGTACATTTGGTGGCCTACATTAGCAATAAAGGATTGGAGGACAAGCCTTGGTCTATACGAATGTCGGACGCCGAGCTACATTATCATATTTTTTATCTAGTCATTTGTTGCTTAGGCCTCCTAATTCATCCCATGCTTTATTGCATTTTGGTAAGCTCTGCAATATGTCTTCATTCATGTGGGAGTGTGAGATCATGATTCTTAGCTGTTCGACATTGTTGCGAGTGAGGAAACCTTGCGGAACGTGATTAGTTCCGTTACCAGAAATTGGCAATCAATCATCCTCACTGGGCTTTTAGCACTGATCCTCGTTTACGTCTTTTCTATAGTCGGTTACACATTCTTCCAGAGAGGTAAGCTTCTTCTAAGTCATTTTCGACTTACTGTAAACTCGCTCTGCAGATTTCGTTCGCGAAGTAGATCGCCTTGAGCCGGAACAAGCACATTCACTTTTTGTAAGAGACCCTAATGCAAAGACATGTGCAGCTGATGGTGAATGTCCGAAACCAGCAGTCGCTAAGGAAGAGAAGAAGGATGAGGGTATGAACACGTCGCAAATGTAAATCTCCTACTCTGCTCATAACATTTAGAAGAAAAGATACCTTCATGTGAGACATTGCGCATGTGCATCATCACCACATTGAACTGGGGGCTAAGAAATGGAGGAGGTATCGGTGATGTGCTGAGGAGTATCGGTCCTGAGGTGAGTAAATAAAACTTTTCGATTCGGAAAGCAAAAATCGTTGTTAATGTACACACCGACATTGCTGCATGCTACGGAATAAAGGCAGCCACGTTTAGTTTTTCATCAGAGTTGAACAGCAATACAATTATCAAAACTCATTGAACATCGCTGTCGTGGTAGAAGTATAGTCGTCCTCACCCCACTAGACGCACAGAAGATGAATCCGAATTCGAATTGGAGTGGGCTAGTCGCCGAAGAGTGCGGCAGGCCTCAATTTTAATTTTTTGTTCTTCCCTGTTTTTCTTGTTTTTAAATGCCCTTCAAGTGTGTTTACGATTTGCGTTGGTAGAGTTGACGCTTTTGCTGTTGTTGAGAAATGTTTCTTACCTAATTTATTCCACTCTCATTCCGGCGTAAGCAACGCGCGGCACACTCAGCCCTAAATGCAAGCTGACAAAAAAACTTTTTTCTGTTTATCTTGTTGCTGTCCGCTGTTTCTTATATCACAATGTTCGTGACAAGAGTCGAGAATTTCGTTATTTTTGAGCGATTTTGTATGCTACTAGTGTTCTCGATTCTTTACTTTTGTTCCAAAGTAAGCTCGGAGGAACGATAAATAGGTACAATACCGCTCACAGAATGTGCAAATTTCCGTGAATTTCGCGAAATTCCGAAAATTCCGCGAAATTCCCGGAATTTCGCGAACTTCTGCGAAATTTCGGGAATTTCGAGGAATTCTCGGAATTTCGCGACATTCACGGAAATTTTGCAACTTATGTGGGTGCAGTGGCGTACCGAGGGGGGGGGGGCGGGGGGGGGCGCCCCACCCCCGAGAATGGGTCGCGAAATTTTTGAAAGTTACCTATATGGGTTATAAAAATGTGCAAACGACTTGTTTATTTTTGTAAATAATTAAAATAATTTTTAAATCAAAATTTTTGTGGGTCCCCAACCCCTAAAATCTATAAAAGGGGGCGTGGCTGACGCCACGCCCCCTTTTATAGATTTTAGGGGTTGGGGACCCACAAAAATTTTGAGAAGCGCCCCAAAAATTTTTTCGGAGTGCGTGGCTAACGCCACGCACCTTCATTAGAAAAAAATTTTTGTCGCGCCCCCCCCCGAGCCGAAATCCTGGGTACGCCACTGTGTGGGTGGTATTGTGATTGACAGCCGGAAGTGCGAGATTGACCTCATATCACTCCGACTAGCGCAGATGAGCAAATGCTAGATGGTCATTTATATGTATCTTTGTAATCTTTTTCTTGCTGCGATAAGAGCGGGCTTTGAGCTCTTCTGTAAGCGGGGATTTATAAGGTAGGAAAAGTCTATTTTTATGCATATCTTTTTGAAAAATGGGGAAGAAGTGCCCGGATACCGGTATTTGTGTTTATATTCGAAGGAGCTAAACCAGAAAAAAATCGGAAGTTGTATACACAAGAACCTGATCTAAGAACGGTCCCGGAAATGGAAATTTTTCGGGGAGTTTTATGATAGATCAAAATAAAATAATAATTTCAGGAGAATAATCAAGGCACTAGCGTAGTAATAATTCGGTACAACCCTTGATTCGCTATCAGTTGGTGAAGAAAGGTGGGCAGCAGCATGAATGTGAAATGGCGCTACCCTATGGCATCTGGAGGTTTTTCTTAATTTGTTCTTTGATCTCTATATACAAATCGGTCAGAAGTGGTTCATTGGTGGTTAGTGGCGGGTTAGTGGCCCAGGCATGGATGGTTGGAATGGGAAGGTGGGGGAGAAATGGGCGGAGACTTGGGTGTGGGCTGGGCCAAAAGTGGGCGGAGCTAGCAAATTTCGAAAAAATCCACATTTCTTCAAAATCTATCTACCGTAGTCCTACAGAAAGAAGCTATCTCGCATCAGATATGTTTTTTGTAATCAAAGGTCGGATAACATCTATAGTTTAATCTTCTGAGGAACTAGTAGCACTTGTTTTTTTCTCGCTCCTCACTCTTGGCCTCGGCGCAAGATTTGGTCAAAATACTGAGGTTCTCGGATTGACCGGAAACTTCGCTCATAGCGGTTTTTGTTCCCAATCTTTACGAAGATCTTATTTATTTTGCACTAGAGAATCTTACAGTAAAGCTAAAGTGAGATAAAAGTGGCTCAACCGATCAAAATCGCAAATTCGCCTGCACTTTTTGCCTACCTATTGCGGAAACTGTCTGCATATTTTTGTGATTTCAAAACTTTGTGAACACCTTTATCGGATCATGCTTAGCACAGATTTTTATCTGCATTGTTCGTCAGATTATGATGTTACAAAATTGCCTTCTCATGAATTGTCTTTCAAATTCGAAAGTCATGTAATTTGGCAGATATTCTATCCTACAATGTGCCACCAGCAGCAAAACAATGTAAGAAATGTTATTAGCACGTCGAGTAATCCATGTAAACGGAAATTATAAGATTTACTTCATACATGCATTCGAACAGTTATGACTTTTAAATACGAAAATTCTCGGCGATGTCGGCGAAGTCGGCGAATTTGCGTTTTTCGCCAATTTTGCCGAATTCGCCGACATCGCCGAATTTGCCGAGAATTTTCTCATTCCACTGTCATAACTGTATGGCATTGTCATAACTGTGGAAAAGCTTATAGATCACTTCGGCATGAAGGCTTGGATGAAAAAATTCACGAGTTCACGAGTTTTAATGTTCATCTGCTAGCAGCAAATGAGAAAATTACCGTTTTATCAGTTTAGCAGCCAGGTACAATACCGCTCACAGAATGTGCAAATTTCCGTGAATTTCGCACATTCACGGAAATTTTGCAAGTTATGTGGGTGGTATTGTAGTTGATGAAGAAAATTTACGAAAGCAACGGCTCAGCACATGTCAATTATCAACAAGAATGTAAAAACAAAAATTGCTATCTATCTTATTTCCAACTTAACTTCAGAGACAAACAAAGTGCATAGAAGTACGAAACATTGCTTGACAACATTAAAATCGTCTTTTCGACCAGACCCATTTTTTAAATCACAAGGTGGCGTTCAACAAAAAGAAAAACAGAAAAGAAACAAGTTGAAGTTTGACTCAAAGATTGGGGGTGCCGCGCTCTACCGCAACCGGCCTGCACTAGTCCGATTCGAATTCATCCACTGTGCAACTAGTGGGGTGTCAACGGCTACAGATTCTGGAGTGCCCTGAGAAACAAGCGAAGGATGAGAACTGATGAAGAAATACAACTAATAGTTCAGCATGTTGCCCTGCAGCATTAGATTGAGAATCGAGAATATACGTTTTATGGTGCAGTCGAGTCATGTCATATGATCATGAATGCATTGCACACATCTCCGTCTTTGTAGTCCTCAACCTGAATTTGCAGTCGCAAAAACGCAAGAGCCTGACCGATTGTTATCGCTTTCATCAGATTAGTACCTTAAAAGGAAAGAAAACGTTAAGAACCCTCGAAAACACTTACCCGAAAGGTTGTCTCCTCCAAGAACCCAGGATGGGAACGCCAAAGGTGGACATGGAGTGTGCAATGGCACACATGATCAAATGGAAATCTCGACTGTAGGTTGGCACATAATTCCAATTTTATTCATAACTTCTATCTTTTTGAATGGAGTGCACTCAGATTCTGGAGTTATGTAGGCTAGGGGCCGCATGTACTAACATCCCAGCTGGGGAGGGAAGCGCAGCTTAAAAGACAGTTTCATGTCCCAAAGCTCCAGATATGTGGATCTCACGCTGTCTACCTCTCTGCAAGTATTCCCACCATCCTTCGCCATGAATTGAACGGGAGCAAGAAGCTGTACAAGCAGCATCTTTCAGCTTTTTGTAGATCCTCTGATGATCCTCAGCTGCCGAGCATCTTTTCTTTACAGGCATTTTCTTTTTCGAAGTCGATGAAAACGTTCCGAAGTTGTGTGTTTGTCTAACCAAATAGTGCTAATCATGTTTCTGGTAACAACAAATTATGTTTCGAAATCATGAACTCTGCGATGATGCACAAGTCGAAAGCTGGGGTTTATAGAAATCGATATTCCAAGAACTCATTTGTTCTTATCAGCAACATGCTTAGTGTTGGGTTAGACAAACAGTACAACTCTGGAAGGCTTCCGTTAACTTCGAAGAAAGAGAAATAAATTTGAAGAAAAGACGTTCGGCCGCGAGGGATATTAGACGAAAAGGGATAGGGATATTGCACAAAAAGCTGGAAAATGCGGCTTGTGAAGCATCTTGCTCCCGTTCAATATGTTCATAAGGAAGGATGGCGGGAAAATTAACGGATAGGTAGACAACGTGATCCATATATCGTCGACTCTAAAAATCGTGACGACGGTCTGCAGTGCGGCCAGTGCGCGCCGCACGGCACTGACACCTAGTGATTCGCCCAAATTACGTGGAGAAGGTGAGTTCTTGTGGTTTTTCTTTTTCTTTTTGCATCTTTTTTGCTTGCAGGAACTTTCATGGCTACCGCAGGGACCTACACTGCAGAGAAGCAAGATTGCCCTACGATAAAGCGGCAGTGCCGTGCGGCGCGCACTGGCCGCACTGCAGACCGTCGTCACGATTTTTAGAGTCGACGATATTTGGAGCTTCATAATTTGAAAATTTTAAGCTGCTCTCCCCCCCCCCCAGCGGGGATGCTAGTGCATGCGGCCTAAAGAAATGTGCTACAAATCTACACAAAGTTGTTTTTTGCCATAAAATCGAAAAAGTCTCCTTTCCTAAGTATGGTCAAACTTGAGGATGTTTGTTTGTTATTTGTTATTATTTGTTTCTTCTAACAAATATGGAACCGTTCAAAAGCGAACTGACCAAAGAGTAATTTGATGGACTGAACGCAATATCAACTTCCGCTTGTTGTCAGAGTGAAAATTTACTGCATATATTTTCCTACCTAGACCGGGATTTATTCAAATTTGTGAAAATGGTCTTTCTTTCCCCCATCGTAATTCAGAACGGAATTCGGCAGAAATTGCTGCACTTGCAGCTCAGAAAGGTTAATTCCTCAGAATGATTGTCCCCGTTTAAATAGACAGAAGATATAAGAAAAAGGTGTATCACCTATGTGCCAACCTAATATAATATATTGAGAAAGTATCTGTATGAAGCAACATGCAATAGTTCATATTTTAGTTCAATTTGTATCAAGTATTCGTTGTAACTCTAAATGACATGCGGGATTGACTGATTGCGACCTTCTTCTCGAAAATAATGCTTGGACCCTTCTAGCATAGCGAGCGTGTATCATATTTCAGGAGGCTTTGTTCTACTATCGGATCATATACGACCTATCCTTTTTCGTTGTATTGATCGTTATCGTACTGAATCTCATTTTTGGTGTGATCATAGACACTTTTGGCGATCTGAGGACTGAAAAGAATGACAAGGAAGATATATTGAAAAATACTTGCTTTATCTGTGGATTAGAACGCGGAAAGTGGGTTATCCTTGACAAATCTATTGTAACTTCGTTAGTTGACTAGGCAAATTACATTATCTGAAGGTTTGACAATCGATCGACGACCTTCGAGGACCATCAGGCCGAAGAGCACAATCTTTGGCACTACCTCTATTTCATTGTTTGGCTTCAAATAAAGGATGAGACTGAGTTTACGGGACCTGAGAGCTACGTAGCGCAGTGCATTAAGGTAAATTATGTAAGTACTCTACCTCTTTACTGATAGTTTACTGTAGGACCGTAACTTGGATTGGTTCCCGAGAATGCAAGCCATATCCCTCCAAGACGGCAGCAATGAGACGGATCAACCTGAAATCGTGGCGATACGGGAACAACTTCGACAGCAAAACCAATCCATCAGAGAGTTGACATCTACTATAGATGACCTGAGACAGGTGAGTTGCCAGAGGAGTTCGTTCGCTCGCTAGTTTCATTTACAGTTCATTCTGGAAATGCGAGGATAGGTAGAGGAGACTGGACCTTCAGCGTGTGAAAATCACCAACAACAAAGTAGGAGCTATATCTACAATGGACATCCATGATCTTGCGGTTTGCTCTATGTGCCTTGTGATGAGATACGTGTATGGATTATGTCTATGCACTAAGTTATTCACTTTGTTATTGACACATTATTTGTTCACGTATTGTACATACATAATATTTGTTGAAATGTATACAGATCCCATAAAGAGATTATTTGTGTTTATTTTGGCTTTTCGTCTGACATCTCATGGTGTGAAGGTTTACCTTGTTTTCAAGAAACCCACAGAATGCAAGTAAAGTTGCTACAGTCCGATTTTAGGGTTCAATGCCCCACCATCACCGAATGGGATTCTGATCACTAACGATTCTCAAGTTCATGAAACTCTCCTTAGATTCGATCGAGGTCGTAGGCGTGAGCGAGCAACAAAATCGTAAAGTAGGCAGCTTTAGGCCCAACAACTGTGGTGTTAACAAAGTAAATCTTAAATTTATCGCCAACAAAACATTAAAAATGTAACCTTTGTTCATATCCCTATCCTTCTATATAATTTTGAATGTCTGTTTGTCTGTCTGTACGCTATGTATATCAGTTTGTACGTATGTTCCAAACAGTAGTTTTTATTTCTAAACCGATTAGGACCAAACTTTGCACACATACACTACGGGGCTAAGCAGGTGTCGTGGGTTTTTCGTTATCTCGATCGATATCGATTTTATCAATTTTTTTGCAAAGTAGCACGGAAAAATACCAAAGAACAGACCCATGGTTTTTACCATGGTCAAATTCTGCTATTTTCCAAATTTTTCTACCAATCATTTGAGAAGGTCTAAGTAACATATGTATAGAGCAAACCCAACAGGGCGCAAAACAATCTTTCCTTTCCATAACTCGTCATATTTTTTGAATAGAATTTCAATAGATGCTACCAATTTCCATACTTAGTCAACTAAAACCTCAGGAAACATCAGAAGGCGAGCAGCTAGGGTGCTACTCGATGCCGATTTTTCTCCTCTTTCTAATAAATTTTTTCTGATTCGTGGAATATTTGGTGGTAAAATCATAGAATCAAAGTTTTCGAACGCGATCGCTGTACCCGAAAAACCCTGAACATGATATTTCGAATCCACAAACTCTCATTTGCTTTGTAAAATTAATGTTAAGTCGTAACATCATCTTGGAAGTTTCAAATTTCGAATTACTGATGCTTGATCGAATGTGGATAGCGTAGAAGAAAATGCTAAAATCAATCTGTTGAAATGCTTTTAGAAAAGTCTTTCAAAAAATCATGGAGAGCTATGGAAAGAAGAAAAAGTTACTGTTTGTACTATTTCCTGTGTGGAGTTTGCTCTATTCAGCTGTTACTTGGACTCCTTAGGAGGGTTGATAAACAAGAAAATTAAAAGATCATCTAAAAGCACGGGTTGCAAATTTTGCTAATTTTCTGGGAACACATTGACTATGCTGCAAAGGATTGAACCATCAAAAAGAGGACGAAATGCTGCACCGAACGCTGTCAAGATCTCTTACTCAGATAATCGCCGGGGGCAGGCGGTCCGCAAACTCGCGCTTTTCTGCAAGCGGTCAGCAGAATCTTGGGGCGTGGCCAAACCTTCAGCGAGCGGTACTTCCTTTACTGTCTAATATTCTGCCAGCGGGCAGCAACACAGGATTTTCTGCAGGCGCTCGTCAAATAATCTCTTTCAGCGAGCGCTGGTCAAATTTTCAGCTGGCGGTCGGAAGGTTTTTAAGCAGTTTCGGGCGTACGCCGAGCAAAGATGAGACTACGTAGCAGAGGTGTCATCAATGGTTTAATTACTCAAGTTTGAGGTACTTTCTCTAAGCGGAAAGTACCGGGGGGCTGCGCGGTCCTCCACAAAGGACCGTGCGGCCCCCGAAAATTTGCATATTTGCGGCCATTGCGCCGCAGCCAATCTATAAGGAAACCGCGATTGTTCTCCAAGCATTCGTCCAAAATTTCGCTAAAATTCTTTCAAATCTGCAAGCGGACCGCAATAAATCAGCGAACTATTTTTCCGGTGCCCGCCCGCCCATGAATCGCATGGCCGCCTGCCCCGGCGATTATCTGAGTAGGGCCGCTTGCATTAACATCCCCGCCGGGAGGGAATCGCAGTTTAAAAAGAAAAGCTCGCTTCATATCCTGAAGGTCCGAACTTCTGGGCTTCACACTGTCTACCTATTTGAAGTATTCCTACCATCCTTCACTATGAACATATTGAACAGGCGCGAGAAGCTGTAAAAGCCGCATTTTCTAGCATCGTATGATCCCCTGACGATCCCCGGCGGCCGATCGTCTTTTCTTCGAAGTCATTTTTTTCTTCAATGTAAGCGAGAATATTTAAAAGTTGCACTTTTCATCTAGCCCAACAGTGCTAAGCATGTTGCTGATAAGAATAAACGATATATTGGAATCATGAAATGCGATGAACCACAACTTGAATGTTGGGGTTTATCGAAAAATTCGATTTTTCAAAAATTCATCTGTCCTTATCATCAAGATGTTTAGCACTGTTGTGTTAGACGTGCATACAACTTTGAGAGGTTTTCGTTAACTTCGAAGAAGGAAGAGTGACTTTAAAGAAAAGACGGTCGACCGCCGGGGATTATCAGGGGATCGTACAAAAAGCTGCAAAATGCAGCTTGTTCAGCTTCTCGCTCCTGTTCAATATGATAATACTCAAGGATGGTGGGAACACTCACGGATAGGTAGACAGTGTGAAATCTAGATATCTGGAGCTTCAGGATGTAAAGCAAGCTTTCTTTTTAAGCTGCGATCCCCTCCCCAGTGGAGACCTTAATGCATGCGTCCCTTAGAAATCATTAATCCATCAGATGTTGCTCTCGTTTGAATATAGCAAATAAAATTTGGAATGATCTGAATGTTATTGACAGGGTCGGGCGGAGCCGAGTTTGCCCGCTAGTTTATTATGTTCATACCGATGGCGTTCCGTCACATATCAAAAACCATGTGCACTGCAATCTGTCAGAATTCAAAACTTTATAATCATTATGTACAATGCACGGCAACGTGAGTTGAGCAATTCTGCACACTTGTGATTGAAAATACGTTATTCTTCGATAAAAATGCTGCTAATTGTGAACTTGATTGTCAACATCATTTCCCCCGCTTTTCTATCACAACGACTTTTCGTTTATCCGGTGCTTGCTTCTAAGACATAATCGCTTATAACATTTACGTACTGGAAACTAAATTTCTTAACCGTTCGAGCTGGTGCCCTTAAAGGTGGTGCTGCTTCTTTCTTTTGCACTGGTGAGGGCGCTGACGGTGTTGGATGTCGTCTGTTTTCGAGTCCTGCAAGTTTTCATCTAAAATTGATAAGATCATTTGTTCCAGACTTGCTTTACCCTTCAGTTTTCCGTTTGCACTGGACTTCTTCATCGCTGCTTCTTTTTCTTTGTTGAGTGGGCTTTCTTGAACACCTCGCAAAACTTTTGTTTCTTTTTTCACCTCCATCTTTTGCAAAGGAGCTGGTTTCTCTTCTTCTGCAACAGCTCTGTCTTCTGCAGTGGTATGCGGCTTGACTTTTCTTTCTTCCTTTTCTTGCTCCGCTCTAAGACGTTCTTCCCTTTGACGCATCATTAAATGATCCCCACCCCATGCTTGAGGAACATATTCCGGATGTGCTAGCATGACATCGAGAAGAACACGTTTGGCCTAGAAGAGTGGTACACGTCAAATTCAGAGAAATATATGTGCTTGCCCTTTGATTGTCAAGAAGAAATAGCCGTAGTTCGTTGTCCACAAAATCGTCAAATAAATCTGGTCGCATTAGTAACACATCAACAGCATATGTAAGCGCTTTGTCAATAATGGATACTATCTGGAAAGCTTTGTGTAGCCAAATAATAATTAATCTCCGGTGAGAATGCGTACCGCTTGATTTGGCTTGGGTTCAACAGCTTCGAAAAAATTGCATAGCATAGTCCTTTCAACGTTGTGAACTGTTTGCTCGAGTAGTTGATTCCGTTTTATTATTTCAAGTCCACGAATGGCAACAGCTTCATCAGCATGACCCTGATCAGTTTTTTCTTAGTTGCAAGTAATGATATGAAAGACCTTTTACCACTTTTTCTTCTCTCTCTTCTCGTTCCGCATTTTGCTTCTGCAAGAAGGCGACCAAAGAGCTTAGCTCCTCTACTTTCTGAGTGTCTTTGTTGGTCTTTACTCTGGTTTCAGCCAATCGTGATCTTTTACCTTTTCCTTTTCTCTTAACTGTTTTTTCAGTCGCTTTAGTTGTAACTTAGCTTTGCGATTGGCTAATTCAAGCTCTTGTATTCTAATTATAAGTATTTGCACTTCAGTCATCGATGCTTCTGCTGCCTGCAACGGGAAGTTTTAGGATGTAAAAGAATTGTGGACAGTTCCTTTTTCAAGTGTCAGCGCAAAACCGCAACTTACTCGTACTCTTTCCACGTCTTCCTTCGTCAAAATACCAGCCTGGAAAAACAACTATACGATACTCAAAAGTGACTGCTAACGTTGATTTTCACCCTGCGCATGATTTCATTTACACGATTTTTCTCTTGTGATTCAGTCTCTCCCATATCTTCTAGTAATTCTGCACTGCTACAATTTTTTGGGTGAAAAATATGGTTGCAGAATTTGATAGATTTTCCCGTAACCCATACGTACTCATATACTTACCCTTCCGCGCATGACTTCTCCGCGTCAGAGGCTGGTGGTGGTGTCTCTCCTTCCAATTTTTTCCATCTGAAATGTTGAAGAGGGTTCAATGGCTCAATAACTTGAATGCAGTTTTATATTATCCTGTTATTTCCTCTTCCTCTTTAGTCAAGATTTTGGAGAACTAACGACTCAGAGGAATAAGGCACAAGGATCTAACACGTAAAATCTTACTGTAACGCTTTTTATGGCCGATGAAATTCACATAAATTTAACGAGAAATATGGATGAACTATCCTTACCTCAACTTCGCCTTTCTCATTTTTGTTGCTGCAGGGCGAACTACTGCGCAAACGTTCTCAAATTCCTCCTGCTCTTCAGCTTGTGTTTTTTTCTAAAGTCGTTATTCTGAAACCTGAAAAGGTGATCATCATGTACAACTTACCTCTTGATCCTCTTCCCGTATTCCTGAAATGACAAACAATCAACTGCCTTAAGGGCCGGGCATACTTCATGCGATTTCAGTCGCGACGCGATTTGGCATTTCGCCAGAAGTCTTCAGATCCAACACTAGCAATCTGCTCATGCAGGGTGTGTATAGCTTACGTGTATTGATAAAACGCCCTGTCTTCTGTCATTTAAAATTTGCTTACGTGAGTTGTGCACAGTTGGAATATTGCCAAATCGCGTCGCGACCGAAATCGCGTGAAGTATGCCCGGCCCTCTACAAAAGTGCTTGTGCCGCATTGGTTGGAGACATTTTTTAACCCAAAACATTCCTATGTCTAAAATGCGCTTACCGTATTTTATTCGTATGTTTCGTCTTCTATCAGAAGCGGACTTTTCTGCAGCAGATGTTTCGATCTATAAATCTCGTATTATCAGCAAATGATTAATACAGTATGAAGGGCGCAAGCTCACGGCTGTTTTAGTGTCGCTCCCTGAGATATGTACAAATTATTCCCCTAAGTGTGCTTAATCAAAAGATACCAGATTTCTTCTTGTGTCTTGAACGTGATGTGGATATAGATGATGAAACCTCTGGCGATGACTTGCGCAACCTTGGAGCCGCGCCTTGCTGCGATTCCGTCGTAGCGTTACGTTTCTGCTCCGGTGCAGATGCGGTTTCCTCCTGTATCTAGCGACTGCACCAATCTTTTTTGACAGAGTCAACCGAATTATGTATACCTTGGCACGTTGAAAAATCTTGAACATTTCGCGCAGTCGCTTCGCATGCTTACTAGGGCTGCTGGGCTGTTTCCTAAAATTTCTTTAATGCGATGGGACTTGTTCATACCTCAAGTGCGAATAAGAAAAGTGCCTTTTTGATAAATTTGTAGCATAGTTACCTGCTCGGCGCACATCCCTTTTGCCACAGGCAAATATTGCGACAGTCTAGTACATCTAATGTGGTGCGCACAAAAAGCTTCCGGCACTTTGCCAAATGTCCAAGGGCGCAGAAAGTCAGCAAGATTGATACCTCTGCATTTGTAGAAGCTTGTATGCGATATATGCTAGCCAGATCGATGCTAAGTGAATCATCAAATGAGAATGAGTCACATCAGTCTTTGCTTGCAGGATACTGCTAATATCACGAATTATGGTAATCTTGATATCATTACTATCTTACCGCAGTGGTTATCATCCATGTTCAATCGAGTCTAGCGAAAGGTAGTTTGCACTCACTACCCCATAATAGGGAAAGTGTTCTCGATTGCCTCGATGCAGTTGAAGCTTTATTTCAAGAAAGTGTCTTGGAGGCACTCGAACATTCAATTTACGGAAACAGCTGGGTAACGGAAATCAAATGATCTGCGTAATCGTCGCAAGAGCATTTCCAACACCACGGGACGCGGATAAACTCCATGATTTTGATTTTTCACTGGATCTATTTCAATAGAAACTAAGCTGCAACTTACCTTCATGCATTATTCACATATGTCAAAAACTCATTCTTTTGTAAACTCTTCTTTCGCAATTTTGCATATAAAAGTGTAGAATAGCGTCGTAGGTCAACATCTTTGAACAGATTGTTATAGGTGCTAGAAGAAAACGTGATATCTGCTGGCGTCGGTCGGGTAGACTTCTGAGCCTTCCTTCCAAAACAATCGGAACCTCGCTGGACTGCTTCCCCTGCTTTGAATTCGGTGAAACCACGGCGAATTCGCTTGCAAATCAAAAAAGCGGTAGCAATCGGGATGAACGCTGAATGAAAAGGACCTGTTAATATAAAGGTCCGGCATACTTCACGATTTCAGTCGCGACGCGATTTGGCAATTCGCCAGAAGTCTTCGGATCTAACACTAACAAACTGCACATGTATAGTGTGTATAACTGCCATGAATTGATAAAATATACCATCTTCTGTACATTTGAAATGTGCGAGTTATGGAAGAGTTATGGACAGTTGGGATGTTGCCAAATCGCGTCGCGACTGAAATCGCGTGAAGTATGCCCTACCTTTAAAGGCAGCGGCAGATTGACCTACCTCAGATTTTGACACAGATGAATAGGAGGCCCTCCAAGTGAACCAAAAGAGCAACTCCGCGCCGAAAATGTGAACTCTGCAAGCCAGGGGGCGGCCCAAGCGCCGCTCTTCTTCCTCCTTTCGCTCCCCTAACACCTTGTTCGGACGAGTATTCTCCGCGAGTAGATGGCGCGGGACCCCCAACCGCTTCCCCGCATTGTGCATGCTATACAAAGCCAAATTACAGGCGGCAGGGTCTTCGTGCCAGGGCCTCCCGACTTTCCTTTGAAATTCTCGTCCGAGCTGCCTTTTGGAAATTGAAAAAAACGCCCCGAAAAAGGCCTTTTCACCCCTTTTAAAGCTCAGATTCGAGATCTACGGTTCGAGAAGGCCCAAAACACGCAAAAAGATGAAATGCAAAATCTGCCGCGACGCTGCCTTTAGGGTGGCACAGTGCTCGTGGCCTTCTGATGTTGAATAAATGCTTCTTCACTACCGTCTTGTAAATACAGATAAGTAGGTTGGAATGGAGTATCTTAACGCAAGTTTTGCCTACGCTTTTCAAAACTGGAAGTATATCTCAAGCGTTTGCTTGCGGGAGAGCTTTTGCAACAGGATGCAACCTATTTGAACGGTTTCGGACAAAATGGAGAAAATGAAGGGACCTTTGAATGACACCTAAAAATAAAGGTTAGATGTTCAACTCTACGAATCCAATTGTTTATTAGCTCTTGTGCAAACAATTTATGCAAACACCAGTGACGGTGATGCAATACTACATGATAGAAAGACATGAAATTAGCATGTGCACTGTTGAACGATAGATCCTAACTTCTTTCTCCATCCCTTCATTTCTTGAACCACTTCTTTATAAACGGAAACCAATTGATTATGTCTACCAAGTGTAGAACCACTATTCCTCCAATAACAGCACCAACCAAAACTATGAAGACAAAAATATTGATCATCCAGCACTGAAAAAGTAACCTCGCTGATATTTTTGATCGCGGATAACGTACCATCACATATCGCCGGGTTGTACTTTCTTCATCGTCGTCACGACGTCTTTTCCCATTTTTTTTCTTCTTTTTTCTGTAACTCCTAATTTTATCACAACATCTCCTACTGCTTAGTCAGAAACTAAGAGTAGACGTTAGGAAGTTACCGTTCGATAGCTAGAGAAGTGAAATTTCACGTAAAATCTAAATCCAAACCTGGCTTTTTCTTTCTCCACTCTTTCTGCCGACCGTTCTGCAGATTTCTGTTTTTCCGCCGACAGTGCAACTGGTTTTTCTGCTGAACCCAGTTGCGGAGGTGGTGGAGGCAGAGGGGGTGGTGGTGGTGGTGGAGGTGGCGGTGGTGGTGGCGGTGGCGGTGGTGCTGGCGGCGGCGGGTAAGGAGGAGGTGGAGGTATCTGGAATGGTTGATCCAGAGGAGGAGGAGGTGGTGGAATCTCTCCCAACGGTGGTCCAAGCTGTTCATACTCGTCACCCATTGCTACCTGTAAGCAATCTCTATGCTTGTTGACACAGTTATTTCTTGGCGGACCGTTTGGTGGCGACTGAGCTGCTGCTAACTTAACTAGCAAATGAGTCGACCGTATCTATCAGTTTCACTTCTGATGATCAACAATGATGACATCTCACGATAAAGCTACCAACATACTTGGAATGGTTCCTTCCCAGCTAGTAAGACGGAGATTCGGCAGTTTAAACTTGCAGCACTTCTGATGTCGGTAAAATATAGGAGCTTTGCAGAGACATAGATAGGTCTCCACTCAGTTCAACGAGAAATGTCATTGTGAGGTCACGAACGGATTACTGCGGTCGGTACAAATCTACGAGGAGCTATAATAGCGTAATAAGAAGATACAACACCTTGTATTGACAATTACGCTTACCTGTGACATAAAATAAGCGGAAAATTGCTCATGTCCCGAATATTGTGTCCACTCCATTGTATTCGCGTTGTCTCGTATTTCATTACTTTGTTAATTTGCCTCTACCCATGCAGATTAACAAACAAGCTTTTATTTACGTGCTGTCCATATGGCGTAAAGTATCACTGAGCAACGATCAGGTCATTGCGTAAACGTTCTTACGTTCTTCAATCTGTTTTAAAAAGCTAAGAAGTTCCTAGAAATTTCTATTTTCTGCCCTGTTTCGTTTCGCTGCGGTCTAACATCCTTTTCTAACACTTTCTGTTCTTACTCATGACCTGGCACGAGCTCTCTTGAGCATTGTTTTCCCATAAAGTTCGATTTTTTGAGTTATTTCCACGATGGCTAAAAATAGATGTCGACCATTTATCGTCCAGTCATTCGTGACTTAATATGCGCAGTGCACATTAAACACGCTAACTGACGAACAGCAAAACTAGAACCTGCTCATTTCCAGTGATATCTGCTTGTTTCCTTGTCGCTTTTGTGTTGATAATCTGTTAGTCGATAGAACAATTTCTGCATTTTGTTAAGCTAAGAAAATTTTCACTGGAAAATACCAGTAAGGGTGCCGTCGCACATAGGGCTTACGAGGGAAGGAAGGTGGGTCGAAGTGGCCTTTCAGAATGAGGTGGGTATCATCTTATAGGGCTTCGAACGCTGATTTCAAATCTGCCTTCCTTATCTGCGGCGCATTCTTGGGCGGGGAGTTATGAGGGTTTTTAGGGGGCGGAAGTCGATATAAGTACAACCAAGGACAGAACACCGCTTTGTGCCGTCTGGTGCAGTAGTTAGTGTGGTGGTCTTGCAGGTAGAGGCTCCTAGGTTCGAATCTCCTGTTGTGGTCTTCGTTTTGCTGGTCTA
Source organism: Cylicocyclus nassatus (assembly GCA_958299035.1). Classification (NCBI taxonomy): domain Eukaryota; kingdom Metazoa; phylum Nematoda; class Chromadorea; order Rhabditida; family Strongylidae; genus Cylicocyclus; species Cylicocyclus nassatus. The sequence continues at coordinate 5,579,412 of CATQJL010000305.1, read as the reverse complement.
TAAAAAATTTGTATGAACATGGGCAGCTTCACCACCCCCTGTTTCTTTTATTAGAATCTTGAGGCAAAAATGTTCTCTCTGAAGGTCTTTGCAAGTGATTTGAAGTGGAGGTAGAAGTGTCAAAAGAATCAATTTGTCACGTAACACCCCGGTGAACGTAAGAGGTCACAATGTTCTCAACATATTCGGCAATGTTCAGCTTATTCCTGGTACGCCAGCGGCTACTTTGATGCACATCCTTGAAACGCCTGCACAGTACTGCTTCCCTTCCAATTTGATAGGAGACTGTGACAATTCGGATTGTTCAGAAATAGTCTTCATTCGTTGCTCTCATTGTGAAAATGCCTATGTTTTGCACATTTTGTCCCCTCCTTTCATCAGTGCACATAGACGTTTGAAAACAGAGTAACGAAACTTTTTTGAAGAAATTTGCAGTTAAAAGAAGGAAGAGGTGATGTACAGACATACACGAGCTTATACAAATTGACCAAAAAAGAAAAACCACATCAGGAGATTCGAACCTAGGAGCCTCTGCCTGCAAGACCATCACACTAACCACTACACCAGACGACACACAGCGTTGCACTGTCCTTGATTGTACTTGTATCGACTTCCGCCCCCTAAAAACCCTCATAACTCCTCGCCCAAGAATGCGCCGCAGATAAGGAAGGCAGATTTGAAATCAGCGTTCGAAGCCCTACAAGATGATACCCACCTCATTTTGAAAGGCCACTTCGACCCACCTTCCTTCCCTTGTTAGTGTGTAGTCTCACATATTAAGTTACGAATGACTTGAGGTTACAAAACTGCAGCGGACAAGCCCGCTAGGGTTCAGTCTGCAAGGCTGGCGCTTAGCGGCTAGTTAGGAAAACCTTTTATCAATGCTGATAATGCTGATACTGGTCGCCAATCATATTACCAACCGTTCTGCGTTGCGTGCCCGCTATAGTTGTGTGAAAGAATAGAATATCGCTCACAGAATGTGCAAATTTTCCGTGAATGTCGCAGAATTCCGGGAATTCCGCGAAGGTTCGCGAAATTCCGGGAATTTCGCGACACTCCCGGAATTTCGCGAAATTCATGTAAATCACGCAAATTACGCAGGGCCATAACTTCTTTCCAAATGAGTGTATTCAAAATCCGAAAACAGCATTGTATTCAGTTCGTCAAGTCGAACTTTTGCTTTACACGTTGTCTCCAATAGTCTGTTTTCAATAATCTTGAATTTGCATGACGCCTTTTCGCGTGGGTGTAACGCAACGAACATCACACAGAAGAGACTGCGGACCCTTCGATAGTACTCTTCCAGTAGATTATTCTGCGCTAAACAGCAGCCGAAGACTCTTTTAAAAGAGATAGAAGAGCTGATAAACTCTGGAACAATCAAGCTATCCCAAGTTCCACTAGCCATAACTTCCTTCAAAATGAACAGCTTCGAAATCCGAAAGCAGCATTTTGTACAGCTCGTCAAGGCGAATTTTTCGATATACAGCATGTCCTTGAAATTCCGTTTCCAATTTTTTCAAAATTTTCTGCGCGCGTATATTCGCAAGGTCGCAACGCAGCGCACATCAAACATAAAAGACTCCAATAAGCACTATTGGATTGTGATGCTTTCGTAGATTACCTAGCGCTAAAAACGAACCGGAGAATCTTTTTCAAAAAAGATAGAAGAGCTGGTGAATTCTGGAAAATCGTGTCGTCTTAAATTTTGCCCACTGTAGCCCTAAAATGGGAAGCTCTCTTGCTAAGCAGATGTGATTTTCGTAATCAGCAGGTCGGATAACCTCTATGAGCAAGAAGAAATTCGGTGATTTGATATTTCGTTCTCCGCCCTGAAGCTCGCCGATGAGTTTTGGTCAAAATGTTGATGATCTTGGATTATAAGGAAACTTCGCTCAAATAATCTGACCTGCTGATTACGAAAATCACATCTGCTTAGCAAGAGAGCTTCCCATTTTAGGGCTACAGTGGGCAAAATTTGAAAAAACACGATTTTTCCAGAATTCACCAGCTCTTCTATCTTTTTTGAAAAAGATTCTCCGGTTCGTTTTTAGCGCTAGGTAATCTACGGAAGCAGCACAATCCAATAGTGCTTATTGGAGTCTTTTGTGTTTGATGTGCGCTGCGTTGCGACCCTGCGAATATACGCGCGCAGAAAATTTTGAAAAAATTGGAAAGGGATTTTCAAGGACATGCTGTATATCGAAAGATTTGCCTTGACGAGCTGTACACAATGCTGCTCTCGGATTTTGAAGGTGTTCATTCGGAAGGAAGTTACGGCTAGAGGAACTTGGGACAGCTTGATTGTTCCAGAGTTTATCTTATCAGCTCTTCTATCTCTTTTAAAAGAGAGTCTTCGGCTGCTATTCAATTTGCGTGAGTTCCCGTATTTCGCGAAGCTTCGCGGTTCCCGGAATTCTGCGACATTCACGGAAATTGCACATTCTGTGAGCGGTATTGTACTTTCGGCCGGACCACGGGAGCTGCCTATACCCGGCTGTAAATAGCCCGTAATAGTAAATTAAGGCCGCTTGTTTCCAATGTTTGATTTGACTGGGACTTATATACTTTAACACCGGTTCATCACACTTATCCCCTTTGCCTTTTTCATATGATGCGAGCGGTTTACAGCAAATCGAAATAGCTTGCCCAAAGCTATCGCATTCTCTTGACTCCATTTCGATACAACCATGGTATGAACACTATGCCGTCTTCAGATAAGGTACCGAACAGTATATAAGCTGTTCAGAGAGGTAGTCCACCCTAAATTGAGCTTTTGGCAGCTTACGATAGTAAGATTCCCTATCAAGCCAATGCCCCAGTGCAGCGCAAAATGTCTCTTCGGAAGCGAGAAAAACGCTTCGGAATAGCGAAGAGGCCTGAGGAGCCCAAATCGCCACCGCCCCCCCCCCCCAGTGATGCCCGCCCATTCTTCGCTCATCCAATCACCGTTCTGGGAAGTCGGCCTGCGGGTGTTTTGTAACAGATAGATTTTCTCGCACGGACATCATCGATTTACGTTTTCTGTCTGCACTAAAATCGGAGAAGGTATGGTTTGCCTAAAACCTTCCTGAATCTTTTTACAACACTCTCAAGAAGTTTTATTGAACATACAGAAGTGCCATACAAAACAGAGGCACAATAAAATTTAATTGGATTAATAGTTTAACTGTAACTGACAGTTGTGAATGATAATATTACCAGGTATTCTACTCTCACAAGATCTTATTGGCTGCTTCACCAAGACCGGGAATAAAATCCACTGTTTTTGAAATGTGCAGCAGAACTATTATGGCAACAACTATTACGATGAGGATGACGACAGTAAAGCAAGTGCAGATCATAACTGTCTTGGTGCAAAAACCCTGACTCTCCGCCTTTGGAGGAGGCTCCATTTCTGCTCCAGAAAGTTCTTCATCTCTTCTTTTTGTGCTACTAGATGTTTTACCGTGACTTTCACTATAAAGAAGACATTCTGAATAATGAAAATACGTTGTTGGCATTACAAACCTTCCCCTTCTGTCATGTCTACCTCCTTTCTCCTCCTTTCGTCTATCTCTTTTTCTGTCAGGCTCAGGATGTGACGCAGGCGTATGCGATCTCGGCGGCGGCGGTGGCGGAGGTGGCGGAGGCGGCGGCGGTGGTGGTGGCGGTGGCGGAGGTGGTGGAATCTCACCACCTCCTGGAGGAGGTGGAGCTGCCTCGACCGGCCCTAATTGCTCGTATTCATCACCCATGACCTGCAAAACGGGTTGATTTTTAGCAGAAAAGGCTCAGATAGGAAGTGACCCACTCCTAGAGCTCATGCAGCCACCTTCTGATGCTATGATCAATTAAAGTGATTCACACCGAGAATTTCACTTTATCTATTAAGTGATACATGCGAGTTATCACATTCTAACGAAGCAACAGTATCTCCATTCCATCTCCATTCTCTATTCGCATTTTACGATCATACAGTGCATCCCATTTTCTCTCAGACCATCAGAAGCTTTGAAGCCACAAGCCCAATAAGAGCTAAAAGCCGAGGTCTTGTACGATTAACTGTTTTGCTTTGCTAATCAAAGATGAGCACCATTAGAATGGACGCTAGCTGACCTTGAATGGTAATCATCTCGAATCCAACACAATCTACACACTTCTACACCACTTTAATGTTGATGAAAGATTGTTCAAACACCTGGCAAACTATCTCACAGACTTGAAAATTGCAAATTCTTTTTTTTTTCAGTAAATCTAAAAATGCCATTCACCTGTAGTCAGCAAGCCATCTTTGACTAGCAGAGATTTTATCTGTTTCTCCTAGAGCTTCTGACTGACTCAAAAGCAGCTCCATTTTTGGAAACTTGCTTCGGCACGTTTTCTTTCTACGAAACACTCTATTCTGCCACATCAATAATGTCTAATGCCCTTGTTAACAAGAACGAACCAGGCGCTGAGACTTCGCAAAAATTCTCGAAATGAAGCCGTTGGACTTGCGATAGCGCATTTCTTAAGATGCCTAGTTGCAAAGACGTAAATAAATTGTATACATTCAGTCAGCTTAGTAGAAAACCACCATTTTACATTTCAAGCTTTTTCTTCGAATGCTTGTTCTTCAGTAGTATAATACAAGACTCACAATATAACAATTTTTGTAAGTTTTATTCAATCACCATTACACTTAGATTTTTTCAAATAAAATTAAGTGTTTTAAGGGCATTTGAATCTTAGATTGTGTTTTCAGGATAAAAAATGTTGTTACTCTTCAATTCTTGTGAGACTCATTCATCCTCCTCTGCCTTAGTTGTGGATGTCCTCACTGTTGAGCTCGAGGTAGAAGTTGGTCGCTCCTTTTCAGCAGCTGTTGTACTCATAGTCGAGAATGTTATGGACGATATAATTGGAGCAGGGGAGGTTTCGGCAGCATATGGTTCTACAGTAACCGTTTCGGTATCTGCGATGTCTGTGACGGAAGGAAGCGTTGTGTTGCTCTCTTCTTTTCCGGCAAATCCATCAAAGACAAAAGCGTAGAGCAGGAATGCTATGACACCAGCCACAATTATCAAAAGGAAGATACAACTCAGGCAAGTGCATGACTGAAAAAAAATAAAACAATTATTTCTACGAAAAGTGTTCGTAAATACACACGACAAATAAACGCGAAGATTTTCGGGCAGGAACATAGGCCTCTCCTCTCTCATGATCTTTGCTACTGCTTGTTGAAGATTTTTTCGTTCTTTTAGTTGATTTTCTTTTTTCACGGGGTTCACTTTTTTCATGTATCGGCCTTCTGAAATGCAAATATCAGGTAAGGATGCTGATCAGACATCGCTCCAACCTATCTCGCTTCTCATGTGATTTGCGATCTGCTGACGGTGTCGAACGATCTTGACTGTTCTTCTTTTCCCGTTCTTTCCGCTGTACAAAATGCTTCCGCGGTGTTCCAGGTTTTCGACCTGGAGCAGGAGGGGGAATTTCTTCGTCTGGAGGTGGAAAAGGTGGAAGATCTTCTGGAGGCGGAGGTGGAGGTGGAGGAGGAGGTGGAGGCGGTGGAGGGAAGTCCGCTCCTGGAGGTGGAGGTGGAACATCCACTCCTGCCAGCGGCTCGTACTCATCTCCCATTAGTAGGAGTACCTAGTCCGCCAACCGATCCAATGGATGAAGTGAAGTGAAAATCTTGTGAAATACCAGTCTCTGCTTTATATAGATTTTGATAGGGTGTTTATAGTCTCGCGAAACATTTTTCATCAGCATAAAACTTTCCATATCATAACTGCGGAGTCTAGGTTCGGTGAGTTTTTTCTTACACTTACGGCGAAACAGTAGTCTTGTTCACACATACCTTTGAGTTAGTTCAAGCCAAAATTCTGAGAATTTTTTATTCGCGTTGACAGTACTTGAAGTTGAATTAGAGAGAATCAGCTATTTTCTAAGCAAACAACAGGAAAAATTTTACTAGAGTCAATGGAATCGAAGTTGAACTGCAAAATGTCTTCTCCACCCAATTCGTTGCAAAATATTAGGTTGTCCCAGAAGTAAACCGCATTTCTAAATAAATCAAAATGTATTTATTTTTCTGGAAGACTTGGGGTACTACCCATTCGATAGAGTGAAGCAAGCTCTACAAAATGACCACCAAATAATCGTCTAAGTCGCAATGCAGTTAAAATTTGGGTCCAGAAATCAAAATTTTTCAGCTACCCTAAAACCTGATCTCCTTCCAGAAAATTCCTACGGACTTTCAACTTGGTTTTTATATAGTAAAACATAGTAGTACACAAAAATGGTTTTGTTTGATTTTTTTCGGAGCTCAAAACTGAGAAACAAAGATGGTCCCAAATTTCAAAAATGCCACTTTTTTCGGTTTTTTCATGTAAAACTTGGTATTTCTCGATTATTAGAGCACATACAGGGGTAAAGTTTCAAGATTATACTTAGTAAGGCTTATAGTATACAATGACATATGTGGAAGGGGCTGAGGGCGGAGTTTGCCATTTTCAGACTATCTCTTTTTTTCTCGCTTTCTAAACTCGAAGAAATCCGATAAAGGCATATTTGAGTACAACCATGTGTCATAATGAACAATTTTGAGTTCCGTACGACTATTCTTCTTAAAAACAGATTTTCAGGTAATAAAATTTTTTCGATTTTTGCTCCAAACTTTACCTGGATTACGACATGGGCGGATCTTTTAGGTTCATTTTGCAGAGCTTGCTTCGCTATATCGAATGACACCCCGTCTACCAGGAAAACAAAACCAGTTGGATTCACCTAGAAATACGGTTTACTTTTGGGACAACCTAATAGATTCTGCATTACAATTGTTATCAGTCTCTAATCTCTTCTAGGTCAATGATTATCTGACGTATTTATGAAAACAAAACGTTTTGAAGTTGATATTTGGATACCGCAACATTGAAGCTGGAAACTAAAATAAATCAAGCTTTTTTGTGTCGATAGCTAAAAATGCCAAAAGCTGTGTTCTTTCAATTAATTAATTTTCTGTTCCTTATCCAATTTTTCGATTCTGCTCTAAATGAATTCCACAATAGCATTTGACGTATTATCCCACATGACACGCAAGAAATATTATATAAATTGAAAGTGTCGTCTAAATCGAACCAACCCCTAAAAACATATTGTAAAATTGGAAAGAGTCATCCAATTTTGAAAAGGATTTTCAGATCCCAGTTTCCTGGAATTTGTAAAGAAACACAACTTATTGACATTTATTTACAGAATCTGACAAAATTTACAAGGGGCATTCAATTTCAAGCATTTAAGATGGTATCACAACTTTCTAACATTGCTATTTAAGGTGCTAAGGACAACTCTAGCATGTTTCACTTTCACCAGCCACTGCGATATCAAGAGGTATATACGTCATATCATAGACGCTTCCAATTCTATGAGCGGGAATTTCATAATCAGCTACTCGCTTGCAGCCCTGAAAAAATGATATTTTTTTAAATGAAAATCTTGATGCACAGCTGTCAGTTGCTCACCGGCTTCGATACCATACAACCGTGGGAAATGCGAAGAAAGGGTTCGATTGTGGCTACCTAAAAATCCATAAATAACTTCTCATATCGCGGGAATTTCGTCTAACTACGTACTTCGTCTTCTTCTCCATATAGTTTGAACTCTCCTTGAGCGTCAGTATAGGTTTGGGCCAGTAGATCATTTGGGTCCACTAATATTGATTGTTAGAAAATACTGATTTAAGATATAATAAACTCACAGACGTCTCTTTCATAGAGTTCCACATGAACAAGTGGCATTCGCTTCTTATGACACATGGCTATGCCTTTTGCAGTGATGTTTTGCATCACTGCTGATACGGAGCTGTAGCAGAGCCCTAGGGCCAGGAGCAGGAGAAGAGAACGCATTCTCTGAACGATGAAGAGTGTCAAAAATGAACAGAAACGAAGGGGACATGGAAACTTCAAAAGGAGATCAAGAGTTTACGTCTCAAAAGTATTATCTCGTTCAAGCAGTAAAGAGTATTAAAGATCAAATGAAATCTGTAAAATGCTCCACTGAGCTCAAATGAGCCACATTCCATTCAGTAGGTATTGAGCTGGGCCAGAGCAAATTGCTAACATGCTATCTGGAGCTGGACTGAATGGATTCTTACATTGTTTTGATGTCGAGGTGCTATAACAGTTGTTGTTTATTTGCAAACACTCGGATACACTGGAAGAACACTCCGATCACCACTTGCTAAGTAAGATACTCCTGCTTTTTCTGGAGATACATCGGAGGAGAGAAGATGAAGGAGAGTCCGGACTAGTTAGGGGAAAGGGGGGGGGGGGAAGCGAGGGGGGGAGGAGTAGGGAGGGAGCGTAACAGTGACGTTGGACGTTAGCAGGTCGCCAAGAGAGTGCTTCGGTCATCCCAAACCCAATTCTAGTTTACCGTACCGAAGTCCCATAAATTTGTCTTTCTTGCTCTGATTTGCATTTCGTATAGATTGTACATCCAGATTATTTCGTTGTACAATAAAAACAATTCGCCTTTCTGAATTTTATTCAGCGAAATTACTTTCGAATTTATCACAGTTATGCACACTATACCATCAAAAATGCACATCTTTAGTATATACAATATAGCTAGAATAAAAAGCATAATATTTTACATTATCGCCTCGCTTATTTATCCCAAATTATAGTGAAGATTGATCGAGGTTCCACATTGAGGACAATTTGCCGTCCGATTTCCAGATCGTCGATAGCGACAGGACGCCGCAAGTCACACTTATTCATCATGACCAGAGTTCTGCGACCTGAGTAATAAGTTCTGATACTTAGTCAAACCCTTTGGAAGGTCTAGAGTTACCTTGATGTACTGTAGCAGTAGCGTGGACATCTAAGCTTCCTTTAACGTTCGTGGCTACGCGCAAGGCATCCGCCTTTATGAATTTGCTGAAAAGGTTGTATCGTTTGTTGTAATGGTTTTACAAAAATGATATTCAAGAAGAAAAATCCTTTAGAAATTAACCATCAATTTATCTCAAAAAAGTTTTCAGTGTTGTAGCTCTTAAATTACGCGGTGTCTGGAATTTTACCCAATTGTTTTTGTGATTCTGCAGAAAAATGATATCACTTTTTAATTCTAGCGTTTGCATATTTCATAGTCTAAATCATCTTGTTTCATATGCTGGAAAACTTTGCTAAGCAATAAGCTATGGTTGAGCAGATTAAACCGTCTTCAATGTAAATGTTTGGTACTGATAACGAATATACTTAATGATGACAAAAAGAACAGCAGCCTGCGTAAATATTTACTGACGATGGCGTTCATTCCATACTATTACCCAATTTTACTAAAGTATCACTTAAAAGAATTAATTTAGTTTGTCTTTTTAGTGTAACCTTAAGGCCTTGGCCATACTTCAAGCGATTTCAGTCGTCATGCGATCTGCAATTTGCCTGATTTCTTCAAATTCAAATCTGGCAAACCGTAAGCGCAAATCTGCACAACTTTCGTACATTGATAATGTCCGACTCTTTGCACGTTTAGAATGCGTGCGCGAACTTATGGACAACTTTGGTACTACCAAAAGCGTCGTGACTAAAATCGCGTGAGGTATGGCTACACTAACGCTTGGAAACTGCTTTAGAAAGTTGCAATGCATCCAGAACAAAATCCTATTTACCAGGGTTACTTTAAGCAAAGAAATACTAGAATTGGATCAAAGCACAATTATCTTGTACAAAACTTTTCAGAAAATATATGACCATTGGCGATAATTATAAAAAAGTTTACCAGCTTGCCCTTCCGCTCATGGCAGACTGCTGGATCATGCATTTGTGCAATGCAGGGCTCAATCTAGATTACCCACCTAAAATGTCCCATCGCATAGAACATTGGCTGCTTATAGAACTCGTCAGCTTTCGCATTTACTATTACTGGAGAGTCGACAAAGTTTGACACCCAGTTCGGGCCTCCTTTTTCGTCGAGACACAAATTCCAATCTGTCCATCCCGCTACGTAGTGGTTGAGATCCTAAAGCCATGAAATGAGTTCTAGTATTTTCTCTCGCTGACTCTTTATCACCTCAATAATATCTTCAGCATACTCTTCGGCACGATGCCAGTCGCCCAAGATTGGGCCACGGTGGACAAGAGCTCCTGTGCATGCCTGAAAAGAGGTAAGCATATTTCAGTAGATTTGACGATATGGTGTTCTTGCGCTTTAGACAACATTTGCGCGTAAATTGTAACAATGTGCACCTTGAGTACAACTTTTCGCGCAAATTGCAAGCTTATTGCCGGCATTTGCTACAGGGCACATGCTCCAGCGCAAATGTGGTCGCCACCGCAGGAACACTGTGTTACCGCCAAAATATTAAACTGCACAATGCACCTTACCTCTGTGGCTAATATAAATTTATCTGGATGTCGCTGATAGATAGAAGAAAGAACACTGGGTGGTATAGCATGCACATACCAATGTACGCCCATTCCATCCGCATAGCTACTCGCTTGTTTATCATTGTAGACCTAAAAAACTTGAATGCCCATTTTTTGCGCTAAATTTTGTGCTAATTTACCGTGTATACCCAATTAGGTAGTAATGTCCTACTATCGTCGTAAATCATTATTTTTAAATCTTTCGTAACCTTGTTTGCTTTTAGCGTAGGGCCAAGGCTGCCTTTTAAGTAATCCCTGAAATGTCGTATTTTTTCATCTGAAATATTGTGAGTGATCTACCTCTGCATTTCAGCCGAAAAATACATTGATTGCCATGGGAAATGCGGTATACCACCAACAATGGGTTCATTTTCTATGGTTAGACCCCAGAATTTTACTCCATTCTTCAAGTATTCTTCAAAAAATCTAGAAATAGAGAAAACTAGTTTCTGATACGACTAGTAGAGATGATAAGGCAAACTCACTTCACAAAATATTTAGAAAATGCTTGATAATACTGTCCATTAACATTTCCTTTCATAGGTCCTCCTCCCTGAACTTACCGTAATCAGTATTTTTATAGATTCAATACAGTATAGGCTAATACCTTCATTCGACCATTCCTTTTCATCCAACCTGGCGCACTCCATGGAGAAGCAAATAAGCGAAGATTTCTATTTGTGAGATTCAACGCAGAGAGTATATAAGGTATCTGTATGAATAAAGCAAGAGTTGAGTGAACCACGATTATGGACGCCTGCGCAGAAAAGGCGTTGCTACAGTCTTCATCAGTCGCAGTGCCCCTTCTGCGCGCTGCTACGCAACCGAAGCGCGGGCGCCTCGCGCCTCAACGCCCACACCAACCATTAAAATTATGTGACTGCGCAAGATACAGCCCGAGAATGTCGTGCGAAGCAGTGCAAAACGTATGTGTATATCGAATGGGCACTACGATTGAGACAGACTTACCTTGTACTCAAAGTCCTCCTTTGCCAATGCAAAATGATCCATTTTGAAATCTCCGTCTACTTCGGCGTAGCTATACTCTCTCGTTGAAAAGTCACAACTGGCTATTGGAACTCTTCCTAGATTATATTCAATGCCTAAAAGAGAAAAAATAACTGAGAAATGGGTTAGACATAGTATATACTTAACATTTGCGCCAAAATACGATTCCAGTAAAGTCCGTTGAGTCTGCTTTCCCAATGAAGCAATGTTTATCCCGGCCGCGTCAGTAAAGGCGCCACCAAAGCCAATTATTGACTGGAATTTTTGACGGGCATCAATTTCTATTTTGATATTTCCCGGGGCTGAAAAGCAACGATGATTGATCTTTATCGTTTCTATACGGCTACATATGTACCACTATAAACGATTGTGCCGAGTGGAACTGTTGTGCGTTCAAAACGCTTGCCAGCCATAGATGAAACGTAAACGACAGCCGTACCATTTTGAATGGAAGTTAAGGGCTAAAAAGATTTTCATGGCTATGTAGTAGGATAATGCTGACAAAAAGTGTTCAATTTTAAAACGCGCAATTTTTTTACGGTCAGAAATGCTAAAGTGAATTTTTTCCCATCACCTCCCCCCTCCCTCCTTCCGTAAACGTTGATTTTATCAATACAGACATTGCCCAGCTGCATCAAACGATAGTGACGGTGTTGCACGCCTTTAAAGGCAGCGTCCGGGCAAAAAGTCCATTTTGAGATTTTGCTTACCCGGGCCTATTCGCTATGCTGAATCCGAAAATCAATTAGAGAGCGCGAAAACGGCGAAAAATGGGTCTAACGCAGGAGGAAAATCAGCAGGGGGCGGAGCGTCCGAGAGGGTGGATTCTCGCTTCCAGCTTCCGGAGCAATCTTCTCGGTTCCGATCTCAAATCACTCGTTTGTACTTGGCCGATAGCGATGTTAGGGCGACTAAAGGTACCGAGAAGATTGTTCCGGAAGCTGGGAGCGAGAATCCACTCTCTCGGACGCTCCGCCCCCTGCTGAGTTTCCTCCTGCGTTAGACCCCTTTTTCGCCGTTTTCGCGCTCTCTAGTGGTGATTTTCGGATTCAGCATAGCGAATAGGCCCGGGTAAGCACATAATCTCAAAATCGACTTTTTGCCCGGACGCTGCCTTTAAGTCGCAGGAAGAACGTGTCATGGAGGATACGCAGACAGCTAGAACCGCGTCGCACCTTCGCTTGCATATTTGCTCTGCCACGTCCAAACAAAAATTTTGAAGAATTCAGTTATTACCTACCTGAATGTTATCACAATATGTTGCATTGCAGACGCACACAATGTTGCTTTTATTAATGCCATAGACTCTCTGAGCGCATGGACGATCAGCTGAAATTTGCCATATTTTTTGTGAGCATTTGCATTCAATTGTCATTTAAAATATAATTTTGAATTTGTTCAAGAAAAAATTCAGTCTTGCAATAACTCAGAGAGAATCACAGTTATTTACAATTTATGCAGTACTTGATCTTTGATTCGACTGGCTTGGCGGCTGGAAGGCGGGGCTTTGTGACCTAATTAAGGCCGCTCGCGCCCTCGACGCATTCTGCATCTCTCTCGCGAGCGGGCTTCCTGACCATTACTTAGCCTTAACTAGGTCACGAAGCCACGCCTCCCAGCCGCCAAGCCGGTTGAAGCAAATTGTATAAGAAGAAGTAAATCATTCTCACCAGTTCTGACGCTACTACTGGGTGATTCATATTGCGGCACGATATGATTCTTGTAAACTGCGCGTTGAACATAATTTTACGTCGAACTGAGAATTGAAAAAGATTTGAGCAAACTTACCTTGTACTAACTGGAATAGAAAAATTAGTGTGATTGTCCAAAAGATGCCTTTATGCTTCATTGAGTGACAGGGGAATACCATTATGTAGGTTTTTATTGTAGCAAGCGGTAGAGGAACCTTAAATTGTTTGATGGAACCTATAAGAGAATCTGGATCATGAGGACTTCTGATGACAAATTCATTCGTTATTTTTAGAATCATAGATGCTCTTGCCTCAGAAATAAACAATATTCGCAAATTTCAGCATATGAGGAACTAATTGCTCGGCTCGCAGAATATGATTTTGGAAAAAAAACTGCCACTAAACCATCCTTTGTGACACGCTCTAGCAGAATCAACTAATCGATTGCAATGTAGATCAAATAAGTGAGCAAATGTGACAGTCTAAAGACTTGAAATGTTTTCCTTGCGACTAACAATAAGATGCAACCCCAAAAGAAAAGTTCTTGGATGTTTCTTGGGTTACCTAAAAATTTGGAAGGGTCACTGTTTCTAAAAAAATTCGCTAAGCTCAGGTTTTTATAAAATCTATGGAATTATTCTGTATGACTGATGCACTTTTTGCTTCTTTCATGACTCAGGTAGACCTTTAAAAAAATTTGCGACCAATTTGTCGGAAATTATCATTGCCTCTATGGTTTTTGAATTACACAAAAGCCAGACTCTACGTCGAACGTCGAATACCTTGGGGAGCCATCATACTTCGTCAAAAAGCCTAAAAGCGCTAAACAAAAGCTCAGAAAAGTCTAAAATCGCCCAAAAAAGCCCAAAAAAGGCATAAAAGCGCCAGAAAGAGCCGGAACGCCCGCTTTGCGCGCTTGGCGCTAAGGCAAATGTGTGATTTCGCAACCGATCTTTTGCTCAATTTTTGTCGTTTGCACATCAAAATAATATCAGAATTCTAGAGAATTCTAGCAAGAGTTCCAAAGCCATTCCACCTCTTTTGGCGCCTTTGGGCTTTTTTGGGCGCTTTCGGGCTTTTTTACAGCTTCTAAGGCTTTCTTGGGCGATTTTTGGTTTTTGTGGGCTTTTGGACTTTTTTAAATTGTGGTTTTGAGCTTTTTTCGGCGAAGCATGACAGATCCCTTTGTGAATTGACCTTTAAAGATTTCGAAGGCTACAGCAAAACTACTGCGATTGAATAAACAAATTTCTGGAAACAATGAGCTCAAATCGGAAGAATAATAGTACTCAACTCCGGAGTTGTGAAATCATTTGTCGACTACAAAGAGGAACTCTCAATGAAGTCGAGTAAATTCGAAAGAAATGAGATTCCGTTAACGAATGACTTATAGCTATTATGTGTTTATTTTGATAATGAGATCGTTTGATAGCGATAGTTTTAAAGTGCATCTTATTTATCTGGGTTCAGCAAAGTGCACTGAACTTTTAGTTTTACCATCAGTACTTTCAAAACAATGAGTTTAGATAATGTGGAATTATGGTGGTAGCATGATATTGAATTTTTGGAAGCCACGAACTCTGACTAACACGTTGACGAACATGTGCATACACGTGTAGCTCTGCATAGTGTTTTCATGCATTCAGGTGTTTCATAGATATTCTCTGTTCAGAAGCCTAACGGACACCATGCACAGGTTTTAACAACCCTAGACCTGTTCCTTATGAAATCTGTATAAATAAAGCTGAATGTCTGTTTGTCTGAATGTATACATGCCTGTATGTGTGCATGTGGATCTGTGTGTCTGTACGTATGCTGCGAATAGAATTTTTATTTCTGAACCTATCCGGACCAAACTTGGCACACATACACTTCGCGGCGGGCGGGTGCCATGCCAGGATTTTTTTCGTTGTTGATCGGCATCGATTTTATCGATTTTTTGCAAAGTGCTACCTATGGGCTGGGAGTTGGAGTTGGTACAGGGGGAGGGGTAAGTGAGCATGCTGATTACAAACATGTTATTGACGGACGGAGCCGGATTTGCCAGCTAGTACCAATCAATAAGGGCACAGGTACTAATGAGCGAAAACATAAGATCTTGAGTAGTGCTCAGAAGAAGTTTGTCAAGAAATGTCTACTAACGGGCGGTCCTGTGAAGAAATATCTCAACAACGTTACGTTATGCAAATCGGCCTACTTCCAATAAAGAGACCATCACTTTCGATTCAAACGAAACTCCAAATTAGAAGCTACATGATATTCCATGCTCGACCATCCTTGAATCTTGGCATTTTATGTTCAATAATTAGTTCGCAGTAAGTTAGTAAGCGTTTCCAAGATTGTTATCCGTTTATCAATACAACGACGTTAGTAGACAGGTCGACGCTTCGGCAGGGTCGCCTTTCTCAAGATCTGAAAAGTGAGTCAATAAATTCGATCCTCCAAAGACAGACATACCTTCAGCGATATAATACAAGTGGCTGTCCACCACTCTGACACTTAGTCAGGCCACTATATTCTAACTCTTGTGATGGAATGAGGTTCTCTTTTAAGGTCAGACTCAAATCCACACAATGATAAGAATGGGACAAGCTCACTACTGATACCCATTCTCTTCCTTTCTTTTCAGTTTAGGACATTTGGACGTGATCCAACATGCCTCTATAGTTTCCCGTGCTGCAATATCGGTTTTTTTTCGAAAGTATAGCAAATGTTATTTGAAACTCTATGTTGTGGTGGCTCACACGATGTGCACCCGGAGGACTTGACACTCGCGATTTTCTCATTCCGTCCAAAATGTTCGTTAATTCGTACACACAGCGGTCTTCCTCTATCTCCAATATATTCTTCCCCACATAGTTTACAATATGCTAGAAGCTACACAATTTTTTTTTTTGCAAGCACGATCCCTTCCTATTCAATTACAAATCTTTTTTCCAAGTCTATATTTTTGCCTGCTTCTGATTAATTTATTGTGAATAAGTGACATGATTACCCATATAACTGAAATGTTTATTAGTTATTGCTTGTTCCAGATCACAGATACTATAGAATGGGGATCAATATTTAAAAGAATATAGTGTCCAGTAGCAGAGTCGGCGATCGATACATCCTGCGAACGGTCGTGTTTATTCAGTAGCAACAGCGTCCTTCGTCCTATAAAAGTGGAGTACCGAAAAACAAACTAAAGTTTTGCGAGATTCACCTTGGTAATTGACAGCAGTTGCCATAATTTCTTGCTTTCCGATGACTTTCGTAGTTATTCGAACAGAATCAGCTGCGATAAACTTGCTTAAAAAGGATATTTAGACAAAAAAGCACTGCAATTTTCAGTTTACGACCTGAAATGACCCATTGCATAGAACATTGGCTGTTTGTAGAATTCATCTGCAGTCGAATTGACGATAATAGGCGAATCGACAAAATTGTTAACCCACGTGGGACCACCTCGTTCATTCAGACACATGTTCCAATCAACCCAACCAGATACGAAATTATTCAGATTCTGTAATAGAGTAACAAATAATATCACCAAAATCAATTACCCTATTTTCCGGAGTACAAGGCTCACCTATGTATAAGGCGCACCTGCCGCGCGAACGTTGATGCGGAAGTTGTGAATTAGGTTTAGGCTTGGGTTGAGCCGTACTTTAATGGTCTACTTCTCTATACTTTACCTGGAGATTGCTGAATAGGCGCTTCAGAGTCAGGATATCAGTGCTTTCCACTTTCGGAAAAGTTTAGTGAAAATTTGACTAGATGTAGACATAAACAAACTCAGTGACAAATATTGGACGAGCTTCAAATAATAACAATACGGGTGTTTTAGTGTAAAATTTTTGCTTAGCGAAATGTGGTGAAGTAAAGGTAGAGCAGACTATTTTTCGAACAACACATGGCCACAAGAGATTTAACAGAAAAAGAATGCACAAAACTGTTACAAAAAGTCAGTACGCTGCCTTTGCGGCGTCGCACATCGCCCTCGTCGTCGCGAAACTGCTCGCGCGCGGGCACAAAAATGCGCCTTATACTCCGGAAAATAGGGTAATAAGGCGCTGAAATTTGATGATTATCACCGTGATTATATCATCTGCATACTCCTCAGCTCTATACCAGTCACCTAATATAGGACCATGAACACCCATAGATCCCGTGCAAGCCTGAACCAATCTCTCTTATCTGGGATATTGCGGTTATAACCAGATAAAGTACCTCTGTTGCCAGCAAAAATTTATCAGGATGCTTCTTATAGGTGCTAGTAAGTAGCGAAGCTGGCGCAAGAGCATTGAAATACCAATGCACACCAATTCCATCGACATATTTTGTGGCATCAGGGTCGTCAAATATCTGGAGAATAATAGTTGAGGATGTCATCATATACAAGTTGCTCTGAGAATAGCTTGTTGCTTGCAATGTAGGAATCGAATAGCTAATGAATGATAGCAGTGAGAAAACGCTTATTCAGCTTTCAGAGTTGTCCCGTGCATTTGTTGGGCCAGCGGGCGTGCCAGCACAATACCATTCCGTGCCAGCACCGTGCCATCGCCGTGCTGGAACCTACGTGTGCGCGCTCCGTATAGATCGATCAGTGTTCTGGCACGGCGCTGGCACGAAGTTGACACAAGCAACTTTGGACGTAGTCTTAAAGATCAGTTTTTGCTCAGCCACAATTTCTGTAACTCACTTTGTCAGCCCATCTAGGAAGCCATAGTCGGTTGTCATCTAACGCCATCACCTTGAGGTTCTTCGTTGCATCATTGCTCTTGAACATTGGGCCAAGTACACCTTTGACAAAATCTCTGGAATATTTATTGTTAGGGATCAGGCCAATACGGATAATCACTGGCCTTTCCATGTCTGCAGTGAAAAGCATTGTTTGCCATCCATAAAATGGTAACAAGCCAGATGAGGGTTCATTTTGCAACGTCATGCCCCAAAATGGAACGCCATTCTTTGCATATTCTTCAAAGAACCTAAAATTTTTATTAGAATAGCAGTAAAATATGTAAAAGCTTTGTTCACGAACTTGGTAAGATAGACAGCATATGATTGATAATATTCTCCATTGACCAGGCCTTTCAACGTACCACCTCCCTAAATTCCGCACAAATAATAAATAGCCCTATCTTTTGCAGAATTCGGAATAGGAAATAATCTACCTCACCTTCATCCGCCCATTAGTTTTCATCCAACCGGGAGCACTCCAGGGCGATGCAAACAGTTTGATGTTTCCACCAGTAAGATTCATAGCCGACAAGATGTAGGGAATCTGAACTTTTGTGAAATCTAGAAAAACTCACTCTCAAGCGCTTTTCCGAGATCTTATGCCAAAATTACTCTTTCTTTTAATTTGTTTGTTTTTTATTCAGATTTAGCCCAATAAAGGTAAAGAGAAAAAGATTTTATAGAAGAATTACCTTGTATTTGAAATCTTCATCAGCCAATGAAAAACTCTTCATTTCCATATCTCCTGGCGTATCCGCATAACTATATTCCCTCGTTGAAAAATCTGTACTTGCAATTGGAACTCTGGCCATGTTGTAGCCAATTCCTAATTTCCCGATAAATAACCCAAACCGAATTTCGGACAAGTCAGAGCGCAAACCTCACCATTTCTTCCAAAATATGCTTTCAAAAGATTTCTCTGAGTAGTCTCTTTGAGCGATGCAATATTGATCCCCACGGAATCCGTGAATGCTCCACCAAAACCCATGATTGATTGGAACTCTTGACGAGCATCTACACTTATGGATATGTCGGCTAGAACATTTGCATAATTCCAAAAGTTTCGGCGATTTTAATAAGAATTACCGCTCATTTTCTGGTCAGAAATCGGCACTGTCGCTTTGGCAAAGCGTTTCCCAGCCAAGGAAGATACATATATGACAGCTTTTCCAGATGGAATAGTAGACAAAGGCTGAATTATATGGATGAGCGTTCACAAGAAGTTTTGCCAGTACAATCTTTCGTCTCATCAGTTAATTAGAGATTATGTGAAGGAAATCGAAAATTTTACATAATTCTTTCTCTAAAGTGCCGGGCATTTACGCGAATTTCAGCCGCGACGCGATTTGGCAGTATTCCATATGTCCATACCCGCTGTAAGAGGTTCCTGAATGTACGGAAGATAGGGCATTTTATCAATCCACGTAAGTTATATACACAATGCATGTGCAGTTTGCTAGAGTTGCATATGAAGACTTCTGGCGAAATGCCAAATCGCTCGCGATTGAAATCGCGTGGAGTATGCCCGGCCCTTAAGAATGGTTCTATAGACACAAGCTTGTAAGGCTCCATTGCCTCGGATTCTCAAAGATTGTTAAGACGTTTATTTTTTTGAAACCAACCTCAATGTCATCACAGTAGGTTGCATTACAAACGCACACTATATTTTGTTCGGGTTCGAAGATTTTTTGTGCGCACGGTCGATCGGCTGAAGTGCAGTTATATGTATGTTGCTTTAGATGACAAGCAGAAAGTGAATAAGATACCTAGAGAGCATGTCAAAACAGCTGCAAAGACTAAAATAATATTTTCAGCAGACATTGACGTGAGGCTCGTAGTTTCAAGTTAACCAGACATGTGAGTGAGACTGAAAAAAAAACATTTTCAACACAAATAGACTGAAGCAAATCGTGAGAAATCGTAAGATCAAAAGATGCTTAAAGTTCGATTATTTTCCATGGCGCAAAAGACTCATGTACCAATGCTTAGTACCTCTGAATCACTTGGTCTTCCTTGATCACTTGCAAAACGTGAGCTTTCCCTTTTTCAGAGAAGTTTTTGGAAAGTAATGAAGTGTTTTGAGGGTAGCACCCTTTGCATTTGCAGTTTGAAAAAAAAACGGGATAAAAGTTCTTCCTCTTTAGAAATTACTTTACTTTCTTTAGAATTGCCCAGCATAATGAGAAAGCAGCATGAATAAAAAATATTCCGTCTAGTCAAGAAAGAGACTGCGTACATCAAAAAATGCTTTTTTCCATCAGATATTTTTTTTTCGACTACAAGGCTAGTCGGATTGATATCTATGTAGTGGGAGCCAGGAATAAAAATCGTAAGGGTAAATGCGATATTCCATTCTACCAATGAGTTCAGAGTAATCTTCTTTAGGAAGAGGCGACAAAAAATTTCGAGTGAACGGGTCCTTTAGGAGAATTTTTGGACGTTCTCTGAGATTTGCGATATACAATTCCTAAACACCCCCCCCCCCCTCAAAAATTCTTCTACTAGGCTAATCTAAAACTTCAAAACCTTTAGTAAACAAATTTTTTGCAAGTGGGAACGAATCACTCGCAATTTTACAAGCCATGTGGGCTATTTTAGAAAAATTCGCGACCCCTCGGGCCACTGCCTTCTACGTATACGTAGCATAACAGTTCAGAAGGAAAGATGATACAAAATTTGATAGTTTCGTAAAATGCAGATACGATTGACAGAAACCTTGAACAAAGTACGCACTTTTATTTCTTATGCAACAAAAGATTTGCATCGCTTGTTCCGAAAAAAAACTTGTTACAGGTCAAACAGAGAATTGTTGAAGACATGTGAAGGAAAAAATCTAGAGAACCTGCGTATTCTCCGCATCATTAGCAGCAACATGTGCACTTTTAAGCAGATGAAAGCAGCGAAGCATAAATTTGTTGGAATGGGTGGATCTAGATCTTGGAGGGCTTGTAGAAGACAATAAGATAAACAGAAGCATAAATATCTATCTAAATTTGGTATACGTTTACAAAAAAGATAGAGATTGAAGCGTTCACGAGAACTGGTCGAGTCACGAAAAAGAAAGGCGCCAGTATTTTAGCCAAAAAATGTCCTTATGATAAAAAGTGTATGAAGGACACATCCGCGGTCATTTCGTCCTCCACAGTGATTAACGGAAGCGGACACAGTCTAGCTGCAGTAGCTGAATTTTCGATGATCCTATGTTTACAAAAAGGCAGCGCTGTAATTCTAGGAATTGCCTCACATGACTGCATATCATCGGACGAAATCAAACGGCAAAGAACAAAAGCTCAAATTCTAATTAGTTTGTTTGATTTGATTTTGGATAAGTGCCAGCTGAGAATTACTTGACAAGAGATAGCTTACATACATGCAGTTATAGTTACCGTATAGTCACACCTGAGGTCACGAAAGTTGAGAAAAAATGAATGATAGTGATTGCTGCTGTGCACTGGAGCAGATTTTTTGAATCGAACCTTGTCCCGAGACGACATAGTTTATATTTGTAATCTCGGTTAACATGTGATTTGAACAGCTAGTGATACAAATATTTTCGTTGAAGCAAAACTTGATGGTTATGCGAATTATGCGAAAACGTGTCCCTTTGCATAATACGATAAGTAAACACGATAAATATGGATTAGTAACGATAGCCCATAAACATTCGTACCAGGATGCGAAATGTTTGCTCAACCAAGTGAGGTGCGAAAGTGTTTGAGATTCTCTTTCAGTTCGGTCTTTCTTGAGATTATCGATAACTAGCTGGCTCCTCGTCTTCATTTCCGGCTCTGTGTACACTATGATAAAGATCACCATCCCTATTCCTGTACAACAGCCTTCCCGGTTCACTTCCACATGCCAGTACCTATGCCCCCATCATGTTTTTGCAAGCAGCATGCTCACGTTCTCCCTTGTGCCAGCTCCCAGCCCCGTGGCTCAAATTTTTCCATAATCGATGAAGGTTCGATAATTTCAGAAACTAATACTGTATTGGTAATCAACATGCTCACTTACCCCCTTCCTTCCCTCCCAATTCTCCCCTAGCGACTTCCCAGCTAAGCTCAAACGATGCAAACAATCAGTAAAAATCGATAGAAATCGACATCGATCGACAAGGAAAAGTAGCCTAGGACACCGGCCACCCCCGACGTGTATGTGTGCGAAGTTTGGTCCAGATCGGTTCGAAAATGGAATTTCTATTCGGAGCATACGAACATACATGATGATGATTGGTGATGATGATGACTAGGTGATCTGGATTGGCTTCCATAAAAATCGATATCACTTTCCGCGCGTAAATATCTCGATCTTTTCAAGTTACTCGAGATGAATCAAGTGGTTGATTGCCCCAGACGCTATAATTCAACATTTGTAGAAAATATAAACTCGATAAGTCTATGTTGCCACGCGGGTTCTAATCGGACTGTGGGTGCTACCTTTGAGGTAACTAAAAACTTCATTAATGTAAAATACAGGCGTTGGTTCGGCACACAAATGAGAGTAAAGCCTTACCGAACTTGTGTCGCGAGTGCTTCTCAGAGAAAACTTGTGCCCCTCATACTCCCCAACTTGTAGGAAGAACTTGTAGAAGATCCTGACCTTACTCACCCATCAGTATTTAGCAGTATTTAGACCCTCTAGATCATTGTTGACTGCATATGCAATCACTGTCAACTGGTTGTTAATGAGCTCGGCCAAGTAAGGTAGTGTAGTCAAGGGAATAATAGACTGATGGGAGTTCGCAATGACTTGTACTCATTTGTCTGGCCGACTTCTTCCATTGCGGGATGAATGTCCTACATAAAAGGGTTTACCAAGACAAACAATAAAATGCAAACAAAACAATAGATACAATAGATCTAATCATATTTTACTTCAACTTCAAGGTCGCTTTAGCGACAACATCAGATATTGTTGTCAGCTCATCAAATAACATCGATTTTGATAAAATTCCACCTCCTCTGAGTTTTGCTGATCATTCGATAGTCAAATTTATTCTAAAAATTCCAAAACACGAAACGGCATTCAAGCACGTGACTATTCTTCAGCAGATTTTTCTGCTTTAAACTCACAATTGCCTTCCACTGATTAGCTTCATTTATTCGATAAGTACACTGACATAGATTATTTACATGCAGTTTAATACCACTTTACATGGTATTATAGAAGTCCACGTCTCATATGAAAAGGAGCACACTTCAGCACACAAATATCCACATACAAAACCTATGCAATGAAAAGAGACGGCTCTTTTCCATCGAACCCAATTTTTTATGAAAAAACACAATACAGAAAGGTTTGTCAAACCAACCCTCACCTGCGCCGTTTCTTGAGTTATAAACAACGTAAACTGGTAAAATAAGACAACATGCGCAAATTATTCAGTTTGATAAGCCCACGTGACTAAAAAGTTGGAGCCAACATGCTGGATGAAACCAAACAAGTTTTATCCTCCGCCTTAGATAAAGCTAATGCACTATCCCGCTACCTTTCGAATGCTACAATAACTCCTCTTCTCATAGACCACAGTTTGATGTTACATCCACCTAGAAATCTTACCTTCCATGCTTCTCCTATAATGAAGTATACAAAGTTCTCAAAGCAATCAAACCTTTTATGTCTCTTACATCTGAAGGCATTCCAGCTTTTTTATTCAAAAGCTGCGGAAAATCAAGCGGGACCTCTGAGTTACATATTCAACTAGCTGATGGACCCGGTCTCACCCGAGACATTCTGTTCAACCAAAATGGGGCAGGGGAACGAAGTCCATCAGTTTGAAACATCTGCGCGGACTACTGGTCCTGCAACCACAAACAACAATATTTCAAAAGGACCAGTTGCCAGCAAAGGCGGGCTTAAACTGGCGGAGTTCGTTCCCCTAACCACCAGAATGTCATCGGCTCGCAGATTCGTGTAGAGGAGGGTTGCGCACTTCTCTGATTTTCAAGACAAACTTGTTAAACCTCCACGTTTTAGCATTGTATCTCGTACTTTCTCGTTGAGCTTATCCTTAAAATCAGTAAAGTCCGCAGCCCGCCTCCACATCCAAATCCACCGAATCAAGAATCTGATCATACTCACACTCTCTAACTTCTGCAATGCGCAAAAAGCGCTTTGAGACGAACCCGCTGCATCCTGTCGACCTTGAGATCACAACGAACTTTACTACCCCTGCTCATGTTTATTGGAAAATGATTGGTTAGAGAACGTCGAACTTTCATTTTCCCAGATTCAAGTAAACAAATCAATAAATCAATAGAAGGACCCTGCGGATCGCCGCAAAAAATAGCCATAAACCACCGCCGGGGTCAAAACATATGTGTGCGAAGTTTCGCTCAATCTGTTCAATGGCTGGCGTTTCTATAACGAACGAACAACTAAACGAACATCCTCACAGACATTGAGTCTTATATATATATATATATATATATATATATATAGATATAGATATCTCGCTAATAACTGGAAATATCCCTAAATGTGGAAGAAAGCTATGGTTCTTTCGATGCCAAAATGCAAGATGATAGCCAAAAAAATGCTGAAACGATGTATCAAAAAATCCTCCTTGAAGAGCAATGTGGTCAATTGTTAGAATGTTAAAAAGATTGGATTGACGCCCTTAGTGATGAAAAATGCACTGAAGTCATTTACTTTGATCCTAGCGCAAAGTCAATTCCGTTTATCACTATGGACTCCTCAACAAGCTCAATAGCATAGGTATCAAAGGCAGCCTTTTTGGACGGTTCAAATCCCGTCTTTCTGGTAGGACTTTTGAAGCTATCTACAAAGGCCAAAAATTCAGTGAAATGTGTCCTTCGGGTGTGCCACAAAGTAGCTCCCTTTCCCTGCTCTTGTTTAAGTCTATACGTTGCAGCTTCCTCATTTACTAAAAAGAGATCCTTGAATCAATGTGGCCGCATATGCCGATGATATCAAGATATATGTCAATTATGACACTAATATTAATGCGCAGACTTATGAAAAATTGAAACAATCAGTACATCAAATGCTACAGTGAGCTGACGATTGGGAAATCAAAGTCAACCTTTTTAAAAGCCAGTTGTTGAGATTTGGAAACGATTTGACTGAATTTGATCATGGAATCCTCTTAGAAATCAAACGTGACATATGCAACCTTGGTGAACTATCGATCCTTCCCTTAAATTTTCCTTTTATATCGATTCTGTTGTCTCTAAAGCATTACGCATTACGTACTCTACAATTGAAAATGTGCATGTAAATGCAATGATTTATCCATTTGGCCTTGACTCCATAGAGCTTGTGTGCTGTTTGGAATACAATAGTCCCGTATGGAATCCAAGTCGAAGGAAACACAATGATAAACCAAAAAAAGTTCAACGCACATTTACCAGAATTTCTACTATCGTACTTACCCAAACAAGCAGTACCCTAATGCCTTACGTGATTATAACGGTAGGTTAGCCTTTTGGCGCTTAAATTTTGTACTATAGAAGAATGATTGCTAATCTATTATCAGGGTTCAAGATGGTCAGATTTGAGGTACGTTTGATTAACTGTAATTTCTGGATCATGCGTCCTAGCAATAGTAGTCATTTCAGCTTGGACTATTTCTTTGCTTCGGACAAAAGGATGGCGCAAATAAACAGTACAAGATTTAACCGCTTGTACGTGTCATTTACTGAACAAAGTTTCTCCCGAAATAATCGCCACGAAAGCTCATGCAAACTAAGAAAATTCTTAATCAACCATGAACTTCCTCAATTGTGTTTCTGTGATAAACAGTGAAAGTCTATATCATCAGGTACAGTCGAATAGATTTTATTCGAATGTTTTACTCGAACTCTATTCGACTAATATCCGTATCAATTTACTCGAGTTTGTTGCAGAGTCAACTGCTGAGTAACGAGCTCGCTTCGTCTGCATCTCTTTCCGCGAAACTGGATAATGCAACTTTTGCAGCCTTGATTACCTTTTAAATGCATGGAAGCTCGCATTCCTCCAACTCCTTGCGACAGAATTAATTATGGATTTTGATTGTTTTTTTTTATCAAAGAGATAGTTCGCACTGCTATTGGCACCAAACCGCAAAAAACAGGTATCGACAAACTCATGGCCTGGGTTCATATACTAGAAAGAAATATGTTGACAGGCCTATTTCTCTTCCTTTGACTTGCTCATGGTTTCGGTCCGCAAAGATCCACACTACTAAACATTCTTGCTTGTAAAAGCTATACTGCACAACAGTGGCGTACCCAGGATTTCGGCTCGGGGGGGGCGCGACAAAAATTTTTTTCTAAAGAAGGTGCGTGGCTTTAGCCACGCACTCCGAAAATTTTTTTGGGGTGCTTCTCAAAACTTTTGCGGGCCCCCGACCCCTAAAATGGAGAAAAAGGGGGCGTGGCGTCAGCCACGCCCCCGAAAAAATTTTTTTTACAAAGCTAATTTGAATTTTTAAAAATTTTTAAAAATTATTTTAATTATTTACAAAAATAAACAAGTCACTTGCACATTTTTATAACCCACTTAGGTAACTTTCAAAAATTTCGCGACCCATTCTCGGGGGGGGGGGGGGGGCGCGCGCCCCCCCCGCCCCCCCTCGGTACGCCACTGCTGCACAACTATCTTAGTTCTATTTTCAGAGATTTTTTGCGAATGACGGGGTTTTAGTAAAGGACATTGCGACTGTAGTAAAAACTTAGATGTTGCTGATTGATTTTTTGATCTAGTGCTGCGAGTTGGTACAGGAGGGTGGGGGGGGGGGGGAGAGGGTTAGTGAGGGTACTGATAATGAATAAAAATTTGATTCATTGTATTATCATTGGAGAACTTTGAGCTACGAGGCTGGCAGTTGGTACAAGAGGTAGGGTAAGTGACGGGTTATGATCGAAAACTTACTTAATCGATCTAACCGATTTTTCAAAAATATTGAGCTATAAGGCTGGGATTGGTGCAAGGGGATTAGTAAGGGTGCTGCTAATCAATAAAAATTTGCTTTATTGATTTTATCGTTGAATTTTGAGCTAGGCTGGAAGTTGGTACAGAGGGATAAATGAGGGTGCTGATCATATAAAAACTCACTTTATCAATTTTTTGGAAAGCTTTGAGATACGGGGCTAAGAGTTGGTATAATGGAGTAAACGAGGAAGCAAATTATAAATAAAAGTTGCTTATCGATTTTACCGATTTTATGTAAAATCTTGAGCTGCGGAGCTGGGAATTGGTATAGGGGTGTGAGGGTGCTGATTATGAATAAATCGGCTTTCGCCGAGTATGTCAGCAAGTTTAGATATGTCTGCTCCACTTATTAGATAAATCGTTCGAGCATTTATTCGAATTTCATCTGTCAATGTTCGAATATAATCGATATTCATTCATTTGATATTTTTGATTTTGCGATTCTATTCAGGATTCATTTATACGAAAATTTCAATCCCGAATTCATTCGATATCCGTTTATATGAGATTTTTTGTTTCCAAAATTTATTCGATATTCGTCTATTCGGAAATTTTCATTTTTGAATTTATTCGATATTCTTTCGTTCGATGAAAAATTTCGAATTTTCCCAAGTATACTAGGCCTCATACGCGTACCTCTCGTAAGTGTTTTTCAGTTATGTTACCCATGCTGTATGGTAATGCCATATTTCTGCTATTTTAAGCAGGGAATGCAACGTGACTTTCCAATCAAACTATTATATCAATTGATTCTATCTCAGGATAATGTGCTTGTTATCCTTTATACACTCTGAACACCTCTGGTCCATCTATAAATGGGTCCAGAAGTGAATGATGGTTTGTTTCTTGGGTGTACTATGATGTATTTATATATCATATGAGCAATATATACTAGGTTGTTGCATAAGTTCGTAGAGTTTTCATTTTCGTCCTCATATCTTTAGAGACCGGTTGATTTGCAGCAAGATCCGTATATTATTTGGTAGGGCTAATTGTGCTTTCGATAATATCTCTGCTGATTCTGGTGAAAAGCTGATTTACTCGGATTTCGTAGCTTCCAAAGATGGGAATCTTGAAAGGCAAAGAGCAATTTTGGCATTTGCGCATTCTCCCTTATGAGAAGAAGCGCTTTCGCACAGGTTTTTTTGTCGTTATGGAACATGGCGCTCGCACCAATATGAGACCGAAAAAGATTGGATTGCTACAGAAGATCAAGGGCTGAGCAGGGTGTCCTAAACAAGATTTTCGGGGAAGAACGGGCAAGACATCTTGCACTGGAAATTGCTGTACAGGTAGGCGATGGTCAACCATAACATGAGCAATCCAACTGCACCGCGTCTAAACCAGGTCCTACCGCAGAAAAAGCCTAACAGACAGATCCAGTAAGTTTTTCTGCTTGACGAAACATGGCCTCATACGGCAAACGTCGTCAAAACTCTCCTGCTTGATTTGACTGGAAGGTATTTCAGTACCCAAAGTACTCTCCAAACCTTGCTCTATCAGATTATCATTTGCTCCGCTCTCTGGCAAACCTCATGAACGGCGCATGTCACGATTTCAGTAAGTAGTTTGACTGCTGGTTAGATGACTTTCTTGGGACCTGGCGCGCTGCCGTCTCAAAAATTGAGATTGAGAAGCTAACAAGAGTATGCGAAAAGGTCGTGCGCTACATCGAGGAATATAATATTGACTGGTTTTTGCTGAAAATTGACAATTCTGTTGGTTTACAAAAAAGCTACGAACTTATGGAACGACCTAATATAAATATAAATATGCATACGGACAGACAGCCAGCTATATCTACGAAATTATCCAGTCAAGGGTTGGCCATTTGGAATTTCAAGGACACGATATCATTCAATACCCAGGTTTGAGCATTATTCAAAACAAGTGGCCTTATTAATCAACGAAGTCTGATAAAAACTACCCTCAAGGGTAGGGTTTAACCTCAGAGGTTCACTGTATTTAACTAGGAGCCCTTGAAGGTAAGGTTTACTCCGGAAAGCGATAAACCCGTATTCATCAACGGACCTTAAAGGTAAATCCTACCCTTGAGGGTAAACCTTACCCCAGAGAGCGATTAACTCGTTTCATGAACGTGGCTCATCAGGATAAATCTAAAATCCTAGCATAGAGCAAGATTAGACTCATTCGGACACTTTGTATGAACATCAAGTAATTTCTCGATGCACTACTTGGTCCTAGCAATACTGTTTTGATAAACACATATTTATGGTATCTCAAACTTCCTACGTACTCTTTTCGTGTTTTCATTTGATGTTAT
This sequence comes from Cylicocyclus nassatus, assembly GCA_958299035.1. NCBI lineage: Eukaryota > Metazoa > Nematoda > Chromadorea > Rhabditida > Strongylidae > Cylicocyclus > Cylicocyclus nassatus. The sequence continues at coordinate 5,550,367 of CATQJL010000305.1, read as the reverse complement.
CATCATTATATTCACCGAGTTGAAAAGATTAAGTTTTGAATAAAGTACATTTCCAAACAATGACTTTGATATGGAGAACATCAAGCTCAACAACTCGAAATTTTCGTTATGGAACTCCCTCATTGAAATTTAATCCACTAATATACTCCTTCAGTATAGATTTGAAACATGATTGAATTATCGCAGCTCAACTAAAACTTGAAGATGAACAAAATACTAAAAAAAATCTATACTAGTTTTTGTGATATGTATCATAACAGTATCGTTGAGATTGAGTGGTGCATCAAGAGATCACTTTATGTTTATCGAAGTCTCAGAAATTTAACCTTGCTCTATGCTAGGGTTAAATTTACCTTGATGAGTCACGTTCGTGAATACGAGGTCGCTTTCTGGGCTAAGGATTACCCTCAGAGTCGTTGATGAACACAGGTTACCATTTTCCGGGGTAAAGTTCACCTTCAAGGATAGGTTTAATCTTTGAAGTTTATGATATCTAAGGCAAAACTTACCCTTAAAGGCGAGGTTTACTCTCAGGGTTCGTTGATGAATACGCCACAGACTTCGAAGTATCTATGCTAAGAATTGCTAAGTGAAAGAGGCGTACACTTCCATCAGTGGTCGTTTAAGACAGCAAATTCAAATTGAATTCAATTTCCGTCAAATTGAGGGATGCCGGGCTAGACCTCTTACCTCAGCGATGGCTGAAGATAGCGAAAAGAGGGTCCGCTAAGCCTAAAATTTGCCCAGGAAGCGGCTAGGATTAGAGAAGGTCAGTACTCCTCTCTTTCGAATTGCAAGGCTACAGCGCGTATAGCGCAAACAGTCATGACCGCAGGGCCCGTAGCGACTCTGCATCTTAGCCTTGACAGGCTTCGCGTGCTCGCGTCCTAATTCAGACATGGGGTTTAAGAAAAATACGTTTTATCTGCAAGCTGCACAGTAGGAATCAGTAAAACGTATAAGCCCCGGGTAAGCGGGAAATCTTTAGAATCAGGTTCTGCCGAGACGTCGAAGTGTCAGTTCCTGCGCATTATCTCATGGATTTCGTACAAAAAATTTAATTTAACAGTTGAAAGGAAAGATTAAGTTCATTCAAAACATCCCTTTCGTGCCTCCAGCTACATGGTGCTTTCGATTGATGTTCTGCCAGGTGATGAGCGAGAGACCGGAAAGTGTGGTTACAAAGAGGGCAAAGTCTATGTATTCAGCGAGTACGGATGGATGACACAGAGTTGACACAAATTTACCTGAGCGGTTCAAATGTCTGTGCGCCATCTTTGCAACCATTAATATTCTAATAATAAAAACCTCTTAAAACAATTCAAAAGATCATTTTCTGCTTTCTATATCTATTTCTACACGATGCACACTAAAAAAGAGTGCAAAAGTTTTTGAATTTTTTCGATATATTTTCAACCCAATTTGCAAACGCTAAAGGTGCCGTGCCTCCACGTGAGAGACGGTGCAGAAAAAACTCTAAGAAATTGTAGGAAAGGAGAGGCCCAAGTGGATGCAGTGAAAACATTAGAAAAAAATTGGAGAATTGAGTTATTAAAATCTGTCGTGAATTTGTTGATTTGTGCATTTGTGAAATCAATCATGGTGATAAATAGACCCTGTTATGCCTTGGGTGTGACGCAAACTTCTCCGGAAGCTTCTGAGATTTCCCAGAAAAAAAATAATGTGATAAGAATTATTAGAGAACCTAATATTCTGATTCCCTTTGCTTCAAATGTTTTGTCTTTCTAGTCCACACAAATTTCTTGGTAATGAAAAGCGAGTTTGTGGAAATTGTGATGCTTATATCAAACTTATACAATCAGCTTCAAATTGAGTGGGTCAGCAGAGCAAGATTACCTGGAGTCGTGTGCTGTTTGAACTCGACTGGATGAACGAAGTGTTGAGAATTAGAAATTTTTTCTATTGATCTAGTAAAACCTTTCCCTATTTTCCAACATAAGAGCCAAGCGTTATTTTTATTGAGGTGCTAGCCTACATATACCCGAATGAGACAAACATTTTGCCAACTTCTAGTGAAACTTCGTTGAGCAGCTGACTGGATTAATACGTTACATCCTTGTTAACGTCAGCACTCCCCTTTCTCAAATCTAACGTTTGCAAAGGAATGTTTTTGCAATCCAAAATAGTAATTCAACATTGCTACTACGCTGAAAATGTTGTTGGTGAGGATAAGATGTGTGAGACTTTCTCTGATTCTGCCTAAACGATTTCGTACGAATTTGTAGACATTAACACAACGGAGGAAGAAAGAAAACAAAAGTTTAAGTCCAATCTCGTTACATCCCTATAACTATCGCTAAAATAAGCGATAAGATCGCCACAGTAAGTTGAGTTTTGTCGCGGCAGTGTTCATTTTGAGATATCATCTTCTGAATTCTGTAGATTCTCAAAAGTACCCTTACCTTGCCTTTTGCTAGGGCTAGAGTTTGCATATTACCGTAACTCAAGCTAGAGTACAAAATTATGAATGATAGAAGCTAACTCCTAAGGTAGTTTTTACCTTTAGATACTCTTCCCTCCACACTGAAACATTTTCGGGCTATAAGTAACCTTGTAAATTCACCTCTAGCTACATCGTAATACGGGTTTTGAGTGTTAAAATTACCTGAAAGTAGCAATTACTATAATATCCATGCTAAATATGGTCACTGCTTAGATAGTGGAATCCTTGGAAGGGGGAGACCACGAACAATACACATCCCTGGAACCGAGATATGAAGCATATTTTCTAGCTCTCTCACCTTTCACGGGAGGGGGATGTACGAGCACAAGTTCCTGAGATCTTCTCTAATTGAACCTTCACATACTGGGTGTAAAATTTTATTAATTACTAGTTGGCAAACCCGGCTCCTCCCGGCCCTGTCATTAATATATTTGTATAGTGTGGACCCCGGCCAGCTTCCCATAGGTACCTCCGCGATGCGTGCGCAGCGCATGCCTTTAATGCGCTTTTTGTTTCAGCTCTACTAGATTTTTCTGCTTTATGCTCATTTGAGAACGAAAAACATAAAAAAGATCAGCGTCAAGTCATTGATGGAAAAATCAGAGCGGATGAGAGAGAGATTTTGTGTTTAATCTGTAACAACTGTAGTAGCTTATCATTTCGTAACTGTAGTGAGAATCTCAGTGTGCACCATTTTATAAGAACAATCTACTCGGAGGAGGCTGCATGATTTTTGACAGTGCCTCATACTTTAGCTTGCAAGCTGCTATTGTCTTCAGATATATTTTCCAGATTATGGGTGACGAGTACGAACAACTGGGGCCAACCGACGCGCCCCCGCCTCCTCCAGGAGCTGAAATTCAGCCGCCTCCTCTTCCTCCTCCTCCACTACCACCAGCTCTTCCACCACCGCCTCCACAGTCTTTTCCGCCGCGGCCGGTTCAACCAGCGTCCAAGACGGTGCAACAATCTGAATCCACAGAAAAGAGAGAGGGAGGAAAGGAGGGACATAAACATGAGAAGAGAATAAGGTTTGTAAGCCATAAGTAATTTCATTGCTCTCTTCCTAGATTTCAACAAGTACACCATTTAAACGTAGTCACTTGATGGTTAACTGCTATAAATCCTCGCATATCGTGCGAACTTCTTCAAATTTCAGACATAATGCGTGCCCACTGCAATCAGGTGGAGAGCAACACCATCTTAAAGTAGCCGCCCAAATTGGGGGGGGGGGGGGAGGCGGATACATCGGGAGAATTTCAAAAGTGGTTTGACAGATGTTCTTGGAATTCTGTTGACGCTATGATTCATTTTTGAAAAATGTTAGGCTGAAAACAGCAGCTCGCCAAAACCGAACATCCCGAGATTTCGTGGAAGGTTGCTTGCACCCTAAACATGAGAACAGAGCAGGTCCGAACGCACGGCATGCTGCCCTTGCCTAGAAACTGCCCCTAAATCCGTTACGTGCAAGTCATTCTAGTACGCGTTGACGAGCTTGCGATTCTCCCTGACCCGTTAGAGAAGACAATGCCGTAATGTTATAACTGCGAGGGTCCCGCAACAATTCTGCCTCTCTAACCATGGGGGGACGTGCTCCATTCGTCCCATTCAAAATAAGATGCCTTAGGAGATCGTGATTTTTGCCAATTTCGCGGTCTTCAAGATGGATTTTCTTAATCAGCGCCCCCAATTACCCAGGTAAGCAAAAAAACTTCGACTCGAGAATCAGCCGAGCCGCTGCCTTCAAAGACATCGGCTCACCAAGGGGTACCTGGCTCTGGTAGTAATGTAATAGTAGACCCCCAACTGAGCGACGGCAGAAGTTTGCAGCGCAAAAGGGGGTCTGCAAAGTTTTTGTAGACTTCGTAGACCCCCTTTCGCGCTGCAGACTTCTGTCGTCGCTTAATTAGGAGGTCTACTATTACACTAATACCAGCCAGGTACCCCCCGAACTGGTGGGACGCTGCCTTTAAGGACACCAGTATTGAGACGCAACCAGAAATTTCTTAGGGAATTTCTTAGGGAACTTAGTCACACCCTTCATTTAGAAGATTCCCTCTCCTCCATGACTTCTCACGCAGCCACTGCAATCTTGACCTGAAGTTTCAAATATTGCTTTGCAGCATAAGACAAGAAAACACGTTTGGCAGCACTGCAAAAGGAGAAGAAGAGCTTTTTGGGGAAAACCTGGATTTTGCATTAAAGAGAGACAATAAAGTAAGATCGGGCTTCGAGCAGATCTATGCAAAAATGAGTTTTTTTCCTACATCACTTGCATATCTTCAGGGTGATCGCAGCAGGAAGTTTTGTTGGATTTTTGTTTCCCTTGTCATTGTTTTGCCAATAGCTTTGATTATAATGCTCACGCTAAATCAAATAAGTCAAGGTGAATGGTTCCACTTCATCGATGTGATACTCCAGCGGAAAAGGAAATCATCATATACATTCTACGTCATTACAAGTGAGTCTGATCATCCTCCAGATAGTGACAACCAGCAAGTATACTGCTGGTTACTGCAATGCTCATTAGGTGCAAGAGAGCTAGCTTGTTCAAGTGCTTGCATGTTGAGTGTTAGACCTTGAGCAAGGCATCAATCGTCGCATGGTTGGCAACTTGCCAGATAAAGCATAGCGTTGCAAAGGGTTCTTGAGCTAAAGGGACATCCCAACAACCCTGTTCTTAAGTGTACAAGCCGCACCTTGACTGCCCTAAAGGCGACACTACAAAAGAACATAAAGGGGCCTTTTGCCATGGAGCGCATTGAATGAGGAAATTATGCGAGAGAGGGACCGCTTCGCAGAACAGCAATGCGCACGGGTCTGCACGCGTTCAGAGCATGGGTGCAGCCTACCTGTAAAGGGAGATGCATCGAGAATTTGGCGTGTAGTTAACGAATTTCATCGTGTGAATACAATGAGAGGGAGACTTTCGCGAGCAAAACATTTGAAAGTACAAGTCTACTTCAACCCGAAGTAGGCTAAAATTGACACGGTGCGAGTTCGAACCACCCTGGTTTTTCGCACCTCCACGGTTTGCTATAGATGGTCGTGTTAGGATTCGTCTGTTCACTTCCCCACTTTCTTCGATCTCTCTGGCGATGCTTTGCCCGCCATGCACGCAAACCCTTAAAGGCAGTGTCCGGGCAAAAACTCGATTTTGAGATTTTGTGCTTATCCGGGCCTATTCGCTACGCTGAATCCGAAAATGCGCATTGGAGAGCGCAAAAACGGCGAAAAAGGGCTCTACGCAGGAGGGAAATTGGAAGTGGGCGGGGTCCCCCACTATGAATTTCGCTGTCCCGGCTTCTGGAACGATTTTCTCAACTCCGCTATCCCTCTGAGATTTTCACAAGCCAGGTGCAAACGCAAGACTTGAAATCGGGACCGAGAAGATCGCTCCGGAAGCTTGGAGCGTGAATCCGCAGTGGGGAAGACCCCGCCTTTAAAGGCAGTGTCCGGGCAAAAACTCGATTTTGAGATTTTGTGCTTATACGGGCCTATTCGCCATGCTGAATCCGAAAATCCACATTGGAAAGCGCAAAAACGGCGAAAAAGGGCTCTAAATCAGGAGGGAAATCAGCAGGTGGGCGGGGCTTTCCCCAGTGCGATTTCACGCTCCCAGCTCTCGGAACGATTTTCTCGATTCCGCTAGCCGTCCTAACATCGCTACCGGTCAGCTGCGAATGACTGACTTGAAGTCGGAAGCGAGAAGGTCGCTCCGGAAGCCGGGAACGTGAATTCGCAGTGGGGAGGACCCCTCCCACCTGCTCATTTCCCTCCTGTGTTAGAGCCGTTTTTCGCCATTTTCGCGCTCTACAATGTGCATTTTCGGATTCAGCGTAGCGAATAGGCCCAAGTAAGCACAAAATCTCAGAATTGTACCCCTCACCGGGTTCTGCGATAGGGATTCTACGGCTCTAAGCCGGAAATACAGAACAAGAAAATCAAACAACAAAAACTTTACTACAGAACAACGACGAAAAACAACAAGGAACAAGACAAAAAAGAAAGCCCGATCAAGGCAACCGCATGAGATGAGAATGATATCAAGTCTGAGATCCTTCGCGGGAGAATGCGGGTCTCGGCGCGCACTTCCTAAATATCCCTGTGGTTCCCGCCATAACTTCGCTTCGCGGGCTTTTCGTACGTCGATCTATCGAACGGCTCCACGCCGATGAGGTCATCGGCTCCCCCCCCCCCCCCCCCTTCGGGAGCCGATGACCTCATCGGCGGGTCATTCCTCTTTAATTCAGGCAGCGTCATCTGTTTCGCGACTCTTCTTCTCACGGCCTCGTACAGTATCTTTGCGCAGGCGACAGGAAGATCCGAAGCACTGTAGTAGAACAAACAGCTTTCTGGTGCTCCTGCTTCAATCATAATCTTGCCGTCCTCCACCTTCGTTCCGGCAGTGACTATGCATTGTCCTGGTTTAGCCTGGTGCAGCGACGTCTGATCGAGGACTTCCCATAGTTCTATAAGCTTTTTCCATTCGTCCGCGATTTTCTCCATTATAGGGGGCCACACAGTCACGATTTTTCCACCTTCTTCAAACTGCTGCACGCACGTTTTCATTACCTCGCATAAGTCACTGTTCACTGCCAGTTGGTCTTTCGGCCAGACGATGACCCATGCGCGGTATTCCTTCCATTCCTGCAAGACTTCCTTTAGCTGGGTGAAGGTGGTGGCAACTCTTGTGAGAATGCCTCGCTTCGGACCATCTCGTTCCAATAACAGTGCTGACGCTGGAGCTGCAAATGCTGTGCCGCCTTCCTTTACCGGTCCATGGCCTTGTTCTTCGCCTTCTAATTCCATTTTGGCTCTTCTAAAGGCTGCATCGTAGATCCTGTCAAACTCGTAATTATCGATCCTTTCGTGGCGCCTTATTCCTTCGGTTTCGCAAATGAATTCAGTCCAGTCGATGCATCTTTTATACGCCACTCGCAATAGTTTCCTCAATCCATCTGGGTCCATACAAACGGCTCCATCCTTCCAGAACTTGATCTTTGAGGCCATGTCGATGTCAGTCCTTGCGAAGATGCTTGCGGCTTTCCAGGCCTTCCACAGATTTCCAATCGGTTCTTTTGCCAGTGCTCCAGGAAACTTTATTCCTTCTAACTCTCCAAGACAGACTCTCTTCAAGCATCCATCCTTACACTGGTACTCGAGGTGTCCTTTTTCGGTTTTGGATGCAATCACCGCACCTCTGAAAGAAAACATTGTTACTTTCTTTACACTAACTTTAGGTTTCCTCCCTCTTTTGCCCCTTTTAGTCACTGTATCTACGGGCTCATCGGAGATGTATTTTGGAACTATCCTTAACATATCAAACTGAACTTGTATGGGTTCCGTTTCTTCACCTATTCTCGTAATTAGCGCGGAATTTTGGCTTGTTTCTATTACTCGAAATGGTCCAGCCCATTCTGACACTAATTTCGGATGCGTGCTCATCCCTTTCTCTTTAGGAGCCAAAAGGTATACCCTGTCGCCTATCTTCGGAAGTTTTGCAGCATCTACCTTACTCCGGTGGTCATACAGACGCTTCATCTCCCTTCTCACTCTGTCATTGTACTCTTTCACACGCTCATGTGCCTCTGCTACAACTTGCAATAACTGCGCTTTGTAATCCGCCATGTTCTCTACCATGGAGTACCAAGAGAACCCTCCACTTGGGATTACTGCTGAGGGGAAATTTGGGTCCATGCCGTGAAGTACAAAATATGGACTTTCTCCCGTCGCACTATGTGGAGTAAGGTTGTATGCCATCATGCAAAACGGCAGTCTCGCATCCCATTCCACTGGAACCGCGAGGCTTTTACGCAGCATGGCCAGTATAGTCCCATTTAACCTTTCTGTTATACCGTTTTCTCGTGGATTATACCCCTTCGTAGTTACATGTTCGATTTTTGTAATTTTTGTGAGTTCTGCCATCACCTTATTTTCGAACTCTCCACCCTTATCAGATAATATTGTTTTGGGCCATCTGCATCCCTCTGCTATCCACCTTATGAATAAAACCTTTGCTATCGTTTCAGCCGTTTTGTCCGGAACCGGATATGCTGCCGCATACTTTGAGAAGTGGTCAATGACCGTAACAGCATATTTGTTTCCGCTTGTTGTCAGGCCAAGTTCCAGCACGTCAATCCCTATGATTTCGTACGGCTTCTCCGTAACGATTGGTTTCAGCGGTGGTCTCACTGTTGCTCTTGGGTTATGTAGAAAGCACCGTTGACATTCTCTTGTCCATTTACTTATGTCTGCTAGCATGTTAGGCCAGAACACCTGTTTCTTGAGTCTGTTCCATAACTTATGAGCACTAAAATGTCCGGAAAAGTTCCCCGCATGTGCTTCATAAAACACTTCATATCTTGCGGTTTTAGGTACTATCATAACCAAATTCCCTTCCTCCTGATACATCTTCAGTTCCCCGCTTTCGATCTCGAAATCGGCTACTTGTATAGGATAGCGCAACCCTGGTATTTTTATCGATTTGCCCAGCTCTCCTTTTTCCAACATGGCAATAACCGGACCAAAAACCTCATCATTTTCTAGCTCTTTTAGCCACCTACTTCTTTGTTCTACCTCTAGTCTGCTCACAACGGCCTCACTTGCATCCGCATTTTCCCAGACTCCACGCTCTATAGAGCCCCTACTTAAAGCATCTGCTACGACATTAGTCTTTCCCTTCACATACTTTATTACCAAATTGTATCTTTGCATTTCTAGTGACCATCATAGTACTCTAGCCGATACGTTACTCCTACTGAAAAGCGCTGTCAAGGGTTGGTGATCTGTCAGAACTATAGTAGGAAGTCCGTATATGAACATGTGGAAGCGTCTTACCGCGAACACTACGGCTAAAGCTTCCAAATCAGTAATGTGGTACCGCCTCTCTGCCTTGCTGAGTCCTTTCGAGGCAAAGTATACTGGGTGTACTAGCCCGTCGTCCCCCTCTTGGGACAGCACCGCTCCTAACCCTACCGTAGATGCATCTGTACATATCACGAATGGTCGGGATCCTTCCCTTGCTTTCTCGATATCCGGCTGCATCAATACAGGCGCAGAGGCTATCATTTTCTTCAGCTTAGAAAATGCTTCTTCATGCTCTGCCTCCCATTTCCACACAGTTTTGGGTGAGGTCAACGCAAATAAACTCCCCGCCACCTTGGAAAATCCAAGGCAGAATTTGCGGTAGTATGATGCCATGCCGAGAAATGTTCTCAGCTCTTTGGAACTTTTCGGCACCGCATACCTCTCGATTGCTTCTACTTTTTTGGGATCCATGTGCACTCCTTCACAGTCGATCACATGCCCCAAGAACGCCACTTTTTCTTGCAACAAAACGCACTTCTTCGCCTTCAATTTTAGTCCCGCTTCTTGCAAGCTTTTGAATACCTTACCAAGTAGCTCAAAATGCCTCTCTCGTGTGTTTGTACATAAGATTATGTCGTCGATGTAGCAGAAAACTTCATCCCCTAATACATCTCGTAGTACTGAATCCATAAGACGTTGGAATACCGCTGGACTTGTACTCAACCCAAAAGGAGTTACTCTGAACTGGAACAACCCTTCTGTTGTCGTAAATGCCGACTTCTCCCTTGCTTCCTGTGCCAGTGGTATCTGCCAGTACCCCGAACATAAATCTAGCGTGGAGAAAAATTTCTTGCCTGACAGGCTCTGTAGCACTGCATCAATCGTAGGCAGTGGATACGAGTCAAGCTTGATCCTTTTGTTCAACTCCCTGTAGTCCACACATAGCCTCAAACTACCATCCTTCTTCTCCACTAACACTATCGGGAATGCCCAGGCTGAACTACTTTTTTCTATGATCTTCCGATTCTCCAGGTCCTCTAGAAGCTCCTTTAGCTTTTTGCGGATCCCTAGTGGCACGGGTCTGGTTTTCAGCTTCACTGGTTTAGCATCACCAGTTTCAATGGACATCTCTGCTCTGTCCGTTCCCGTCAATTCTGTGTCGAATACAGCAAACGCCTCCTCGAATTCGTCCACTAATTGTTTCAAGTCGCCATCCAGCTGCTCTACCTTGGAACCTTCCCTCAGCTGTGCATACAGGATGTTACGGCGTTCCTCCCTATCGAGGTGTGGTATCTCACTGTCCATCATTAGTGGATTCATTTCTTCCCACTTACTTTTCCATTTCTCTGTTCCCCATTGTCCTAACTCCTCTCCTTCTTTAAGGATCATTGGCTTCTCCGTGGTGTTCATGACTGGAATGTCCAGTTCCTGATTCTTCACTGTGAACACCCCGACGGGTAGGTCCTCCCTACTTGGCCACACTACCCTCTCTTCTAGTTCACTGCCTCCTTCACATCGCGCCGGCACTAGTATTGAGTTATGTGGAGGAATGTACACCCGCTTTGTTACTACTACTCTTTTCCCGTCGAGCACATCCTGTTGCCTTTCCTCCGTTTTGAGTATTATATCGACTCCCAAGGCTGCCAATGCATTCGTGCCGATCAGTACATCATCATCCTTGACATCCGATATGTGGAATGCTACTATGCTCTTCTTTCCCCCTTCTAATTTTACAGGGACTTTAACAGCTCCCAGGAAGTTCATCCTGTTGGTCGAGGCGTCATATACCGGGTTTAACTTTCTGTCGGGTATCACCTCTAAAACATCTACGTCATAACCTGCCTTCTTCGCGCGTGCCAGCACCCCCACAGGAACAATGCTAATCATCGACCCTGTGTCCAGTATAGCTGGTACCTGCAGATTTAGCATGCTTATTTGGGCCGCACATTTCTCACCTACCAATGAACCTTTACTCCCCATATATAACTTAAGTCCTAGGCTCGTCGCTTTACCTATCACTTCGGTCAGGTTATCCTGTTTTCCGTTTTGCAGGAACCCCTTAGTTTTCTCAATCTGGTTTACTTGCGTGCGCTTATACGGACACTCTCTCCCAATATGTCCATATCTTCTACAATTGAAACATCTTCTCTGATCCGTGCCTCCTCTTTCCTCAGGCCTTCCAAGCCCTGTATAGAGCTTTTCTTGACAAACCGGCTTCCCCGAACAACTTGTCTTCCTCCATGCCACTCCTCTTGTAGCTCTATTTTGATCCACTTCCAGACATCTACTCATATCTGTCCTGCTGTTCACAGTTATTGTCCTTTGTTCGTCTGGCTCTTGTAGTTCTTTCCCACTGTGCTCATGGAACTGATACCTCTTTTTCCAATTGTACCTCTTAATTTCGTTTCCGCCGTCGAGCATTTCCTTTGATTGCTCTATGCTTAACGCTAGCTGCTTTACTGTATTATAGGCTTCCTGCGGCTCTACGCTGTGAATTGCGGTGAGCAGTTGCGTATGCTCCGGCCATCCCCTCAAATTATCCATCAAAATTTGTGCATACTCGAGTGACCGGTCCCCTACCGAAGCGGTAGGATTGGCTTGCCTTCCCAGCTTCTAGAGCACAACACAAAAATCAGCCACACTCTGGCCTTCCCTACGTTTCAGCTGCCTGAGGTCTGCTAATGCCCGTAACCTCCCCGCTGTTGAGTCGTTAGCTAAGAGTCTTTTTAGTGCTTCCGCTACGCTTTCAAAGCCCCTCGCTTTGATTTCTTCTGGAAGCGCTAAAAATACACTTTTCGCCCTACCTTCGAGGTGGTCATCCCCCATAATCTCAATTAGTACCTCATCGTCCCTTATCACCCCTCGATATTTCCTTTTAAACCTCCTCAAAAATTCTTCGAAATTCTCGTGCCGGCCACCCCTGAACACTCCAGGGTTCACGCATGCGTTGGCCTGCATGGGAGCTAAGAGACTCTGGGACTGACCTGTCTCCGCTACGTCCTGCGAATGCTGTCTCCAGAGCCACTCTGAGTGGAGCCCATTCTGTGTCACTGCGGACCTTGCTTTGTTCTGAAAGGAATCCGAGTGAGTGCCACTACTACTGTATCCTTCCATATTGTTCTTACCTTTACTCGGTCCCACTTCCATGCTATCTTCCATTTCTCGTGGCTTGTTAAGCACACTCTTGTGCATTTCCGACAAGACATTCATTACCTGCAATACATCCGTATTGAACATCTCGCAAATATCATTTATCATTACTATATCTTTTTCCGATGTTCTAAGAAACTCTTCTAAATCTAATACTGACTCGATGTCCCTTGTGAGTAGTAGGCTACACAAATTTCCCACAAAAAGTCTTATGTGGTTCCATTCCCCCTTCATTCTGTTTAATTCCCCACTTATTATCGTTGTTTGTTCTCCCAATACTCGCTCGATTTGTTCCCTATACTTCCCCGCTATTCTTGCATCTTCTGTTTCTTTTCGCACCCCCTCGGGAAGTGTCTGTATTGTTTTCTGTGTGTTCTCCAATCTGTCTACCATATCCGTAAGTATTTCTTCTAAATTCCTGATACTCACCTTTTTACCCGGGGCGCTAACAGTCGCGGAACTAGCCCCTCTTGGTGTCTTTCTGGCGGCACTCGAACCTTCCGCCATCTGGAAACAATCAATGAATTCCTTGTCCGTACCCTCACGTTGCAACATTATTGCGAAATCTCAACCCCTATCGATCGGTTCGGCCCCCATGTACCCCTCACCGGGTTCTGCGATAGGGATTCTACGGCTCTAAGCCGGAAATACAGAACAAGAAAATCAAACAACAAAAACTTTACTACAGAACAACGACGAAAAACAACAAGGAACAAGACAAAAAAGAAAGCCCGATCAAGGCAACCGCATGAGATGAGAATGATATCAAGTCTGAGATCCTTCGCGGGAGAATGCGGGTCTCGGCGCGCACTTCCTAAATATCCCTGTGGTTCCCGCCATAACTTCGCTTCGCGGGCTTTTCGTACGTCGATCTATCGAACGGCCCTCTCCACAGAATCGAGTTTTTGCCCGGACACTGCCTTTAAAGGCACGTCCACCCAAAATTTCGACCTCCAGGTTTTTGCAATTCCAGGGCCTTCTCATACCCCTGATTCCGAATATCAATTTGGAAATCTGCGAAAACCACGCAAAACCTTTGCAGATTCTGAAAACCCCGTTTTTTTCAGAACCCGCAAAGCGATTCCTTCGGAACGGTGATTTTTTTGGGCGCGCACGGATGGGCGGAACGAACGTCACGCCCACTCAAACGGGAGGAGCCATCGCGGCGAATCTGTCATCCGAGCGATTCGAAGCAATTTTCTCGCTTCGGAAGCAACTTTTGCCAGCGCGAGTTGGGCAAGTATACAGTTGGGGGCCCCACTACTGATAGACATCAAAATCTCATCGCTCCATTTTGGGTGGACGTTGCCTTTAACGTTGGAAAGAACGCGATTTTGAGACGAGATTTCGGCCTGCGATGGGCACAGACTGTACTGCTCGCTGTCGCAGTGCGGAGAGCTTTTCAAAAAGTTAGCGCAGACTGTAAATCCTGACCGTTCCCTAAACCCTGCGAAAACATATGCAGACCTTTACTCGTCCTATGCCACTTTTCTATAAAAAGAGCGTATTGCTGGCGAAAGTGGAGAAAGAGAGGGGAAAGAGATGAGCATTTAAACGATCATGGTTATCTCCTCGGCCGATCTCAATCACTCATTCTGAAATACTGACAACGTCTATCTCAAAAAATGTCGTTATATAGGGTGTGCTGGGATTTATCATTTCAAAAAAAAACTCCTATATTAGTTTTAGAAGCTTTGCTCTATGACACGCCTAAGAGTAAACTTGATAGTAGTGGTCCTTTTAATGACATATTCATAAGAAACAGCTGGAAGATATTGAGGACAGATACGCAATCCTCTACTCTTAGCCATACTCAGCTTACCACGCTAAGTTGGTAATGCTCAGCTGCAACAAATCCACCAAACAACAATCGGCTTCATTATATGGGTAGAATGAAAGTTTCTTTCAGGTACTGATTTGTCAGATGAAGTTTGAAAAGCGCTGGTGCACCCAACAGCTGTAAAATCACGTCAGTTAAATTTGAAATAAGTGATGATTCCAAGATTGCTATAGCGTACTTGTTTTGAGAGTCTAACACTCAATATCATTATCAATGACACCTATTAACTGCAGTTAAGCTATTAATAAAGTTAATTCTTATCACGTTTATGTTTTGTATGATAATTCCGTATTCCCACAAAAGTTGCTGGAGGTAATCTCCGACATATGAATTTGTTAGTCTCTAGATTTGTGCACATTGAAGCGCAGCAACTAAGTGAGAATCAGAACGACAAGATTGTCAAAATATTGGCCAAAGGGTCCAGGGAGGGCTCTTCTATAACCTTGGCGGCTGTGCTCTTTCACATTTTAGAACGCGGGGTTTTAGAAAAGTCTTTCTTCGACATCTTTGATCTTTCAAGCTACATTTCTAGCGGAACAGATTAGCTCAGGTAAGCGGATTTTAGTTCGTGCTTTGACGTGACGCTGCCTATTTACGAAGCAGACCATCACTCAAATACCAAAAAACCTCAGAGACGGCAAAAGCATGTAGGAACTGAGCGAAGACTATATCGTACTCTGACTTTCCGAAACAAAATGTGGTGAAAAAGTCAATAACTAGACGAGAAAGGGATTCCTGCACAAACGCATCAAGCAGCGAAAGTGACACATTTCCACCGTCTGATTCAATCACCGTACCCGTTACCAAGAAAGATTTCACTCAGCAACGTCAGCCGTAATCTCTACTGCCCCAACGTAGAATAAGAAAGGATCTTCAACAGCAGATTGAAATTTCGACTCAAACACTTATTCGCCAGTCATTCATTATGACTCTGTGAATGCACAAGTAAACCCTACCGTTATGCATTTCGGGAAGCTCTTTCTGTTTAAGTAATTCCTTGAAGATTACGCATTATCAAGTAGTTATTGCGAAAACCGTAAGATTTCTGTTACCATTCTACTTGATAACATTTGAATTGAGCGATTATGTTGTAAGGCGAGGATTTCGGGTGTGGGCTGATCACGAACGTAGTATTTTCCACTCAAGACCACAGCCCCGCACAACCCACCCTGCTGCTTTTGCCTAACAAGGAAATGATCAAAAGCCGAACTGGCCAATCCAAACAAGCTGTATACCATTGGATGCGGCATAGAACGTTGACACCAAATCTATCTTCCTTATCTGCTAAACGCTTTTGGGGACAAAGTTATGATTAGGGTTGAGCGTGGGGTCAGGCGCGCCTGACCTGGGGGGTCGTAATCGGGGTGGAACCGGGGGGGGTCGTATTTGGGGGTAAGTCGTCCAATCTGTAGGCGATACGTTGCGCGCAAAGACTGCGGACGTATCGGCGTCTCTGTGATCAAAAGCTCTTTCGTTCCTCTTACCACCTGCTGGCTCTCCCAAGCATCAGTTATTTTGGTCGTACGCAATGGCGCCCAGTCTTTGCGTGTTTTGTATCAACGATATATGAAAAGCAGCACTTCTTTTGCAAGTGCACAGGTAAGGAATTCATATCTCTTTATTACCGGGGTTTGCGTTTATTAAGTTCCGGTTATTTTAGTTATGATGGGAAAATTACTGAGTAAGAAACAGTGAATGAGCTCTTTTCTGAATTTGCTCTTTGCAGGTGTACGACTGCACAAAGGATTTGATTACAAAAGTCATGGTTTTGCATATGAACAAACTCATTGCTTGATTTTTGTGAAGTTGGAGCTAGTAAAGAAAAATAAAGAATTGAATACATTAACACTGATTGCGTAATAAAATATTTCTTCATTCTGGTTTTGTGAATGATCCGACGGAAAAGATAGACATTTTGGCGAGTTCTTCTGCAATAAAATTTGTGGTCAGTGCATTGGAAAGGTACAAAAACAGCAGAGTTTGATTGATCTGACTGGACCTTCCTAACCTACCGTATGCCTACCGTAACCCCACCAGGTCTCATACCAGCGAAGTGAAGGCTATTTTCGTAATCAGGATGCAAAATGACCCTTTGTGGACCCTTTATAGAATTTCCTATCACAATTTTCCATCTTCTCTAATGTATGGAAGGCGCTATCTTCAAGCATGATTAACTTGATTTCAGCGATCACAAAAGTCAACCTTTTCACTTGTTACAAAGTAGTACTCATCACTAATATACCCTATCAGTTTCGTCTCAAACCACTCCAAAGTAATGGTTTTATAACCCCCATAAAAATTTCGACAATGGCATTTTTCAGCTCGACTGATTCACTGCATGAGCTCCTAAAAAGCCAAAACAAGATGAATCTGCTTCGCACACCTAATAAGGGATTGACGAGATCTGTGCTAATGAATAACATAAGAATTATTCAAAAAAGTTCATTTTGAGATGAAGTTAATTGGGTCAGGCGCAACCCCTCAAAAGCTCAGGCCGCCTGAGCTTTTGAGGGGTTGCGCCTGACACGATTAACTTATATTCAAAAAACTCAAAACTTTCCACTTTTCCACTCAAACTTTTGATTCATCCTTCCTTTCC
Organism: Cylicocyclus nassatus; assembly: GCA_958299035.1. NCBI lineage: Eukaryota > Metazoa > Nematoda > Chromadorea > Rhabditida > Strongylidae > Cylicocyclus > Cylicocyclus nassatus. The sequence goes on along the minus strand of CATQJL010000305.1, from coordinate 5,533,504 downwards.
CCACAGCCAAAATTTTATCCAATTTCAACACCTTTCGAAAAAGTTATCAGTGGTTAATTTTACCCATGTGTCGAAGACCGATCGCCGTTTTTGCGCCGTTAATTTCGTCAGTGTAAAACGCATCCCGTACAAATTTTCTGCAGATTGCGAAACGCGGCAATCTTCATCTTTTGAATGGTCGTTCCATTTCCTCGTCGTCGCCGGCCGGCCGCTCCACTGTAAACGTTTATTTTCTTTTTCTTGGTTTTTCTTTTCGTTTTCTAACATCAGCTGTTACTTTCTGGAAACAGCTGATGTTGGAGTACGGACCTAGTTTAGTCTACATCGTCTGGCATAATACCGACTTTTCTAAACTTGAGGTCTTGACCTAGCAATGTTTTGTTGTTTCAGCATGCGACAATCTATCGTTTTGAAAGCTCGTGTCTATTATAGTTAGAACCGAATATTCGTGTTGGAATATTTTATTCGAAACTAGCTGGCATACCCGGCTCCGCCCGGCATCACATACACTTCGGTAAAAAAAACGAAGTTATATCCCTCAAGAAGAGAAAACAACTTTGGCTCTTTAATTGTGGTTGTCCTCAACAGAGGCAACCGATGGTTGTCCTCAACAGAGGCAACCCATGGTTGTCCTCAACAGAGGCAACCGATGGTTATCCTCAACAGAGGCAACCGATGGTTGGTACGATGGTTGTCCTCAACAGAGGCAACCGATGGTTGTCCTCAAGAGGCAGCCGATGGTTGTACCGATGGTTGTCCTCAACAGAGGCAACCGATGGTTGTCCTCAACAGAGGCAACCGATGATTGTCCTCAACAGAAGCAACCGATGGTTCTACCGATGGTTGTCCTCAACAGAGGCAACCGATGGTTGGTACGATGGTTGTCCTCAACAGAGGCAACCGATGGTTGTCCTCAACAGAGGCAACCGATGGTTGTACCGATGATTGTCCTCAACAGAGGCAACCGATGATTGTCCTCAACAGAGGCAACCGATGGTTGTACCGATGGTTGTCCTCAACAGAGGCAACCGATGGTTGTACCGATGGTTGTTCTAACAGAGGCAACCGATGGTTCTACCGATGGTTGTCCTCAACAGAGGCAGCCGATGCCGATAGTCGTCCCTCCATTTCGTTCCTCAAGATGAGGATGTACCGTTTCGTTCCTACCCTCAGACGGTTTGGCTAAACAGGTCCTAGGCTTTCCCCGGAACTCATCAGTAAGGAGGGAAGCTGTACTGGATCTGTCCAGCTTTTTGTTTGTCCCACCCACCTGCCCTAACCGCCGCTGGCCGCCGTTTTTTTGGGTCTTCGTTTTGCCATTTTTTTGGATTTTGTATTTTCCAATTTTTTTGGATTTTCCAATAGAAATGGCATGCAACAAATAAATACTGCACTATACTACAGCATGCAATTATGTTAGCGCCCTGGGATACACTACGTTAGCCGTGCTCCCTTCGGGCGCATATATGTACAGATTCGCCGGACTCCCGACCCTCGAACACGCCACGTACAGTTGACCATGCGAAAAACAGGGAGTTTCCAGGTCTACTCCTACTGTTCGCAGAGACTGTCCTTGCGCTTTGTTGATCGTCATAGCAAGTGTAGGCCTGACCGGAAACTGCACTCGCCTGAACTCAAAGGGCATATCGGAGGGGACGAAAGGGATTCGTGGAACATGAACGACTTCGCCTTTGAACTTCCCCGCCAATATGGTCGCTACTATGACGTTTGGCATGAGATCCCTGATGCAAAGCCTTGTACCATTGCACATCCTCGGTGGGTTGATGTTACGAAGGAGCATGATTGGCAAACCAACCTTCAGATCAAGTCTGTGAGGTGGTATCCCATTGGGCTGGAGTGAATTCAAGAACTCAGTGGGGAAGTAAACAGCCTGTTCACGCTGAACCATGGTATCAAAGGACGTGTACGTTGATACCGGTCCAGGTAGGCTGTTTAAAATCTGAGCATTGATAGAATCCACTTGCTCATTTTTGGGTGCCAGAATTGCTCGCTCGCAAATCCAGTCCCCATTGCTGAAGTTGGTGGCAATGTTTGGGAAGACCTTTTCGATCAGTTCTCCTACCGATTGAACCATATTGCAGAAGTCTGGAGGAAAGGTAATCCAGCCAGAACTTGGTTCGACGGAATTCTGCCTTCGCCAAGAAGCAACAGCTGTTGCGCAAAGTTTCGGGCAGTCTCATCGCCAAGGAGGTGGACTCGCATGTTCGTCCTGAGATTCAGCGATCGAACATGTCTCCAGAGAGGAGAAGCTTTGAGGCAAGCGTTCAGCTCATCTGCTGGAGTCGATCGCGGAACCACTGGCAGAGTTTGACGAAAGTCGCCTGCCAGTAACACGACGACCCCACCCATCAGCGTGTTGCTTTCTCGTATGTCCCGTAGTGTGTTGTCAAGGGCTTCTAGGCACTTCTTATGCGCCATGGTGCATTCGTCCCAAACTATGAGTTTGGCTTCGTTTGGCTTCCTGTAGCACCTTGGCTTTCCCTGTGCCCTTGCTTATCCCACACACTGGGTGCTCTACATGAGCAATATCCAGAGGAAGCTTAAAGGCTGAATGGGCAGTTCGGCCTCCCTCTAGCAGTGTTGAGGCAATCCCCGAGGATGCCACTGCTACTGCGATTCCTCCTTGTCTGCGAATCTCGGCAAGTGGGAGATTGATGAGAAACGTTTTCCCTGTTCCACCCGGAGCGTCGAGAAAGAGTAGCCCACCCTTGCCACTGGAAATCGTGTCCAGAACAGCACGGTAAACCAACTCTTGATCCTCCGTAAGAAGAGGTCTGTTAGACTCTACAAATGTGGTCAGCTGATCGGCATCATAGGACCTCTCTCGGAGAACATCGCTCTCGAGTGCCTGGTCATCTCCGCGTATTGGCGACGGCAGACCGAGCTCTCTGAGAGTTTGACCGGTCATCGACACGCACGTATCCTCAAGCAGTATCAACGCTCGGTTGAATATCTGGGGAGAGTAACCGACGTCTACAGAGGGTGCCTCTCTGCGACATTCCCTGAGTACGTCTTCACTCAGAGCCTCTTTGTACTTCTCCCAGAGTGCTCGAGGATTTGACGGTTGACAGACTGTCAAGATGATGCCGAAGAGACTTCGCAGTTGAGCAGCGAAACTTGTCGTAGCTGCTTCTGCGAGAGTTCTGTCCCATTGCTGATCATCTTCAAGCAAGCCAAGTCTTTGGCATGCTTCTCTGTAGGTCTCACATTCCTCTCCATCGATGGTCTTCAATGCTGCGAATGACGTCGGTCCTCGGATTGTGTGAAGCAACATTCTGAGGTAGAAGCATTCGGCTTGGTTAGGGTGTACAGTATATACACGCGCTAACACATCCGCTTCTCTGACGTCATATCCGGGAACTTCGGCTCCTTGCTTCCTTCTGGCTCACTTCTTTGTTGACTTGTTCCAAGTATAATATCTTGGAACTTCTGAGTACAACAAAGTCCGTGCGAACGGATCATGTTGGCACAGAAGGAAGAATGCCGTCAAAGTTGTTTGAGGTGGTTGCGCAGCTCTTTCCTGCGCATTATCAGCCGTGAAGTAGACGCGTTGTCCATTCTCTAGATGGACATGTAGATGGGTGACAGGTGGGTAATGTTCGTGTATCCTGAAACCCAGGATACCCCAAACTGCCTCGTTGCTGCTTATGTACCTGCCCGTTTGATATCGTTCGATCTCATCAAACGGTGCAGTGGCATGCTCGAGGCCGAATGTTGCCATGTCACTTCCCTTGTTTACATATTTGCAGATGTACTTAATCGACTTCACCGAATTACAGTACTCCACATTAATATGTGCTCGAAACATTTTCGAGAGCAAGGGAGTGTATGGCACAACCCAGCTGTTGTCCACCACGACGTCTACGGTCTGACGGTCCACCTTCATTTGAATGACGGCGGTGTGTCCTCCATCATCAGGCTTTCGCCTTCTGTATAGAGGATAGCCATCAGTTCCCGTTTGGGTTTCGCGGATCAGCTGCCGAGGGTACCTTTTGGTGCATTTGCCGTCCTTCATGCAAGGCGACCTCGGATTTAGTGGTCCGCATGGCCCATGGATCATGTTCTTGAGGACAACATCGAATAGAAGAGGATCCTCTTCTCGACTGGGAAGCTCCGCCGAGATGATGCTGTCGATCTGATCTGGGCGTATTTTCTCCTTCAGCCACACTAAGATGTGGGCATGCGGAAGACCGCGTTTCTGCCATTCCACGGTGTACATCCAGCAGCGAGTGTCCCGTAGACGTGGCTCTTCGTTAGCACGTCTATAAGCTTCGTGAGCTTCTGTTTGAAGACTCTCGCCGTGATGTCGTGGCGGTCAGAAGGCGCTTCACCAGGGAAGAGCTCTTCCGCAATTTCGGTCCACGCCGGGTTGCACGTGAACGTGATGAACAGATCAGGACGCCCGTACGCTCTAACGTAGGCCATTGCGTCCTGAGTGTACTCGTGCATGTGGCGTGGGCCGCCCGTGAAGGAGGATGGTAGTATAACCATTTGCCCGAGGTCAGTGACATTTCCATCTCCGGCCACGGCATCCCGCAGGTGGATGTAGTCGTCTGCACGCAGCTTTCGCTGATTGCGTCGAATGAAGAGGAGCCGTTCACTCTCAATCTTGGCGTACATGTCCACGATGAACTGGTGAAATAGTTGGCGACATTTCACGACGTGGTTGAAGGACGTGGACCTTATCATCATGCGATGCGCATAGAAATCCATAGCCGATACCCTCTTATTGGTAGGGGCACCAGTGCTAGGATTCCTCTGCCACAGTTCGAAGTGATACCCGTCTACCCCATCCCAGAACATGAGTGGGTATTGCAGGGCATCGTACGACCTATGGGTTTCAGAGATGCGCTGCAACGTTTCGGAACGTTTTTCGATGATAATGTCACGCCCGTCGCTGTCGTCTTCGCCAACCAAGACCACCGCCATCTCGCTTACAGACGGAGCGTTGAAGCGTCGTTCATGCTGACCAGCAGGCCTCCTGTCAGCACGGATAACGACCTTATACTCGTCTGTAGGCATTCGGTCCAGGTTGGTCTTGAAGTCCTTCACCAGCTCGTTGTGCTGATGCAGCATTCTTTGCAGCTCTAGCACGACGTCCGGCCTTGTGCCACCGATGATGCCGCAACGTTGATCCGCTTGCAGCTGCTCGTCGCAGACGAAGTACAGCTGCAAGAACTTGGGACTATCATTGCCATTAGGAAGCAGGGATCCAACTCTATGATAAACCTGTCCCTGCACCTTAAACGTTGGCATGAAGCCCTGTTCCTCAACGTCTGGCGTGGCAACTGTAGTGCCAAACGACGTCATCTGGAAGCACGCATTGTACTTCCTGATGTTCTGCAAGAAATGCCTGGACACAGCACTGGTGCCGGACATGTATGAACGAAGCGGCTCGGGCGGCTCACTTAGAGGCGGAAGATCGACCTTGCCGCTGGAGCAGCACATGCCAGGAGGTTCGGCTCTGAACTTCTTGGCTTGACACTTACCACATACGACATCCATCCTTCCGATTTGTACCTTCGGATGGGTCGAGTAGTCTACCTGGGCATCGTAATTGAGTGCCGCGAGGTGAAGATCTACTCGCCTGGATGTCTGTCGAGTGTGGACATGTCGAGCACGATCACGTTCGAGCCGTACTGAGTGCGCTGCACCAGTTTCCGCTCTTCGTGAGGCCTCGGTCCTCATTCGACTGCTGTCGAGTCGAGACTCGCGCTGTTCGGCCGTCTCTTGAGATCGGGCTTCGGCGTGTCTCACTCGGTCGTCATCGAGTCGAGACTCGCGCTGTTCGGCCGTCTCCTGAGATCTGGCCTCAGCGTTTCTCGACCGCATATCGTCGAGTCGAGATTCGCGCTGTTCAGCCGTCTCTTGAGATTGGGCTTCGGCGTGTCTCACTCGGTCGTCATCGAGTCGAGACTCGCGCTGTTCGGCCGTCTCCTGAGATCTGGCCTCAGCGTTTCTCGACCGCATACCGTCGAGTCGAGATTCGCGCTGTTCAGCCGTCTCTTGAGATCGGGCTTCGGCGTGTCTCACTCGGTCGTCATCGAGTCGAGACTCGCGCTGTTCGGCCGTCTCCTGAGATCTGGCCTCAGCGTTTCTCGACCGCATATCGTCGAGTCGAGATTCGCGCTGTTCAGCCGTCTCTTGAGATCGGGCTTCGGCGTGTCTCACTCGGTCGTCATCGAGTCGAGACTCGCGCTGTTCGGCCGTCTCCTGAGATCTGGCCTCAGCGTTTCTCGACCGCATATCGTCGAGTCGAGATTCGCGCTGTTCAGCCGTCTCTTGAGATCGGGCTTCGGCGTGTCTCACTCGGTCGTCATCGAGTCGAGACTCGCGCTGTTCGGCCGTCTCCTGAGATCTGGCCTCAGCGTTTCTCGACCGCATACCGTCGAGTCGAGATTCGCGCTGTTCAGCCGTCTCTTGAGATCGGGCTTCGGCGTGTCTCACTCGGTCGTCATCGAGTCGAGACTCGCGCTGTTCGGCCGTCTCCTGAGATCTGGCCTCAGCGTTTCTCGACCGCATATCGTCGAGTCGAGATTCGCGCTGTTCAGCCGTCTCTTGAGATCGGGCTTCGGCGTGTCTCACTCGGTCGTCATCGAGTCGAGACTCGCGCTGTTCGGCCGTCTCCTGAGATCTGGCCTCAGCGTTTCTCGACCGCATACCGTCGAGTCGAGATTCGCGCTGTTCAGCCGTCTCTTGAGATCGGGCTTCGGCGTGTCTCACTCGGTCGTCATCGAGTCGAGACTCGCGCTGTTCTCCTGAGATCTGGCCTCAGCGTTTCTCGACCGCATATCGTCGAGTCGAGATTCGCGCTGTTCAGCCGTCTCTTGAGATCGGGCTTCGGCGTGTCTCACTCGGTCATCATCGAGTCGAGACTCGCGCTGTTCGGCCGTCTCCTGAGATCTGGCCTCAGCGTTTCTCGACCGCATACCGTCGAGTCGAGATTCGCGCTGTTCAGCCGTCTCTTGAGATCGGGCTTCGGCGTGTCTCACTCGGTCGTCATCGAGTCGAGACTCGCGCTGTTCGGCCGTCTCCTGAGATCTGGCCTCAGCGTTTCTCGACCGCATATCGTCGAGTCGAGATTCGCGCTGTTCAGCCGTCTCTTGAGATCGGGCTTCGGCGTGTCTCACTCGGTCGTCATCGAGTCGAGATTCGCGCTGTTCGGCCGTCTCCTGAGATCTGGCTTCAGCGTTTCTCGACCGCATTTGTTCGAGTCGAGAATCACACGGCTTTCTTGTGATTCTGAGGCCCTCAGAGCAGCAAGCCACAGGCGAGTTTGCGAGAGACTTGCCTCACGCTCTTCCAGCGTTTGCGTTGCCCTCGCCTCGGCTATTCTGGCACGATTGCCTTCTAGCCGTTCCTGGCGCTGCTCCGAGGTCTCAGCCTCTCCTTGATCCCTGACCTTTTTGGCCTTGGGATCAACTCTTCCGATGGATGCACGCTTCTTCGGCGGCATCCTGTGATGAGAGCCTTTAGGCTATAAGCTACTCGGTACCCGAGATATGGGAGCCTGTCGGCTTCTCGGTACTCGAGATAGAGCCTTTAGGCTTCTCGATGCTCGAGGTGGAGCCTGTTGGCTTCTCGGTACTCGAGGTGGAGCCGTTGGCTTCTCGGTACTCGAGAAAGAAAGAGCCTTTAGGCTTTGTCGCTTGGTCCTCAGATCCTAGGTCCTTTATCAGGTCCTCAGGTCCTTGGATCTTCGGTCCTCGCTTGGTACTCAGAGCTCTCGGTGGTTTAGTGACCGCCGGCTAGCAGAGGTGAGTGACCAACAATGGCGAGATCGGCCGCCTTATATACCCCTCGAAAAGGGGCGGGGCCGGCTGTGATTGGTCACAGCAACTCGGAAGGGGCGGATAGTTTTTGTATGGAAAGCCTATGCTTAACCACACGAATTGGACCGCCCACTTTGGACCGCCCCTTGCCCCGCCCCCTTGGAGGGGTATAAAAGGCGAGGCGTCGCGGCACCGGTCATTTCCGGTGGTTGCCTCGTGTCGGACGGTTGCCTCACTCGGAGGACAACCATCGGATGTCCCACTCGGAGGACATCTACCAGATGCCTCACTCGGAGGACAACCATCAGATGCCTCACTCGGAGGACATCCACCAGATGCCTCACTTGGAGGACAACCATCAGATGCCTCACTAGGAGGACAACCACTCGGTTGTTCTCCTCCATTCGGAGGTACAACCACTCGGTTGTTCTCCTCCATTCGGAGGTACCCTAGATATCATCCCATATGTCTTCCCTCAATATGACGTGGATTACGTGGCTTGATGAGGCGCCGCCTCGCCTCGGGCTTGCGCCACGTTGCGTGCGCGTTTTCGGCGTGATGTGGCAACAAGAAGAACGTGGAAAAGCCTGCGCCACGTTGTGTTGAGCGCCACGTCGCGCCAAATGATGCGCTCGCAACGTGGCGCGAGGCCGAGGCGAGGCGGCGCCTCACCAAGCCACGTAATCCACGTCATGGTGAGGGAAGACATATGGGATGATATCGAGAGTACAACCACTCGGTTGTTCTCCTCCATTCGGAGGTACAACCACTCGGTTGTTCTCCTCCATTCGGAGGTACAACCACTCGGTTGTTCTCCTCCATTCGGAGGTACGACCACTCGGTTGTTCTCCTCCATTCGGAGGTGCAACCACTCGGTTGTGAGGACAACCATCGGTTGCCTCTGTCGGACAACCGAGGTTGTAACCAGGGTAGAGCGTGGGGTCAGGCGCGCCCGACCTGGGGGGTCGTACTGGGGTAAGACAGAGGGGGGGGGGGTCGTGATTAGGAATCGAATTCGTTTGATTGAGGAGATACTACGATTAAGGTGAAGAAGAAAAGCGCTAGTTTAGTGGATATCGCGACCTCACCAGTACTGAAGGAATGAACGGTCTCAAACAGCATACTGATTGATTCCACAATCGAAGTTTTGGCCAAAACTCAAATCTTCATCTTTTACCTTGACATATTATAAATTCATCAAGGAAGCTTGCTGGGTGAAATGGGTATCATTTCCGAGCACTTCAAATTACCTCTATGTGCCCTACAAACCATTATTTACTGCATTATCTAGTGTTTCTCAACAACTAAAAAGCGTGATTTTCAAACATGATTAACTTGTTTTCAAAAGTGAGAAAAGTCAATTTTTTTGTACTTGTGACAAAGTATTGTTCCCTAATAGTGTAGGCTAAAAATCGCGCTTTGTATCGCTTGCAAATAGTGGAGTAAGAAATAATGCCAAAATTCCGACCGGCGCGTTTTTCGCCATGACTGCTTCAACTCCACGGATTACCACAAGGCCGAAACAAGTCGAATCAAGTCCAAACACTTACTATGGAATCTTCGAGGGTTGTGCTAGCGAATCACATAAAACTTGAATAAAAAAGCTTCTTCAATGATAAAGTTAATCGGGTCAGGCGCAACCCCACAAAAGGTCAGGCCGCCTGAGCTTTTGAGGGGTTGCGCCTGACCCGATTAACTTGTTTTCAAAATCTAAAAATCGCTCCATTTCTGCTATGAGTATTGAACTCAAAGCCTCTTCTTGCAATACTGCAAATATGGAGCCAAACAATACACCCCTGTGGGAATTATAGCTTTAAAAGTAGGGCTATCCAAAATCCAAAACTTGCCGTCAAGTTGCGTGTGCTGTGCAATCGCAGAAAGTCGACCTACAGACCTCCAAAAAACAAGAACCTCCCAAAAACGGCTGACCTAATTATCACAGCCTGAGGTCCTGGAGGTGAAGCAGAGGGGTCGTTTAGGGGCTTTCACTGGGGGGGGGGGTCGTTTTGGAAAGACTTGTGCCTGACCTCTTGCTCAACCCTGGTTGTAACAAAAATTGAACCACTGGCTCAACACCTTCGTCGAGGTGAGCCACTCGGCCACCTCAGTCAAGGCGGAACCCGCGGTTCACTCGGTGAAAACGCACGGATATATCAACACTCGGTGAAACCGGAATTTTTACAGAAAAATCAAAAATGCTTGTATCTCGTTTCAGAGACATCCTGGGAGCTTGCGTCAAAAACACGTATATGCTAACTTTTGATGGCCAATCCAGCGGTGCTACTCAAATATTTTTTCTCCTTCTCATTCGAACACGCCATCATGATTTCCTTCCAATAAATTTAAAAAATGCCCGGAAAAACGGTTTTTTTCTCAAAACATTTGTGTATGTTTGCCCACATATACAATGTGTGCATGCAAAAATTCAACAATTTTTCTAGGTCTATTAGAACCTGAAATTCAAAAGAGTGCTTCATAAATAAAACTTTTACAGAGTACGCCAAAAAATCTTCAAATCCAGACTTCGCCAAAAAATCAAAATTGCTGTGATTTTAAATGATCGGTGTACTCTTTCAATACGTTTGATCGCGGCATTAGCACTCGAATTATTTTAGGGAGGCTATTTTCTAATTAGCGCACTCGCTTATCCCTTACCGAAATCCAGTCTCAGATGAGAGGAGAAATATTTTGATGCAGGATTGAGAATGAGAAATGAAGATTACCTCGTTTGAATCAGCTTAACTAAGTACCAACTTACATCTTTCTAATCCAAGGCTCTAAAAAAACAAAGTATTGGATATTCTCACAAACAGCTACCGTAATCAGCATGCTCAGTTACCCCACCGTGCCAACTCCTAGCCCCGCATGTCAAATTTAATAAAAAATCGATAAAATCGATAAAAGTAATGGACGATGTTGAAAACAAATATTGTATTCGTAATCAGCATGCTCATTTACCCCCCTGCGCAAACTCGCAGCCCCGCATGTCAAACTTTACAAAAAAATCGATAAAATCGATAAAAGTAATGGACGATGTTGAAAACAAATATTGTATTCGTAATCAGCATGCTCATTTACCCCCCTGCGCAAACTCGCAGCCCCGCATGTCAAACTCTACAAAAAAATCGATAAAATCGATAAAAGTAATGGACGATGTTGAAAACAAATATTGTATTCGTAATCAGCATGCTCGATTACCCCCCTGTGCAAACTCCCAGCCCCGTAGGTGGACTCAGCAAAAAAATCGATAAAAATCGATAAAATCGATATCGATCGATGACGAAAAGTAGCCTATGACACCCGCCGGGGCCCGAAGTGTATGTGTGCCAAGTTTGGTCCGGATCGGTTCAAAAATAAAAATTTCTATTCGGAACATACGTACATACAGACATACAGACATACAGACATACAGACATACAGACAAACAGACATTCAGCTTTATATATAAGATATTCGACTATTCGAATATTCGAATAGTCGAATATTCGAGAAAGTCCAATTATTCGATTAATCGAATAATCGAATAAATGAAAAAGGCCTGTATTGGAGTAATTCATTCATTCGATGATTTGGAAAAATGAGTAATTCGAATACTCGTTTATTCGAGGATTTCTAAAAAACAGTTATTCGAATATTCGAATATTCGAGCCAACTTGAAAAACAGTCATTCGAATATTCGAATATTTAGGAACATTCATTCGAACATTCGATGTCAAAAAAAACTTCAGCTGTTCTACACTGAGTAAAAGTATGTTCCCGATCGGTCAATCACGCAAATGAATCATATGACAGAACGGCTAGCAAGCTTCCCTGTTTGAGGCATAAGTCGCGAATCATGCCAGAGCATAGTGATGGCAAGTTTTATGCATAATTCATTTGGAGTACTGAACTATCTTCTGGAAATCGAGTCTGAGAAGCTGAGATGCGATATCATGCGGAAATACTTCCAAATTCTAAATTGGGTGAAGAAGCAAAGCCGTCATTGGGCGCTCTTTAGCGGACCACCGGTCCTCAAACAGCTTGCATAAGCATGTAAAGGTCAGCCAGCTCCTTTAAAGGGCCGGGCATGCTTCACGCGATTTCAGCCGCGAGCGACCAATTCGCCAAAGGTCTTCAGATCCAACATTAGCAAACTGCACATGCATAGTACGTATAACTTAGGTGGACTGATAAGATGTTAAGTCAGAACATCTTATCAGTCCACCTAAGTTATACGTAAAGTCTGCACGTGAAGTCGTCAGTCTTCTGCACGTGTAAAATGTGCTTATAGTGAGTTATTGACAATTGGAATATTGCCAAATCGCGTCGCGACTAAAATCGCGTGAAGTATGCCCGGCCCGTAAGGCAGCACGTATAGGCAACATTCATTCACTCATTCATCTCGAGATCTCCACTTGCCTTGCCAGCCTAATCACCGCCCGCATGTCAAAATACCTGAAAATACCGTTAACCATCGCAAGGCCAGAGCAAGGTGGTCGTAAGGACCTGAGCCGCTTGACTTGTGGCGGCAGCCTGTATGTCGTCACTATATTCAAATCGGCTGCCCTTATAGTCAGGAATCGTAAAAAAAACTTTAGGATGTTGCAAAGTTCGAAGAGGAATTATACTTCAAGTAAGCGTATAAGTTGAACAATAATTATTTTTAACTTGAGTAAAAGAGATGGAAGATTCTTACAACAGTACAAACCTCAATGATATAACCAAAACAACTTCGTGAAAATTCAATCCTACCAAAGAAACTGTGAAACTCAGCGATTGATAATTTCCGACAAGTACCAGATTAGCAGCTAAATTACAGATATTTCCAGGATTTTTTTCTGGATTTGGATGCGCACAAAACTATTATGTAGACAACAGTGCGTTACCTCTGCTGCAGAAGTTCACTGATTCTATAGGCCTACGTAGGAATGGAAATATCTGTAATTGTCTGTACTGTACTTACTGTAGGCCTTCCTCGTGCTCTCCCAAGGCTAGTCTCAGAACTCACACAATGCTGACCATCACGAATAAGTTACGAACAACTACACCTATTCTAAAAGGCTTTCCATGCTGAATCTTCAGCTTTGGGAGGAAGTTCTGTTTAGCTTTGGGAAAAACTTCTGTGAGGAAGAATAAATGCGGAATTGAAACGATTACTAAGTAAGGCTCAGTAGCCATCTCAAAAGCCGATGAACACCTTGAACTACATGTTTGAGTAAAATTCGTTTATTTCCTAGGTGAAACCCTGACCAAGTGACAATAACCCAGTCATCCTTACCATTTGCTACGCATATAATTATCAGAGCTACAAATCTAGATCAAATATAGCTATTATTTTTTTTTGCAGAAAACTGCAACAAAGAAAAAAACTAGCATTGTTTGTGGCGCTAGATTATTCGAGTTATTCGAATAGTCGAATATTCGGAGAGGTATGATTATTCGAATATTCGAATAGTCGATTATTCGACCATATGTAATTATTCGATTATTCGAATAGTCGAATATTCGACCAACTCCATTTATTTGAATATTTGTTCATTCGAATTTTGAAATGCAGCATTATTCGAATATTCGAGTTCGAATAATCTGAAAATCACAGGTCGAATAATATTCGTTCGTTCGAATATTTTTCAAAAGCCGATTATTCGAAATTCATTCGTTCGACGAAAATTTTCGCTCGTTTCAACTATAGTGTCTATGACATGGAGCAAGCAGAAAATGCGATCTTCGATCTTACGGAATCGCTGGGCACGTTTTTTGTACAAGAAAATGTCTACTTCAACGTGCCCAAAGAATATCTTAAACTTCGAATAATGCATCCAAATATAAGTGATTGGTTTTTCTCTGTGTGAACATTATATAATCCGTCAATTTATATTTAGCATGCGTGCCAGATTGAATGTTAATCATCCCTGTAAATTTTATCATCGCTCTGTTTCTTCGCATTCTAATATTTCCTTAATTTACTACATGAATCATTCCCTAGAAGAGCGATGATAAAATATTAGTAGGCATGTTCATTTTTCTCTTTTCCTTTACTTCTGTAGCAGTAGTGCAGGCTATTTCGAAATTTAGCATTGCGGTTTGTACGCTTCCAACTACGGGCTTTCGACCTTTCTTTTCCACGTGAATATGTTGCTAACATGCAAAAACACTATATTTCTCCACATGGATGTGTTGGCCACCTATAAATTTGCTGCGTCAATCACGAAATCACGTGGTAAAAGTAAATCATGCTGTTTAGAGATGCTTTGGGTTGCTCAGCTTTGGATATTTTGGTACTACTGTTGCAGATGAAATGAGTACAACCAAGAACATTTTACTGATTTGTGAATCACTACCAAGTCAGTGTATAAAAGGTTAGTTTTACTATTGTTTTTGATGATTCACATTAACCTATGCTTAGCAAATGTTTTAGTGGTAATTTTGCATGCAAATCCTCGTCGGCGAAGATGGTTCGTCACACAAATTTTCTTTTAATGTAGAGGGCTCGCGTGCTATCAAACCAGACTTTGATTGAGTGGGAGAGGCTTATGAGCGTGCTTGCACACTTGTACCTTCTTTAACGGATGCAAAATTTGACGCCAAAGCAGCTGTTTTCAGCATGACTGCTGGTGGATATCCCTTGGTAAGGCATATTGCGGCTGATCTTTTGTTTTGCTACAACGATGTTTTAGGTTGGTCCATTTGACAAGAACTACTGGGTTTCTACTGGCTTCCTTGATGGTGTAAGTAGCGGCGGTTTACCAAGGCTTCCTTGTTTCATTGTCTTAATGCACGAATGAGTTTTTTTTAAGGTATATTGCGATTGGATGGTTGACGGAGAACCCCCTCTCAAGCTGTTTGATACTGACGCAAGTCAAGATAATCATTCACACTAAGCCAATATTGGCTTGGGATCTCAGCAGATTTCTTCTGCATTTTAGAATGTAGATCTGTTCAGGTTTATACTGGAAAAGAGCAAAGAGACTTACTCGATGTATTATAATTGTTACACTAATCGTCATGCTGGTACGCCTACGGATCGCGTTAGTGGCCTTTACGGTTGGTTCAAGAGGGATAAAGCTCATTTTTCGTTCCGCAATGGATGGGAGGTCAGTCTTCGGTTGCCAATCATGTCGAATTGCACAACGTATTCTTATTAGGTAGCCCAAGCATTCGACATCGAAGAGGAAGGCATGTTATCTAGCTCAGTCGGAAGTACCAGATGGTAACGAACAAATGCGGTGTAATTGACATGTCTTGGAAGGGAAAGATTGAGGTAAAAGGATGCTGAAGCTCTGCTGAACTACGCGATCTGCTCTCCGGTATGTAAGATTTTCAGTCTAGGTGATTCTCTTGTTTTACATTCATTCTCATTTGCTTGAAGGAGCATTAAGTACATTCTTCCCAATTTACCATTCAACACACATTGTTGTCTTTATGAAGTAAATGGGCTGGAAACTATACAACGTAAAGACTAGTGTTTTGCAGATTCCATCTCTTGGTAAAATCGGATCTGGCTTGATGCTAACTCGTCAGGGTCTCTCCTATGAAAATCTTCCATCACGGCAACACACGCTCTGCTTTCATTTTGCTCACAGAACCCAAGAAAGAAAGTCGCGATATCTATTGGTAATCATTGTGCAATTTCGGTTTATCTTACTTCTTTGCTCTACAAATACCACTTTAATTTCACTAACATATCGGGGAAGCTAATTTGAATTTTTCATTGAGTTTAACACTCCTTTTTTTCCTCAAACTCAATACTGAGGGTTCAGTCCAGCAGAAGCCAGAGGTCTCTACTAATCTACTAGGAAGAGTTTGGATTATCTAAATGACACCACTGGGAAGGCGCTGAAGAACGCGGAATGAGTTTATCGCATCTTCCTCTTAGTCCCCCTTTTGGTTCCTCATCCTTCTGCGTCTCGATATAATCCATTAGGCAGCGATTACATATTTTCCGCATTCGTTAGTAGCTGTCCAACATAATTGAGCACTTTTCTCTATTTGATGCAACATCATCTCAATCTTTGCCTTTTGATTCCCTGACATCTATTATCTGAACGTGTTTGCATTTTCCTTGTAGAAAAATAGTCTTGTGAAGAGTTTTTTTACAATTTTTATATGCTTGTCGTGATAGTCGCTGCACTAGTTTTTTCTTCGTTGCAGCAAATATAATGTGATCATTCTGTAGTTCGCTCACGATCTTTGAGTGCTAATTTTAGCAGATTTCTGATGAAAATCATCATTTATTAATTTTGCATTTCAGAGAATTCTGCTACGGGTGTCATGAGAGCGGGCAATTCGTCCACGATCGAGCCAATGGGGCCACAGCCCACCCTCGTCTACCTCATCCCAGTGGCGTACCCAGGATTTCGGCTCGGGGGGGGGGCGCGACAAAAATTTTTTTCTAAAGAAGGTGCGTGGCGTTAGCCACGCACTCCGAAAATTTTTTTGGGGTGCTTCTCAAAACTTTTGCGGGTCCCCGACCCCTAAAATCTAGAAAAAGGGGGGCGTGGCGTCAGCCACGCCCCCGAAAAAAATTTTTTTACAAAGCTAATTTGAATTTTTGAAATTTTTTAAAAATTATTTTAATTATTTACAAAAATAAACAAGTCACTTGCACATTTTTATAACCCACTTAGGTAACTTTCAAAAATTTCGCGACCTATTCTCGGCGCCACTGCCTCATCCCATTCGTCAAAGTGCTGGTTCAAAGTTTTGGGCTGTAAATTTCGACCTCTTTGTACCTTTCATTGAGCCGCTGATTGTGAAGGAAAAAAGAATTGTGCGAGCATTGCTCACATCATTTGAAGGCTTATTTCTTCTAGTTTTTCATTTAAAAACTTTCATTTTCGAAGTGCTTTTACAGCAAAATAAATGTGGAACTTTGCCCTTGTCCTATTGCCATTATATCTACAGCCAAAAGAAAGATACTTTTTCAGAAGTTTTTACTATTTTTCGAGAGTTTTTAGTGTTTTTGTTTTGTCCATTGTGTTTTTGCTGATTTCTTTTTCTTTAGCGCGCTCCAAAAAGAGCTTAACAGGAAGTCGACAACAAACTAACGTGATTAACACCACGGAGGGGGGGGGGGGGGAGGGGGAAGGGGGGGTCGTATTCTAGCACGACCATAGGGGGGTCGTTTTTGGCCGGGCTGCGCCTGACCCCTTGCTCAACCCTGGTTATGATTCATTATTTCGCAAAGAAGATATGGATTCATGTTTGATGGTGGGGCAGAAAATCTACATATGAACTTACGAGGGATGCATGTTTAGTCGAAGTGGCTTTTTTGAATGGGATGTACACCATATTGTAGGGCATAATATGCCAATTCCAAATCTGCTTTCTTTACCTGCAGTGCGTTTATGAGTAAAGAGTTATGAGCACTTAATGGAGCAAAAAATCGAGTGTGCAAGTAGGAAAAATAGCCGTTATAGTTCTTCTAGCTCTCCAATGGAGCAGTGATAATTATCAGGCACTTTATTCAACAAAATACTTTGTAATACAAATTACACCACGCTTGGTTGCATTATTTGAGGGCTAGTAAAATTTTAGCAACTTGATATCCAAAATGCACACTCATTGGTTCTAAAAACCCTCACGTCTTGTTCATAAATGTTCTGCAGATACGAAGGCAGATCTGACATCAGCGTATTATGCCTCTTAATATCAATACTATATAATTTTTGGCTTAGCCACTTTATGTATGTTCAACCAAAAAGGATAAAAGGAGAAAGGCGAGATCTGAACCAAACTTGGCAAAAATAATGTATGGGGTAGGGTGTGTGAAGCCATTTTGTTCAAGACACATGAATTACCGCTATTGATTTATTGATTTTTCGCAGTTCTTGCTTGGAAAATCAATCAATACTATATAATATTTGGCTTAGCCACTTTATGTATGTTCGCCTAAAAAGGATAGGAGGAGTCGCGCGATTTGAACCAAATTTGGCAGACATAATTTATGGGGTGGGGCGTGTGTTGATAAGCCATTTTGTTTGAGACCCCCCTCTTTGACTCTATCGATTTATTGATTGTTTCAGTCATGCTTAGAAATTTTGTATGTTCACCCAGAAAGGATAGAAGGAGTCATTAAAACTGAAATATTATAAATTTGGCAAACATAAAGAGGATAGGGCATGTGTTAGTAAGTTTTGTTCAGACATATGAATTGCCGCTATTGGTTTATTGATTTTTTGCAGTTTTTGATTTGAAATTATTTTATGTTCGTCCAAAAAGATTGGCATTGTCCAGGCAGATCTCACTTGGAGGTATTCTTGGAGCCCTAACTAAAACACTGCTTAAGCGGCAGCTCAACTGGTGAGCTCACACTTAAGATTTCGCCTCCAAACTGGACCGCGGAATCGTATTCGCATGGATTCATGGCGCGACACATCAGTTTCGCGCAAGGATCCACGCGTGTCGCGCCATGAATCCATGCGAATACGATTCCGCGGTCCAGTTTGGAGGCGAATATCTCAACTGTGAGTCCACCATTTGAGCTGCCCCTTGGGCAGTGTATTGGTTTAGGATGCCAAAATTACTCTCCACATCAGAACCCCATGTCCAGATTTGCTGGACGCACGTTTAAAAAGAATTATGGAGTTTGAACCAAATTTGGCAGCTAACGTATAGGGTGGGGCGTGTGATAAGCCTTTTTTTTCGGGACACACGGGTTGCCCCTTGATTTATTGATTCTTCAGATTTCTGCTCAGCAAATTTTTTCGCCCGAATGATAGAACATTTGAACTTCAATATGCTGGTTCTGACCGAAGGATAGCATAGGCTACTTTCGCGGCAGTTTGTTGCGAGTTTCTATTGTTTTTATTGAGATTCGGCTTCAAAGGGAAATGTCTTCTCAGCAACTTTAATCCAGTTTCAATAGATATAGGCGAATCCCAAGGTATAGCGGGCGTGGCCCTGCAGAAATTTGAACATGTTGAAAACTTGTTGAACCTCCATTCTTGAGCACTACTTTTCTACTCTCTAGTTGCTAAAAACTGCCACGCGCACACGTTGGGAAACGTCGGCAAAGCTCCGCCCGCTATAGAGTGGAGAAAGAACGATAGCTAGACAAGACGGTATAGCTCATTTCATTTACGCGTTTGAATGATGCGAGACGTGTGTTTAGAGTTATATTGTTCAAAAAATAGCGATTGCTCCTATCTACTTATTGATTTTCGGAGTTTTTGTTCAAAATTTCTGCCGGCCCAGAAAGTTTGAAAAAATTATGGGATCTGGACCGAATTTCGCAAAAATGAGCTTCGGGGAGTGTACGTCAACAGGCGCGATTTTATTGCCACATGGACACCAGATAGCACATAATAAATGTTTCATGACTTTTTAAAAATATTTAAGAGTCATAAAGGATTATATGAAAAAGCTGCATAGGTTGTTCAATCTTAATACCTTGAAACGAATTTAAAACAGTGATTTTGAAGGCCAGAAACCCATGAAAATGCAGTTAAGAACAAATTCGCAAATATTTCGGTCCGTTTTCCAGCAAAAGCCAGCAAATTCAGCAAGTCGTAACCTCAGACAGATAGTAAGCTAATGCACTTTATCTGGTACCTTTCAAAGACTCGCGTAGCTTCGGGCGGGCGTTTCTCACTAAGCTTTTATTAAAAATATAATGTCGCTTTTGATTCTATAACTTCCGGCTTTTTTTTGTTCAGCAGTTTTGTTATGACTGGCCCAGAATTATAGAAAAAAAAATGAGATCTGAACCAAACTTCGCATACATAAACTATAGGCTAAATCGTTTACCAATTTTTTCCTTACTTTACCTATCGGGGCTAAAAACTGACAGGAAGGAAAGGATAGATACATGGTTATTACGAATACAATATCTACTACTTCAGTTATTGGCTTCGTCTATCTATTCATTAATTTTTTGTATCTCTCAGCGAGATCCATCGACCAGCTAAGTTCACAAAAATCAGAAATGTCAATCACCCACAAAATAAAACATAACCACCATATCAACAATGTCAGTCAACACCCTTACCCCCCCCCCCATCTGCCCATGACGCTATTCTCACGTACTCTACCTCCTTTGAATGCTTATAAGGAAAGCTATCTAACTCAGCTCGGCCTTTTGGTAAAAGGCATATATATTCTGAATCAGCTTCAAACGCTGATTCCGAATATGCTATTCCTAGCTGCCATGCACTATTCCGAAGCAAGTTATGGGCTTTTCCCTAGGCAAAGTTGGCATACTGCTGAACATGAGAAGTGCCTGTAGATAAAAACCTGCAAGAAAAAGGTGCTGAAATATCGAAATAGTACAAATCCAATCTTTCTCACTAAAAAAAAGCTTAACGCAGGTGTATTAGCACCTAAATGATGATGACGTGATGCCCTTAAGTCGATGAGCATGTCAATTTTGCGAAGGAAAAGTCCATAATTCGCTTCGGAACTGTGCGTGGCAGCTGGAAGAGCATATTTGTAATCAGTGTTTGAAGTTGATTCAGACTATATATGTCCCTTGCCGAGTTAAGTTAGGTAGCTTCCCTTGTTAGTTCCAACACCCTGGTACGTCATTAGCCCCTTACAGCATGGGACACAGCCAGCCCTTCCATGTTGTTGGCGCATTGTCTGTTGCTTAGAATATCAACTCAAATACAATTGAGAGGCCAAGACTGTGTCCTCAATTATCATCGACTCATAGGTTGAAGCGGAGTGTTCCGTACGATCTAACAAATTCACAAGCAAATTCTTACATTTGCACAACATAGAGTGGAACGAAAGATACGCGAGGCGGCTATCAGCCGAATCGCCGCGTAGCGGCAAAGAGCGGCCGGTGTTTCACATCTCATATGAATAGAAATGCCACTTCGACTAAAATCTCCCTCGTTAGAAGGGAATAGTTGGTTCGATTATACGGACGATTTCTTTGCAATAAATGTCTAACCTCGTCCACAGATACGTTTAGCAGTTACAAAGACTAGATTTGGAGTCAGCGTCTTACTGTCTTGCTGCATGCAATAGTGTGCAGCTTGTGTGGATTGACCTTTGACTTCTGACCTTCTTTGTGAGCAAAACAGAGAGAAGATTTGCCCTTGTGACTCCATCAGCCATCCAAATGACTTGTCTCGTGCTGAGACAAGTCATTTGGATGGCTGATGGAGACTACCGTGCGAGGCCGTCTCCCAAAGATTTTGCGTTACTGCCGGACTGACAAATTTTGTTAGTCAATAATTACAGATGCCTATCAATCCCTTTGGGCATTCCTATAACATATATACTAAAATATAGTACATCATTTAAACTATATGAGCGGTGCAAGAAGAGCTGTAACATATCTGCCTTAACAATGAGAGCTATTTAACTTCCAAGTTCCACTTTCTTTGAACCTGGGCATTGTTCGTATTGACAAAGTATTCTGTGAAAAACAGGTTTGTTCGGTGATCTTTATTAATCCAACCGAGGCCTGACGTTTGGACGCCTTCGTCTTCCTCAGACGCCTGAAAATGGCTCAAAGTGTCATCTGTAGCTCCAAGCCATCAAACACCCTTCCTAATCCTGCTAGTTCTCAACTTTCGCCTGACTTCCATTAAAACGTCAGGGCGGAAGCTGAACATACCGACAGTAAAAAGGTTGCCACAACCTTGCCAATAGAACCACACCAACCACCACACAAACGTCACACGTTTATTGTCGGTTACCTCAAACTTGGGTAATTAAACCCTCATTCTGCTTAAAATATACACACATAAACAACGAAGCATCAACATGAAAAAGTGACAAAATCACTAACAAATAGTTAAAACTATGATGATGATGAGTCAAACCAAAATAATATCTTGGATATCCTGTGAATTTGGACTACTTGTAGGAAATGTACAAGAGGAGATAGAAAACATGCGATAGGAGTGTTAAATGTGCTATCCTGCGTACAAGGAATGAGCGGATAATAAGGCAACACAAGTAATGAGTGTAAGTGATGGAAAATGCATGAGTAATAATGACTAAGTATATATAGACGTTCGCTTGCTGGCTCCATCGTTCCTTCTGCAGCTGCAATCGTTTTTATTTGTAGACCGAGGTCTTTTTGCCGAAGGGAATGTCGCATCTGGCATCGTGGATTCATTCCTTGGCGTTCCGCAAGTAGCTTTTTTATTTGGCAAGCATTGCGATCCGTGAACGTCTCAGCTGGTATTGAGGGGTCATCGTATGCAACTCTCATGCACTATGTTGCTCAATTGCATCGCGATCCGCGATACTCCCGGCCACGCAAGATTCGCAACTACCTGGAACTTGTTCATTGGGAAAATAGTGTAGCGCGTATTCCTTAAACTGTTTTCTGGTGGGGGTTGTGGAACGTCGTTCTTTGTAAGCATCTTCCTACTTTTACCACTATATGCATCGGTAGGCACACTATCCTGGCGAAAAAGCGTAGGATAGTCCAAAAAGCGGATATTCCCAATCCTTGAAAGCTCAGGTAGATGATTAACACGAGCAGACCCACTCCTACAAGGGTAATCGCAAGCGTCTTGTACCAAGCGAAAAATACCTCCAGTATGTGAGTGAAGTCCGGCCAAGCGAACTCTCCGTAGACTGTGCTGTTTCTCGCCATCATTTGCAGCATCGGTGCTCGCCAGTTTCCCACGTATTTGAGTACTCCTGTAAGAACGAAAAATTGATGAGTATCCCCGCAGTACACCGAACAGTTCAGCAGTTGCTTGGCGTGGTTCAGGTGGAATTGTAAAGTAGACTGTGGAGCGTTAGGGGCACATGGCACGACAAATGCGTCTTGTTCGCAAAGCACTTCCGCAAGTGTCTCACGCGACGAAGAGCACTGGATCTTTGCTTCTGCTCCTTTTACGCAGTTATAACAGCCCGTTATCTCGCTGTCGGGTATTGTGCAGCTACCTTGTTTCACTAAAACCTTCACTTGTTCTGTGCTCACTGTTTGCTCGGTGGCTAATATAAACTCAGCTGACACCATTTGCGGTATCTTCGCTGTCAAGATTCCTTCGAATATCCTAAGCTCTCCCGATGACCGCTGCACTGGTAGTTTCAAGTCAACGCGATTGAATTCCTGGGTTAAATCCTTCGAAAGACATTGACAGTTTACCCACGACTCCGCCGGCCACTGACAGCTGTCGCGCAGAATACAATCGGAAGAGTTTGCTTTCTGCCAGGTGCTGCAGAATAGGTCGGTCTCAAATGGTTCTTGCCAAATGGAGGTTTCTTCTCCGTCTGTAATGAACATGTCTCCGAGCGTAGGCGTCGGTGGTAGTGCGATTGTGGTCATAGTTATCCTAAACGCTGAAAAATCGTGAGGTACGTTTGGAATTAGTGTGACAAGATGTTTTCTTTGTTCTTCTTTCGAGTGTGTATTTTCTACAGAGAATTCCAGCTTGACCGTTTCCGCCCATCGTGCGCACCTAAACATTTCATAGATCTTCTCGTCTGTGGGCACGGCATATATTCTGTAGAAGAGGCAGCCCGAGCTTGGATAAAAGCAGTCGCATCCAAGTCCTCCGCACGACTCAAAACATCCCGTTCTTCCTGGACACTGGTTCGCCTGATGCAGTTCCGGCAATAGGGTTGTACTGTTTACGTCCGCGCACTTGTTACCTGTGCATGAACCCATATGTGGGCAGCGTTTACTGTCGATGGTCCTCAACTCGGTTGAACGGGTAAAGTATAAGGTTTCGCGTTCACATGTTAGGTGGAGTCCCAACCATCTTATTTTTACATTTGCTATCAGCGAGTTGTTTGCTGTTAGTCGCAAACAAGCTTCTTGTTTGAACGTATTGATCTTCAGCGTTTCCGAAAGTACAAATGTGCATTCTTCCTTGCCTTCTTTTACCTTGCATACCGTGGTGTGATGTTCGAGAACACTGACATACTGACAAGCCTCGAGCTGTTGTCCGCCTTCCAGCATTATGACGATCGCCAGTATCGCAGCTATCCGTTCTTGTCTAGTGCGCAGTCGTCTCGTGCGGCGCGAGAGAATCCTAATGCAACATCTGACCATTCGCACAATAATGACAATCGTCCTTACTATTCCCCACAATATCAAGCGTATGGGTTTTCCAATGGTCATTGGCACATAAAGTAGTAAATAGAGCAGTGCGACGGTGACATATAGGAGTACGACTCCAATGAGTATGGCTCTTGTTGGCCAGCATTCCGGATTCAATAATATTGTGATACATAGACTGCAGTCAATGTTTTCACAAAATTTAAGAGCTGGGCACCTGGTTTCCATGATAGATAGGTGTTGTTCCGCCATCCATTTGACTGACACCGTGTAGTCGTGCAACGTGATTTCTGGTGGAAATTTCAGCGCGATAGATTTCGACTGCGATTGATATAACTTGCAGTAACTTTCAGCACAAACCTCGAATGTTGCATTAGTATGAGGGCTGATATGGACTCCATTCTCACTGCACGACAGCTTGATGTTGTTTGAATGTTTGCCTTGACTGATGCTGGTGAGCATGGAAAGCATGATGTGGAAAAGGAACCATTTTGTCCTCGAGTTCCGCATCTGATCCCTACTTGACGTGGTCATGACATTTTCAACATAGCTTACTGGTTGTCGAGGTCGAAGGTCATAACGTTTTTCTTCTTGCTCGTTCCGTGACACCTGCAACTCGTCTTGTTGTGGCCCCTGCTGGGTTTCCGTGTCGCTTTCCGGACTGCCAATCTCTTCATCCAGTTCCAATGGAATTAACAGGTTTACAGGGCGTCGTATTTTGCGTTTGGTGCTGGTTTGTAGTTCTACCTCCCGGATAGCCCCGTCGGTTCCTCGTCGAACATCCGTGATTCGGGCCAGTTTCCATGAATTTCTTGGAAGCACGGGGTCGCTGACGAGCACCACAGATCCTTTCGTCGGTATTTCTTGCCCCAATCGTTTTCTTGATGTGTTTTTGACGTGCTTTTCTCGAAGAAAGGTCAGGTAGTGTTCTTGCCAGATTTTCCAAAATTGCTCTGTGATTTTACATGATGATTTGATGGCTTCTTCGGCCTGTCGACGCGTTTGTAATGCTCTTATCTCGTCCGGTGGTAAATATTCCGCGTCTGATTCTGCTATCGCTGAAGATCCGTCTAGGGGAAATGTCACCTCCAGTTCGTTTTGACAAAAGTCGACAGGTCGTATTGCTGAGAAGTCTTCATGGGAAGAGCTTTGGTATGTCAAGGGACGGGAATTCAAACAAGCCTCCACTTCCGTTAAGATGGTGTATAAGTCATCCTTTGTCCTCACAGATATTCCTCGCAGAGCCTTGTATAATGCATGCTTGATTGGTTTGATAAGACGTTCATAGAAAGCTCCTTGCCATGGGGCATAGGGTGTGATATGATGCCACTTTATTCCCATATTACTGGTGGTGTATGCAACATTCGCGGGTAGGCAAGAATCCAGGCGGCCTTCTTCTAGAATGGTAGCGCTCAAAAGGAATGTTGGGGCGTTATCGCAGGTTATCGATTCCGGGATTCCTCTTCGTGCTATGAATCGTCGAAGCGCATTCAGAAAGTCCTCTGTCGACATGCTGTTTGTTAGTTCCAGATGTATCATGCGGGTAACTGTGCAGGTAAATATGCATCCGTATTGCTTGTCATTATCCTCCTTAGAAAGGGTTGGTAAGTCAAAGAAATCAAGACCAACGTGCTGGAAAGGGCGGCTTCTTTGTACTCTCCGTTGAGGAAGATCTTGTGTGTCTGGATAATGGTAGGGCAGCGCGTTGAAGCGTCTACATTTCACACACTTTTGAATGAAGGTTCTCGTTTGTTGACGCAGTCGAGGAATCCAGTATTGACTTCTCACCGTCATCATTGTATGATCTATGCTTCGATGATAGCAGCCATGTGCTTCAGCTATGATCAGTCGGGCTAAATGTGTTTTTGGGGTGATGAAGATGGGATTTTTGGCCATGGAGTCAAGCGTTGACATTTCTAGTCGTCCTCGTGAGCGCCATATTGATTTTTCATCTTGAAAAAGGCGTAAAGTGTTTTCCATGGATTTTATGTATTCGGGGGACATGAAGCGTCGTTGATGATCTTCTATAATCGCCAGTCGTGCCGCCAGTATGCTTGGGCCAGTGATAGGAAGTGGACAATCTTGAACATCTTTCAGGAATGTCATCTTACTGAGTATCTGCCTTCTACGGTTTTCGCTTAGTCTTCGTATCAACTTCTTGAGGAAGATAAGTGCCATCGCCGCTGCTCGCTTTGCCGACTGGAAGCTCGAAAATCTTGTAATGTCCAAAAAGGTTGTCGCTACTTCAGTCTCCACAGCTGTCTCACAAACGATCAGTGTAGTTGTTGCGTTCTCCTTTTCCTGATTCGTGTTCTTCAGGTAGTAGAGCTGTGTTGGCCACTGTTTCTCCGGTTTTCGTAAAAACTTTGGTCCTGTCCACCATGGGTGATCTTCAAGTTCGTAGGACTTCAGGCCTCGAGTTCCAGCATCGGCAGGGTTTTCTTCTGAACTTATATAGTGGAAGTTAACCGCTACTCCTTCCTCTTCCGATGTGGTGACGATCTTGTGAACTTCATTGACTCTATTGCGCACTAAGACTCCCGGTTTGATTTGTTGTGGGTCTGATGATACCCAGCTAAGCGCCACTTGTGAATCTGAGAGAATGTGCATCTTTCTGGGATAGGCTTCCGTCTTCACAGCCTTGAATACAGCAAGTGCCAGTCGCGCTGCTATCGTGATCGCGTTCAACTCCATCTTTGGTATAGTTGTGCGTACTTTTATGGATGCCAGTTTCGATTTTGCCATAACTAAGCTGGCTGATTTGTCGTAGAGCACGTAAGCACATGCTGCCATACATTGCTCGCTTGCGTCCGCGAAGATCGCCAATTGAAATTCCTTCGTATCAATTAATGCCTTGCGAGACAAAGGTTTTTGAAATCCGTCCACTTCTTCTCTCAAATAATCCCACTTTTCTTGAAGAGTGCCTGAAAGCCTCTCGTCCCATTGCAATCGTTGTTTCCAAAGGTCTTGCTGAAACACCTTCATCTTGACCATAAGCGGGATTAGCCAGCCTAAAGGGTCGTAAACAGAGGCGATGTGGCGAGCAACGAGTCTTTTTGTAGCATATTCTTGTTTGGGTATCTTGCAAGTGATGGTGACCATGTCCTTTTCTGTATCCCATTGAAGTCCAAGTATTTTCTGAGATTTGCCTCGAGCCAGAGCTTCTTCCGGAATCATTTTGTGCAGTCCTCTCGTGTTTGACAGAAATTCGCGGAGGTTCATTCCCATTTCCGTGAAGATGTTTCGTGCTTTAACAGCCTTCGCGTTGAGCTCCTCTTCCTTGTGCGCTGTCAAAATGAGATTGTCTACATACAGGTTTTCTCGAATTTCCTTTGCAAGTGGTCGATCGATGACGGAGTGCTCTAAGTGGTACTGTATCGTTCCGGCCAGTAGGAAGGGCGATACATTCAATCCAAATATCACTCTTGTGAACCTGTAGGTGACAATGTTGTCCTCTTCTGCAGGTGAGTTAATGTGGCGGACCCATAAAAATCTTGTAGCATCGCGATCAAGTTCATGAAGATGAACTTGCAAGAATGCCTTCTCCACGTCCGCTGTGGCTGCAAACGATGCCATTCTGAAGCGGAGTAACATCGCATACAGATCGGGAAGAATGAGTGGACCTTGGTAAAGTACGTCATTCAGTGATGGACAGTCCTTAAAATGAGATGAGGCATCGAAAACTATGCGAAGTTTTGTTATCTCCTTGTGCGGCATGATCACGGGTTGGTGAGGGATATAATGCAAATGTTTTCCGACAGCTGCTTCATCTCCCGGAATCTCCTGGATTATCCCCTTCTCTAGCTGATCTTTCAGGGCTTGATCGTATGCTTGGAGTAAATCTGGTTTCGATTTCAGCATGAGCAGAACGCTGTTGAGCCGTTTTTTCGCTATGGCTCTATTGTTTGGAAGATAAGGATGATCTTCTTTGAATGGTAGCCTCACATAATAGCCGTCATTGCGTCTTTGTATTGTGTCCTTGAAAAACTGCGCAACCTTTGCATTGTTAGCTTCTTTTTCTGCGTCTTTGGTGCCCGTGAATTCGCAGATACCGGCCGAATCTATGGTCCAGTACTTATCCCACCGATCCCTATCTTCCTCGAAGTCCGCTTCGAAGTTTGTAAGGACTTGAACCATAGCTACTGAGGTGCTAGGCGATGAGGGTGTTTTTCCCGATGGTTCGGTTTCTTTACGTTGCTTCCCGGTCAGCAAAAATCCGAACTTGGAGGGTACTAAGATCAATCCTGATGGTAACGTAAATCGTGGTGAAGCCGCGTCTAAGAAGTTCCATAGTTGATCGCATCCTAGCAGAATTTCGGGACAAGAATTGTTCGCCTGTTTTCTGGACAGTTGTATTTTATGCTCGTTTATGAAGCTCTGGTCTTGTGCGTTCAGGCCTGCTGACTTCCCTTTTCCAGTAAGTATGGGTGTTGCAAAAAGGGTTAATGCATGAAGGTGACCTTGATGATCGCAAATCTTAACGTTAGTCACTCCATATTCCACACATCTTGGTTCCGCAGTGCCAAATGTGTACGTCTGCAAGCAATTTGTTTGGATGTAATCTGCTCCAATTCGCTTCGCTAACTCGGTGCCAATAAACGATTGGTCTGCTCCCGTGTCAAAGAGAATTTCCACTTCCATCCATTTTCCCTCTCTAGGGTTCCAGATTTGTGCTATTCCAGTGAGAAGTGACACAAAGCTTTGATCTTCTCCCTTAGGACGTTCTTCGTTGTGAAGAACTGTTGCGGGTTTGTTGTCTTGCACTTGTTCTGCCTGTGGTTCTCCTGAGGGGTCTTCTGCGCTGAGAAGATGTGTCCGAGCCGTTGGTTTCAAATATGGCAGGATATCTTGTTGAGGTGACCTTTGAAAGTTCCGAGTTATTCCAAATGCTTGAGTTCGCGGGTTTTGTGATCGACCTTCATTGTCATTCCTTTTTGGACACAAAGAGTGATGATGTTTTTGACCCACGCATGCTCTGCATCCTGGACTCCTACAATCTTTCACAAAGTGCCCTTGACTTGCGCAGTTCAGACATCTGTTAGACTCTTGGAAGAATTTGCGCCTTTGTGCAAGAGTGAGTTTGTCACATGCCGCCATTCTGTGAGTTGTATCATTACAGAACAAACATGATGCTGAGATGTCTACCTCTCTATAAGGTATCGTTCTTGTCCTTCTTGTATAAGTGTTCGTTGCGTTTGTCGTGTATGTCATCATCTCACTGATTCGCTCTTCCGTTGATATGCAGTCGTCCAACGCCGTGATGATATCTTTTATGTGCCAATTTTTTTCTTGCATCTCTGGAGTGATGTACTGCTGTAGGATCTTGCGCTGAATCGAAGCACTGAATTTTGATAGCAGCTTCTGTGCGGCAAAGGATCCATCCAGATAAACTTTGTGAGCTTCTAACTGCGAAATCAGTGGAATGATTGTTTCTAACAGACGTCGTTGTGCTGTCGTACTAGTATTAGCTGCGTACGTTTCTTCCAGACGCTGTTGGAGCTTCGCAACAAGGCGAGATTTATCCCCATATTTTCGGCGTAACATCGCGATTGCTTCCTCATAATTGTCCTCCGTGACCGTAAAGCGGTTTACTAGTTCTCGTGCTTCACCCCTTAGAGCGTTTATCAGGTAGTTGAACTTTTGTAGCTTGGTGAGTGGTTGGTGATCGACGTTTGCTTCGAATAGTCTCCAAAAATTTTCGAAGTCCCATAGCTCTCCCGTAAACGTTGGCACTGGAATAGGAGGTAACTGAGACGTGGGTGCTTCTCCATGTGCCCTCAAAGACGAACTTGTCGGGCGCGTGGGGTCTCCTGCGTGATCACGTGCGCTTATCCTTGCAGACTCCAGCTGTATCGTTAATTTCTGGGCTTGATCGATAGTTGTTTGCGCCTTGTCAATGTATTCCTGAACTTGTTGTTCCTGTTCTTCTGTAACTGACTCCATTACGGTGTCAACAACGTTGGCAAATTTTTCCAGGCTTTGCGATACAAGATTGATGTTTGCCTCTAGCTCCATTACCTTTCTTTGGACCTCCTGTGATTGCTGCATGTTCCAAACTTTGAGTTCCTCCGTTTTCAGCGCCTTTTCACTTTCCTCAGTCAGGCGCTGTAGGTTGTTACAGTATCTTGTCAGAAGGGCTTTTGCTACCTTCAACGATGTGGGTCCCGCCATTGTTCTCTGTGCTTTGTAATCCGAATAATCTGATATCAGTTCTACCGACGTAGAATTTTGCAAGACAATCTCCAGTCAAGCAGTCAAGCAAATCGATGCTATAACTCACTGACTTCCTGCGGCCAAGATCCGTATAGCCGATGCACCATAAAAAGGTTGCCACAACCTTGCCAATAGAACCACACCAACCACCACACAAACGTCACACGTTTATTGTCGGTTACCTCAAACTTGGGTAATTAAACCCTCATTCTGCTTAAAATATACACACATAAACAACGAAGCATCAACATGAAAAAGTGACAAAATCACTAACAAATGGTTAAAACTATGATGATGATGAGTCAAACCAAAATAATATCTTGGATATCCTGTGAATTTGGACTACTTGTAGGAAATGTACAAGAGGAGATAGAAAACATGCGATAGGAGTGTTAAATGTGCTATCCTGCGTACAAGGAATGAGCGGATAATAAGGCAACACAAGTAATGAGTGTAAGTGATGGAAAATGCATGAGTAATAATGACTAAGTATATATAGACGTTCGCTTGCTGGCTCCAGCGTTCCTTCTGCAGCTGCAATCGTTTTTATTTGTAGACCGAGGTCTTTTTGCCGAAGGGAATGTCGCATCTGGCATCGTGGATTCATTCCTTGGCGTTCCGCAAGTAGCTTTTTTATTTGGCAAGCATTGCGATCCGTGAACGTCTCAGCTGGTATTGAGGGGTCATCTTATGCAACTCTCATGCACTATGTTGCTCAATTGCATCGCGATCCGCGATAGACAGATCACAAATGCGAGTTTCCGCACCGGAAATGATAGTCACAGCGGAAGAATGAAGTATACCATAGATGACCATCGGATGTCATCTACAGATCGCATGACGATAAGAAGGGAAGGAAGTCGGAGGTTATGGACAGGCACTCATTTTTGTTGTTTATAGCTGGATTTTTCACTGTCCAGAACGCTTCTAACGCTTTCATAGCCGAAGTTTACTTTTCGTAAGTCAAGATTTCACATCTAAAAATCATCTCCACCATGCGTTTCAATTCTATGCCTGCCCAGAAGTGATAATTGGGTTTAACGCCTTTTATCTGTGATGTGTTCGTTTATGCGAGTGCCTAATGGTCTTCCTGTCTCTCCACTGTAGAGTTACAGCTAAGACATTCAATTCGATAAATCATTCCCACTTTAGCACAATCGCCCACTTTATGCGGGCATACTACGCAGCATTGCTTCAACATACAGTATCGATCATACAGTCTATTTCTAACTAACTGCTTTTTTGATGTTGTCGTTCGGAATGGACACTAAAGTAACTCATCTTGCAATTCTGCGCGTTGTATGCATTTTCGAAAAGCCGCATTGACGCTGTCAGAGATAAACGGAGGGCACAGTGGAAGCTCATTATCGTTATGAATGTTGTTACCATTTCTGAGATGTTGGCTATGTGGTAAAGAATGGTACCCATTGCTGCAAGCAATCTGTGACGCTAAACCTTGTGACTCGCAACGTTCTCTTTCTTCAGAGCACATCTGCATGGCTGTTTTGAACATGTTTCCAATGACAGAACATTTTACCTGCATTCATCAAATAAGAGAATAGGATATACCTGTGATCTCAGCGAAGATGATCCGAAGATAGTGAAGATCTACCAGTCTATTTTGAACGCCATCATCAAACAAAAACAGAGATCATTGTATGCAACTTTATTGAAATGCGATGCTAAAGAACAGGCATGTAAACGTCTCCTGCCTATTGAACGTTGAAGGAGGATTGAGGATGGGTCAAAGCAAATCTGTAGTCTGATTCGATCTAAGATCAAGTCCGAGCTCCGAGCAAAGTACGACCGACTCCTCACTGATCTATGTAAATATTGTTCACGTGGTAGAAGTGGCAGTTCCGACAATCGCTTTGAATACCTTGCATGTCACAATGAAGGAAAGTCGAGAGTCACGGTTATTGGCAGCGCTCAAATATCTAAAAATATTGAAGAGCATAGCCTTGGCCCTTCATTCTCGCGTGCACAAAATGTTAACGCTGCAATTTGTCGCAAAGTAGTCGGAAGCCTGCACAAACTTAGAGACTTTGAAAATACGAAAGAGAAACAAGAGTCGCGCAACGACAGCAGTTAACAACTCTCAGAGCTTAATACCAACAATTCCATTCCCACCATCGTCTTACCCGGACCCGTTCCTGAAGTAGATATCAAGTCCGTCTTTTATGCTCAGGTGTTCTAGAAGTTCTCAACAAAGCAAAACGATAGCATCAGAGCAACCTGACACGCAAACAATGGCAGGGATTTAAAGAGATGCGTGAACTCGTTTTAAACGGTACATATTGTCTGTAAGCGATAAAGGTGGCGAGTTTGTGGTAATGCCGCAAGAGTTAGACCGCCGCATAACAACAGCCTATCTAGCCGACTCCACAACGTACAGAGTGGTCTCTGAGAAAGAATTCCAGTCACAGTGTAAGAAACTGAATGACACTTGGACGGCAATAGGCAAGTCTGCCGGACTAGAGGATAGATTCATAAGCAGGTTGAAATTAAGGAGTCCGACTTGTCCAGTTTACAGCCTTCTCAAAACGCACAAGCTTTTTTTACTGAACATGAACTAAATGTTAGGAAACTTGCAAAATTAGACCAATAATCAGTTGTATAGGCGGCCCTACCGACTGAATCTTGTATTTCTTGAACAAAATAGTGAGCCAGCTGCTATCAAAGATATCGGCACTTTGTCCAGCTCGAATGAATTTATCGAACAACTCCAGAGCGCTAGGTTTGATTCGAGCGCAGTGATCGAGTCATTTGACGTGATCTCACTCTGTACTCATGTGTAAAATGAGCAAGAATTGCAGGCTGTATCGGAGATGTTAAATACGGTGGTACTATGAATATGTTTGGACTGGGTAAAGCGCAAATCATCCCTAGTAGCGAATGCTTGCAGTGCAACATCTTAAGATGGTCTGGGACTTATTAGACTTATTACTCCCAGATACGCGGCTTAGCTATGGGTCAAAGATTAGCGCCAGTGCTCGCCATGCTTTATGAACAAAATTGAAGAACCGCTCTCATGCCGCTGATGTACTGCCGTTATATCAATGATTGCTGTATTGTCACCTCCACGCAGTCCGAGATGGACATGTGTTTCGACCTCTTCAATCAGCAATCGCAGTATATAAAGCTCACTCGAGAAGCTCACCAGATAACGGGTGGCCACCCTATCTCAACGCGCAAGTGAAGTTGTCCAAGGGCATTGTTAGCGTGAAATGGTTCCGTGAAGAAAGCTCCCAGAACACTCTTATAAAAAAATCCGCACATCCAGCATCTGTGAAGAGAGCTGTCATTGGAAACATGCTCAGAACAGCCATGCAGATGTGCTCTGAAGAAAGAGAACGTTGCGAGTCACAAGATTTAGCGTCACAGATTGCTTGCAGCAATGGGTACCATTCTTTACCACAAAGTCAACATCTCAAAAATGGTAACAACATTCATAACGATAATAAGCTTCCACTGTGCCTTCCGTTTATCGCTGACAGCGTCAATGCGACTTTTCGAAAATGCATACTTCGCGCAGAACTGCAAGATGATGTTACTTTAGTGTTCATTCCGAACGACAACATCAAAAAAGCAGTTAGTTAGAAATAGACTGTATGATCGATACTGTATGTTGAAGCAATGCTGCGTAGTATACCCGCATGGTAAAGCAGGCGATAGTGCCAATGTGGGAATGATTTATCGAATTGAATGTCTTAGCTGTAATCTACATTGGAGAGGCAGGAAGACCATTAGGCACTCGCATAACACATGACAGATAAAAGGCGTTAAACCCAATTATCACCTCTGGGCAGGAATAGAATTGAAACGCATGGTGGAGATGATTTTTAGATGTGAAATCTTGACTTACGAAAAGTGAACTTCGGCTAGGAAAGCGTTAGAAGCGTTCTGGACAGTGAAAAATCCAGCTATAAACAACAAAAATGAGTGCCTGTCCATGACCTCCGACTTCCTTCCCTTCATATCGTCATGCAATCTGTAGATGACATCCGATGGTCATCTATGGTACACTTCATTCTTCCGCTGTGACCATCATTTCCGGTGCGGAAACTCGCATTTGTGATCTGTCGGTATGTTCAGCTTCCGCCCTGACGTTTTAATGGAAGTCAGGCGAAAGTTGAGAACTAGCAGGATTAAGAAGGGTGTTTGATGGCTTGGAGCTACAAATGACACTTTGAGCCATTTTCAGGCCTCTGAGGAAAACGAAGGCGTCGAAACGTCAGGCCTGGATTAATAAAGATCACCTAACAAACCTGTTTGGCAAGAATACTTTGTCAATGAGAGCTGTTCATTTGCACGAGCAACATATACAGTTACAAAAACGAATTTAGAGATTTGATAGTTTTTGTTGGAACAAAACATGATGATTGTACATTTTCCTGCTAATTATTAGCAAAAGATAATTTCGGAGACTATGAACACATGCGAAGAACTAAGCAGAAACTTCTATCTATGATACATTTACAGTCTGTTTCAACCCGATTCAGGCCGTACTTGTGACTGAGCGCGCCCGCCACGCAACATTTCGCGCCTATCGCGACGGCACCGCATGTCGTGACGATACCCGAGTTCTGCGTCTCCTCATTCTTCTCGGTTCTTGGCAGGCGCTGTACGCTGGCAGACCTCTTTACGGAATGCTCCTCCTGCACCGGGATGAAATAGACCGTACGCGTGACAACTATCGTCGGTTCGTTGACCGCACGGACTGCTCAAACGCTGCGGACCACGTGCGGCGCGGCTAGATTGTCTCGAAAGCATGACTTGTATAATGAAGTATTTGTACCGGGGCAGCGCTTTACCTCACGGCGCACTGCGTAGCAGTGATGTCCAGTCCGTGCGGTCAACGAGTCAACTACACATTGATTATTTGACAATTAAAATGGAACCGGATACAATGGAAATTGTGCTCTGTCAATATTTTCTGGCAATAGATCAACGAGAAAGCAAAGAGCTCCCGATAAACCTTCAAAGAGACTGAATGGTGAGTCTGGAGTTCTTTGAGCAGCTCTGACATTCTTATCCAAAAGCAGCAAAGCGAAACATCGAGCGCGTTGCAACCATAGTTCGTCTCCACATGCCCGATAGAGCATCAAGAGAGCGTAACCTGCAATTCTGTCGATGCAACAAGTACTGCGACAAGTGATTAGACCTGACTTACCATTCCCTCCCACACCATGACATATGCCAGGCCCCTTTTTCAGCACGCCTTTCACCCAGATGAGATCACCGCACCGCAGAGCAGCCTGAATTTGTTTCAAGTACTAGTAACAAAGCGATCTCTCTCTCTAAATTCCTTACTTTGAGGTACTTCTCATCCCCATATCGTTTCCATAGCGTCAAACACAGTAGTATGACACCAGAGGCTCCGTGACACCAATGTACCAGCTGATCATCACCTCGCTCTCTTAATTTTTACGGTTCTCATCTCAACATCTCAAAAGTTGTGTTCCAAAAAAAGAAAGAAGCCATTTCGAGGAAAGGAAGAACACCATCAACTGTGATGTTATAGTAAGCCAAAATTGGAATATGTCTAATACCGCAGAAGCAGTGGCGTACCGAGGGGGATGGGGCGGGGGGGGGGGGGGGGAGGGGAGCGCCCCCCCCCCCCCCCCCCCCGAGAATGGGTCGCGAAATTTTTGAAAGTTACTTACATGAGTTATAAAAATGTGCAAAAGACTTATTTATACTTGTAAGTAATTAAAATAATTTTTAAAAATTTTTAAAAATTCAATTTAGCCTTATAAAAAAAATTTTTTCGGGGGCGTGGCTGACGCCACGCCCCCTTTTTCTGAAATTTCGGGGTCCTGAGCCTCCAAAAATTTCAGGAAGCATACCAAAAAATTTTTCGGAGTGCGTGGCTGACGCCACGCACCTTCATCGAAAAAAAATTTTTGTCGCCCCCCCCCCCCCCGAGCCGAGATCCTGGGTACGCCACTGCGCAGAAGCGAAAGTGAGAATCAGATCCCAAATCAAAACTGCGGTAAACAGCCAACAGTGCAGAAAAGTCGCCATCTCAAAATTTTTGAAAACATACGCAAATAGTCAATAAGAAATTCCAAAAACAAATGCAAATCCTGAGAAATTACCTTCCAATCCACTTCACACTACTAGCGAAATTTCCTTCGTCATCTTGAGTTGACATCAACCAATCAGCACTCTCTCGTACCGCGCGTTCTTCGCTATCCGAAAGGAAATCGTAGAACCTGAGCAGGTGATTATGAATCAAGCGACTAATCTTCAATCTATTTTTCACCCAAGAGCCATTTGCAGGATACCAGCAAGACCGTGGGCAGCCCCCAAATATTCCGTACCATGATAATCATACATCAATGGGCATGGAGATCTTCTCTGCATCGAATAACTGAAAGAGTACTCGCAAAGTTTGTGAAAACGACTCAGAGCCATAAAACGACTTACTTCCTTCCTGAACGCAACATGGCGGACAGAACCTTCTGCACACAATCGTTAGAGACCAGAGAAGAATCTATTGTAGTTCTATGAAAGCAAAATTAGAGAAAAATGGAAAGTGATCAAAATCAGCCATCCACCTGATCCACATTACGCCGCTAAGGTAACCAGCTCGTCCCACTAGCATTTCATCACTGGGATAATCGTCCTAAAACTTCACGGAAATGTTTGCTGGATAAGAAATCCCAGAAATTTCGTTTAGACTGAATCATGCAAGATGCAAGTGACTAACCCTAGCGAGCACATCAGCAACATCTTCTATTTTCGCGATTAAAGACTGCCTCATGTCCGAGTTTGTCATCTGAGTGACGTAAACCCCGAGATCGCCACATAGAAAACGAGGTTTTCTCGAAGATCCTGCAAAAGAGTGATAATTATGGAATCTCAAAACATGAAAAGGAGCATAGTAAAGGTTGTCCGTAAGAGTTACCAACGCAAACTCGACACTACCAATCTCAATGTGAATGCATCAAAAATTACTGTTTGTACTCAACATACTAAAATATGACTGACTATGCTACATACGCCCGCGCCGGACAAAACACCTCATTCATTTCAAATTACTCAGCAACTCGCGCCGAGTGTTGCGCTGCTATAGCTCACGATTCAGCACTCTTGGTAAATAAGATTTGACCAACTTCATCAACTAATGTGAGCCTGTGCATTCGAGATCTGAGCGCGATGGAGATGTACTATAGAGCATTCGAAAAATCGTGACGATGGCGCGAGCGCTCGACGCGCACGCAACTCCAGTAGTCAATTTTCTTGGTTTTCATCTCGTACGGCCTATCTGCTTACATATAATAGCTTAGATACTAAAAGTGACTAATCTAAGCGTTGAACTGATGCCCTGTATGAGTGTTTTATGATCCTTTGGGCGCTAAGACCGCAATCGAATCCATCGTCACGATTTTATGAATGACCTACAATCTACCAAGTAGCCAACATTGGCGATTTTTCGCAATCGCGTGAGGCATGACCAAAGCCGAGAAAGAATTCTAATTCTAATGTTTTTTTCTTAATTAGCAGGTCCATTAGGGTTACACGAAATAATAAGTCAATAATAAAAAAAAACGAAACTGCATAACAAGAAACTGAAACACGCACTCTTCGACGCTCGATCGCAATAGTTCCAGCACTGTTCAGCAGTAGAGACTGCCTTTGAGCCAACTGTAGGAGCAGCCTTGTTTAAGGCAAATGCGACTCCAGAAAGTCCCGTGTATGGCCCAACTAAATTATATGGGAATTCAGACTTTCAGAATTGTAAAGAAGAAAAAAAGCGTGAAGCTTTGAACATGTTCTCACCATCGTCCATTTCTTCACTATCAAATTCTCGATTGATGATTTGGTCAGCAACAATCTTTACTGCCCTTTCCAACCATTCCTCATTTACTTGCTGTGACGAAGCTGCTTCTTTACCCACATAAGGATTTCTGATATAACGTCCCATCTGAATGTTCTAAGTGACATTCGAGACTAATCAAATGGAACCAACGACGGAATTTTTTCAGAAAATCAAGGTTTGTGTTGATGACTGGGCAATCTTCCCAGGAGACTATTATAGTTGGGATCTGTTATACCAGCAATGAAGCAATCCTTATCAAGCATGATACCCAGACTGCAAAGGAAAAGCGCATACAATCGACCTGTTGTTGCCCACGAAAAACATGTAAACAAAAGCCGGTTTCTGTGGGTACAGACGACATTAAATTGCACGCCAAAGGCTATCCTAGGCCATCATTCCGAATGAATGAAAGATTGAAGATAGAATTGTGTAATTGAACTAGCAATCTTCATAGTATTATCACTCTCAGTTTTCAAGAACTGTGTAATAAAAGGAACGACAACAAGTGACATATGCATCGACAGTACGATACTGTGAGAGGAACCCTTCGGAAGGTCACTCACCACAACAACATCTCCTTGTCTTTCCTCTCTTTCTTGCTTGCTTTGTGCACACCCCAGTTTTTCACTTGCAAAAATCCCCCATATTGCAGTCTATTACCAGCTGCGGACCATGAAAATTTTAGTCCTACCACTCACTTTGAAACAATGTATAAAATGAAATGAACGGGCAAACCTTTCCTGTAGGGAAGTGATAAGTTTCTACCGAATTTTATCATCCAAACAGGAGATAGAAGGTTCGAGACATTGCGCGCGTGTAATGGCATTGCGATCCGGAGCTGCACGCGGCACCGACTATTCGAACATGCGCTCCACTCAGGAAGTCGGCAGCCTGCGGCGGCCGCTGTTTCGCTCACGCTGCGATCAGATTTTGTGCACCACAAAAATGGAGTTTTGCAATTTCGCAACGGGTTGTTGTGCCAAGCACGCGGGGCGGAGTTTGGCTGAGACGCGTGCTTAGCACTGTTTTGACCATTCCGGTCTTTTGTCAGCTCAGGACCCTCCCACCATACCTTCGATACATAGAGCCACGTACTCTGGTAACCTTCACTTTGAGTGTCATGAGAGGACACAACCTTCACCTGGAGAGGAATACAGAAGTCATCCGGGGCGAAGCCCGGATATTATGATATAACTAATGACTAACTATGTAAGGATGAATGTGAATGGGGCAAATATAGTAGTGACATCCAGAAAAAGCTCAAAAACCGAAGGATCGCGTTTTTATGGCCTTTTTTTGCTGAAAAGAAGGTTTTTCTTCAAAACAGTTAGAAATTAGGATGAAACTTATCAATTAACCTTTCTGTAGACTGCGATTGAGCGTTGGAGGCTCATGAAAGCAGCTGGAATTCAATAAAAACGAGAAACTGCGCTGAAATCTTGCGCAGAGAGTCGCCACATAAATGCTGGTCTATCTCGTCATGGAGTGATTTTCAAGACCTGCGACGTTGTCAGTGCTCCTGGCCGTCTCATGAGGATCACAACGATATATAATATTATAGGGTTTTGTTATGACCCCGCGGAGATCAATGACCAGAGCCAAATGCCCCGCCTGCTCTGGTCTGTCTCCGCTGCTCGTCTGCGTCTCCGCGCGCTGCGCGCTACCTCGCTACCCCAAACGCGGGGCGCGGGGCATTTGGCTCTGGTACCCTTTTCTTCGCTGTTTCGAACCCAATTTTAGCAAGCTATATATCATTTTGAAGCTCTTGATCTCTATTTTCACGCTGACAACGTCGCAAGACCCCTTTTTATGATTTAAAAGAGAAATCCGGCAAAAACCTTGTTTTCGAAAATCTCTCGTTTTTCTCCTAGTTTGACTCTTTTCACGCAGTTTTTTTTGTGTAGTCGATAAGTCTTGTTTCTGTCTATATTGTAGACAACGTCACCGAGCTTATTTCTTTGCTTATGCCGGGTTTTTTTTTGTGAAAATTGCCAAAAAATGCGTTTTTCTTTACCTTGTTCTTTTTCAGTGGTTTCGCAACGAATTTTCTCCAGCTTGGACGTTGCTTGCTCAGAATGATGAGCGGAAGAATCCAGACAACGTCGCAGGGTACAAGAGGGACGGCGCGAGGGTAAAAATTCAAAGGGCATCAAAAATCAAAACCCCGTGTTGCGAATTGCTGGTCTTGAAGCGAAAACTTGCACTTTGAAAAGCCGCCAAACGAAAGATTTCAAACCTTATTGCAGCATTTTTATCTGGTTTTCAGCAGTTTCTCTTGCTTTTTATATCTATTTTACGTCATTTTTTCTTCTCTGATCTTCTTTAAACAACCTTCACTATTTATGACGTCAGATGTTCAAACAACCTTCACTTTTGGTGCCCTGTCTCTACTATCGAAGGTATGCCTCCCACCCACCCGGAGTTGGGACTGCTAACGTTCGAGCTCAAGGCCCACGACGTAGTACATTTTAGGTCCTTGCAGGAATACTCGAAATCGTGCCAGCGACCACAGCGCCAAGTCGAGAAGTAGTGGGAAAGTGCGCAGAGTGGCTTTATAAAATACGTAACACCGGCAGAGGAATCGTGATAGTTACGCGGCAACGCTTGTTCGCGTTGTGGGTACCTTTTCGGATTTGCACCGCGTTCATCCTGGTAGTGACCACTGCATACTCGCTCAGCATGATAAAAGTTTGGTCCCTTAGAGGGCCGAACATTTTAGGTTTTAACAGACTAGCGACCCTGCCGGTCGTTATAAGTGGATCGAAGCACATGTTTCGAAAATTTGTGCATCTCAGTGACATCTTCCTGAACTTTAGTTTACTTGAAAAAAATTTCCGCCGAATCATTAAATTTGCTCCAAGGTAGAATCTTTATCTGGAAACATCTGAAAAAGTTTTTTGGACTGATACTCTACCCTAAACCTTGAGCCTTTTTATTTTGCGGGACTCGTCAATAACTCGCTTTTCTACAATTATAGGTGAGGTTACCTCACGAAAACGTCTACAAAGCAGATTTTCAATGAGATATTGGAGCCTGTGAAATGAACGCACTTCCCGAAAACATTCTTCTTGCTCGAAAGCATGACCTCCATCAATGAGATCCTCACTCACGCGCTTCGCTTTAAACAAGAAGGAACAGAATTTCCTCAAGTGAGCGCGCTCAGAACAATTTTTTTCTATAGGTTTTGCGATAAGGCACCACCAAGTCACCCCCCGTAGTAACCTCTCTGAAAAGTCAGCCGCCACCGAACAACGAGACCTTGTTACTCTTATGTTATCCTTACACAAAATTTTTTTTTCGATAAATGCCCTTCAATCATCGGTCAAATTTTGCCAATTATGTACGAAAACGTTACCCGCTATAATCCTTTACAGAAAGCCTCCACCAGCCAGACCCAATCATCAAGCTTTCCTCAAAATAGGAAGACCTTCCAAATGAACGCTCATCTCCACCAGCGAGACGCACTTACTTGAATGCTTTACTTTCTTCAAAGAAAAGCTGATTTTTCTAAATAAGCGCTCGTTTCCAACCACCTTTCCTACAGGATAAGAGATGCTTTACCTAGCAAAAGCACATGTCCACCAGCGCGCCAGCCAAACCCACTACTAAAGCGTATAACCCCAAGTAAAACTCATTTTCAAAAGAAGACTCAGTTACCGCTAGTGGGATTTCCTCAGATAAAAACTAATCTTCACCAGCGGAACCCTCTAAAAGCTTTCTCTTCCACACGGAAAACCATAACTTGAGTAAAAGTTGTCCTCCACAACGAGCCCCAGTACTTCAAACGCTGGATTTTCCTATGTGAAGGCCAATCTCCACCAGCAAAACCCAGTTACCCAAAGCGTCAAATTTCCACAAGTGAACTCTTTCCTCCACCAGCGAGACCCAGTCATTCAAGCGTTGGATTTTCCCAAGTGTTAGCTTCTCCACCAGCGAGACCCAGTTACCCAAAGCATTGAATTTCGCCGAGTAAACGCTTCCCTCCACCAGCAAGACCCTATCCGAAGCGTTGAATTTTCCCAAGTGGAAGCTCATCTCTACCAGCGAGACCCAGTTACCCAAAGCGCCGCTTTGCTCCACCAACGAGACCCAATCGTCAATGTTGGATTTTCCCAAGTGGAAGCTCATCTCCACCAGCGAGACCCAGTTACCCAAAGCGCCGCTTTCCCCCACCAACGAGACCCAATCATCGAAGTGTTGGATTTTCCCAAGTGGAAGCTCATCTCTACCAGCGAGACCCAGTTACCCAAAGCGCCGCTTTGCTCCACCAACGAGACCCAATCGTCAATGTTGGATTTTCCCAAGTGGAATCTCATCTCCACCAGCGAGACCCAGTTAGCCAAAGCGCCGCTTTCCTCCACCAACGAGACCCAATCATCGAAGTGTTGGATTTTTCCAAGTGGAAGCTCATCTCCACCAGCGAGACCCAGTTACTCAAAGCATTGAATTTCGCCGAGTAAACGCTTTCCTCCACCAGCAAGACCCTATCCGAAGCGTTGAATTTTCCCAAGTGGAAGCTCATCTTCTCTACCAGCGAGACCCAGTTACCCAAAGCGCCGCTT
The DNA here is from genome assembly GCA_958299035.1 of Cylicocyclus nassatus. Taxonomy (NCBI): domain Eukaryota; kingdom Metazoa; phylum Nematoda; class Chromadorea; order Rhabditida; family Strongylidae; genus Cylicocyclus; species Cylicocyclus nassatus. The sequence continues at coordinate 5,491,153 of CATQJL010000305.1, read as the reverse complement.
TGCTCCACCAACGAGACCCAATCGTCAATGTTGGATTTTCCCAAGTGGAAGCTCATCTCCACCAGCGAGACCCAGTTACCCAAAGCGCCGCTTTCCTCCACCAACGAGACCCAATCATCGAAGTGTTGGATTTTCCCAAGTGGAAGCTCATCTCCACCAGCGAGACCCAGTTACTCAAAGCATTGAATTTCGCCGAGTAAACGCTTTCCTCCACCATCGAAAGCGCTTACTGAAGCGTTGAATTTCCCCAGTGGAAGCTCATTTCCACGAGTGAGATCGTTACCCGTAGCGTCGCTTTCCTCCACCAACGAGATCCGGTCATTCAAGCGTGATTTTCCCAAGTGGAAGCCCATCTCCATCATCTCCATCAGACCCAGTAACATACCCAAAGCGGGATTTTCCCAAGTAAACGCTTACCTCTATCCAAGACCAGTTACCCAAGCGTTTTCCAAGCAAAGCAAAAAAGCCCTCACCAACGAAACTCAGACTCAAGCGTTTCTTCTAGTAAGCGCTCGTCTCCACCAGCTAAATCCAATTACTTACACTTTCTTTCTATATAACAGGGAATATTTGCACAAACATATACTCGTGTCCACCAGCAATACCCAATTACTCGAGCAGTTTCAATTCTGGAAGCGAAAGCAAGATTAGCCTGAGATAAAACCTCGTCCCCACTAGCGACACCCAATCACACAAATTAATCTTTCTACAGGTCCATCAGATAACATTTTTGATCAAAATTTCCGACATTATCTGCGGTTTGTCGTTATCTAAGTGTTTTTTCTTCTGAGGCGTCGCCTCTGACAAGAGGACGCAGTTTCACGCTTTTCGGAATACGACAAAATTTAGATTTTTCAAAAGCTTGGAAAAGCAAAATTTCCATCAAATTCGCAGTATTTCCTAAACATGCTCCGAAAAGCATCAGGTTTTGTCTCTACCATAAGACCCACTTACTCTATGCGATATAGTTTTTGTGTAAGCAGAGAAGAACGAAACAAAAAAACGATAAATAAACGTAAACGCACAAAGGCAGAAACATAAACTGGAAATGTTGAGAATCTTCACCACCTGCAAGCAAAAGATTTTAGTAGATAAAACCTACGTAAGACGATGCGGCAACAACCTTGCACGAGGCGACTTTTCATGATAATGGCGACATAGCATATTGAACCTCGACCAGGGGAACATTTGCCTCGTTATTTTATGGATGTTGCTCAAGGATAGCATGTGTAATCATGTGACTTGTGGGAAAACATCATCTTTAGACTGTTGATATGCCACACGTGATGGTATGTTTACAGTCTGATCTATGGAATTTGTCCTTAAAGGCAGTGTCCGGGCAAAAACTCGATTTCGAGATTTTGTGCTTACCCGGGCCTATTCGCTATGCTGAATCCGAAAATCCACTTTGGAGAGCGCGAAAACGACGAAAAAGGGCTCTAATATTGGAGGGAAGTCAGCAAGTGGGCGGGGTCTTCCCCACGGTGAATTCACGCTCCCAGCTTCGGGGACGATCTTTTTGATTCCGGTTTCAAGTCATTCGTTTGCACTTGATCGGTAGTGAGGTCAGGGCGGCTAACGGATTCGAGAAAATTGCTCTGGAAGCTGGAAGCGTAAATTCAAAATGGGGAAGACCCCGCCCACTTGCTGATTTCCCTCCAGTGTTAGAGCCCTTTTTCGTCGTTTTCGCGCTCTCCAATGTGGATTTTCGGATTCAGCATAGCGAATAGGCGCGGGTAAGCGCAAAATCTCAAAATCGAGTTTTTGCCCGGACACTGCCTTTAAGCGAAAGCTATGCGCGAAAAAAAAATTCGAGACGGTTCGGTACAAGTGAAAACATGTCTCATATTGAATACGCAAGGGGCGTGTTCGCATCTCATCTGGCTTCTCCTCGTCTACCATCTGCTATCGTTTAGGGAAAGTGCACGAATTCATGCTTTTATACGTAGTGATTCTACTATGGGATGGCACCGCGTGGCAATGCGAGGACAGACGAGACACAGGACCCCACGAGAACCCGTTTTCGAGAAGTTGGTGCAACAGCGAGATGGGCTGCAGTTGGCGGCTTTGGCATTGGCACTCGTAGATGAAGCTTTTGATACAGTTCATGCGTAACTTGTGGATTACCAAGCATATATGTCACTAGAACGCATTGATCTGTTAGCGATTACCTCTCTTGTCCCATCGAATATCCCTGTGATTCACTGAAGGCAAATGATTGTTCGAGTTGTTTCCATAGGTTGAGGCATTATCATGACGTTTGTTCGGGTTGTTACTAGGCATAGATAGGCTTTGTTGGTTACGCAGGGTCGTATGTATCAGAACTACGTGTCGGGATAAGTCCCTTTTATTGTGTACAGCTGACGAATGAACCTTCACCCGCGCCTAGTGTTGCGAAAGTGCAAAACAGAGGTTTTGCCGTAGTTTATCGGAGGCAAAACTCTCTGGTCTACCTTTTGATTCATTTGGATTGGAGGATGGAAAGCGGGCTTCGGCCGACTGCACCGAGGACGCGAGTGGCCTTAATTGGGTCAAGCCCTGCCTTCCAGCCGCCAATCCAGTTGAATCGATGAGCTAGAGTGCGTTACCGCTTACAGTCAAAACGTGTGGTCCTACCGCGACTTGCCCGACTTTCCCTAGCCACCTTGCTGAGACGGTAACCCTCGACATGTCTGCATTTACGATGCGACGGGGTATTTCTCAGCCAATTTGCCGCATGCCTTTCTTTGGAAGGGCAAAGTTGGAATTGCGAGCAGAGTTTTTGCCGCAGAAATTAGGCTCGGTGTGGAATCGAACTCGTGACCTTCAGCACGGCAATGTTACGTTGAGCACTAACCACTAGACTAACCCTGCTCATATTCTACCTATATAATTATAAAAAAGTGCAAGTGTTTTGTTTATATCATTCAATAACTGAAACAAATTTTGGAAATTTCAAAAATCTTTCGACACTCGGCACTCTCGCTATAGCTTCAAAACTGGGCTCTCGAAATTTTCGGGAAGCAACCCAACAAAATTTTTGCACTTTTACTCTAAAAAGGTTGTTGTCCCCCTACCAAACGAAATTCCGGGTGCGTCACTGTACATTTTGTATTTGTGCATTTGTATCGTCTATTCTCCACAGTATAGCGGGCGAAGCATTGCCACGTTTGCCAATGCATGCGCCTGGCACTTTTTGATAGTCAGAGAGTACAAAAACCAATGCTAAGATAGAGGTCCAACAAAAGTTTTTTATCGTGTTCAAATGTCTGTAGGGTCACGCCCGCTATACGCATGGGAATCTACTATACAAAGAGAATTGCAGGTGTAGAACTGATGCTCTTTTCTAGCCTTTTTTTAAACAAATGTTTTTCGTTTTAGAGCTTTTTAGAAATTTTTGAGCAGAGTTTTGATATTTCCAGTTTCTGGACTTTCTTTTTGGATTCGATTTTTCAAATTGAAACGAACTCTGTGCAAAAATATGAAGGTTATTTTATAGAGCTTGCTTCGCTCTATCGGAAAGTACCCCAAAGCTTTTTCGAGAGTCAAGAAAAATGGGAGTTTTTTGGATGAAATCAAGAATGTATGGAACTTATGTGATAACATGATAAACGGTGATGGTCGATACAGTGCCCCTGTGGTGACGACAGCATTTCCAGGAAAAAATTCCATAGTTGTGAATGCCAACAGAATGCTTGCGACTTGCGCTCAAGAAATGGCTATAGCAGGCACATCGCCATTTAAAGGCAGTGTCCGGGCAAGATGGGGGTTTTGGGACTTCAGTGCCATGCGAGAGTGTCCTCCCTCAGACACAACATCGCGCAAGTGCGACGTCATAACTCTCGACCTAAAGCAAGGAAAATGACCGGAAAGTGGGGGAACTTACGCCTTGGGGCGGGGTCCTCCAAGGTGTCCGAATTCCCGCTATGCGGCAGAGTACGCATGCCGTTGTAGGTGAAATGTAGGGTCCCGCAGGGACCCTGCGTCTCTGCCTTGGTGGGGACCGTCAAATTTCAAATTGGGCGGCTTTGAAAAACGTACGTTCTCGCCGTTTTCACACTTTCTAATTTGGATTTTCGGATTCAGCGTTGCGGTTAACCCCCGGTGAGTGGATTTTCTAGAAATCGAGTTTTTGCCCGGACACTGCCTTTGAGCACGAGAAAATGTTTTCGGCAGAAAACCAAATTTATCAAATTAATCAACACAAAGGTCGATCACATAATAATAAAGAACCCTTGAAATTGTCCGATCGAACGTAATTGTAAATCAGAACTTCCCTTGTGTTCAGAAAATTAGCCGCATGATCGCCGTCGTGCCAGCAGTTATTAGACATCATTGTCGCCGGACTTTGAGTGCTAATTACCAGGCGTAACACTTCGAAACGATCTTTAATGTACAAGGACGTGACTGTAAGACGAAAGTCTTTTTCTTAGTGATCACTGATGCTTGGCGATTGTTAGGTGGTTGCGACTACAAAAAGATGACAAATCGAGCAGTAAAGGAAATGCCCTTTGACTCACAGGGTTTTTTTCCAAAAATTATGTTTATGTGTCACGATTGAATATTACGTGTAATATTTCTTGTAGAAGTGTAATACCGGTGTTTCTTGGTGCTCCAATCAATCAGTTGCTGACAAGGCTTTGTGAAGGCGGTGAGGCGAACTCTGTTATAGGCCGTCCGCGCACGGCGCGGAGAGTGCGCAAGCTGTGTATTGCGCGTCACTCCTCTTTCCTCGTGCACTCTCGCCGCCTGTTTTTCTCTGCGCTTCTTTTAGTCGTGAACTGCCTTCAATGTACGCAACGCTGCTCTCCGTGCGCAGCGCGGACGGCCTATATCTATGGCTGAGAAGGAACAATAGAAGCTAAATTATTTATCTTTGTTCCCGTTTCATGCTGCACCCTAGGGAGTGCATGCTGATGCATTAGTGTGAAATCCAATGCCTTCTAAAGCATAAGCCTAGTTGACTACATCAAAATGTACAAAATGTCCCTAACTGAAGGAAAATCGCGATAGACTGCGAATCACTACGCTTCATCTTGGCAAATGGAAGATGAGGTTGATCTTTGTACAGACATAGGTTAGCTGCCGTGGAGTAAATCATCTTGGCATCACACATCTATGGTACTGATACGAGGTACCATGTCCAGGACAATCGCATTTGTAGACTGGAATACGGTTTGCAGCATAGTACGAGAATGTCGTGGCTGCAAAATGTATTATGGGTTACTGTAGGCTCAACAATAGGCATTAACTCACTGCAGGTTTGTGACTGCGTAAGTGTACCCTGTCCACCCGAATCTCCTTCTCCCGAACCTTCCGCGTCCTCCGAACCCTGCGAATCCGACGTATCCTGAGCGCTTTGTGAATCCTGTAAATTCGCACCCTTCTCCGTTGAATTACGCGAATTCTGTGATTCCTGTGTTTCTTGTGTATCACTTTGTATATCATTCTGTGTATCCTGTGTTTCTTGTGTATCGCTCACACTCTGTGTGTCCTGTGTGTCAGTTTCAGTTTGTGTATCCTGATTACCACTATCACTCTGCGTATCCTGTGTACTCTGTGCAACTTGCGTATTCTGTGCAATCTGTGTATTCTGTGTATCTACTGTTTCAGTCTGTGTATCTTGTGTATCGCTCTGTGTGTCTTGTGTACTTTGTGCAATATGAGCACTTTTTGAGACCTGTGCGGAAGACGTATCCTGCGAGGAGCCCGTATCCGAGCCACCTGTATCAGCGCCACCCGCATCCGCGGAACCCGAATCAGAACCGGAATCAGATCCGGAATCAGAACCGGAATCAGAGCCCGCATCCGATGAACCCATATCCATGTTCTGCTGTGGTGCCACGTTTTGGATCGCCTCTCCAATACTTGAAATCAAAGTGCCAATCGACTCTAAAAACTTCCAAAAATCTTAGTTTAAAAATCCTTAGTAAAAATTATTGCAGATAACAAACCTCCTATACTGGATGCACCTGCGCCGGCATCATCATCACCTGCGTCGCCTGAATCTGTAATGCACAAAATGTTCAAATCTATGATATTTTACCAATGTTATTATCTGCATCCAACCTGCTCCGCTATCAGCATCATCATCGCTACTCGCAATGCTACCACCACCACCACCACGACCGCCGCCGCCACCACGGCTAGAGGTTAATCTTCCTCTAGTGGCTACTCCACCGCCAGTAGATTCTTCTGCTTCACCAGTCTCATCTTCTGCTCCTTCCGCTTCCGCATCTCCACCTTCTGCTTCTTCTCCAGTTCCTCCTCTTAGACGTCCTCCTCTTCTCCATCCTCCTCGAAAACGACCCATGCGACCCCTACATTGCTCTACTTATCAGAAGTCACCTGTTTGTTCATAGATTGAAATTTAGATTGCTTTGCATGTATATGGCGCAAGATGTAAGTTTCGACACGCAAACAGAGGATGCCTTGTTACATCATAGCAAGCTACAGTAACCTTACAGGGACCTGCAATAAATTTTTCTCGTTTATGATTCTGCTGAACAAAAAGGGCCATAAATTCTATTTATTCTAGAGTTGCGCAGGAGTGTTGATGTTAAGTATTATAATGTGGCACGGAAGAGTGAAAGCTATCTCACACAAACAAAAAAGTCTTAGACAGAAATTAGCAAAAGTCTTCGATATTTCAGTGCTATCATTATTGCAATTGAGCAGTAACCGGTTGCTTGTGCGCTGCCTGCGTCACTGAAAGTCATCACAAGAAAAAACTAAAGCCAGATTCTTTTTCACTACGTATTCTATTTTTGGTTCCAATCGATTTTCATATGAGACGATTGCGTTGAAGAATAAAACGTTTATAATGTCGTCACATCGGCTGTTAGCGAAAGGGCCTTTTCAGCCTTTTCACCGGCTTTAGAAATCAAAAAACTCTATTGCTTTCGGCTGCTCAGCAACGAAACAATGAGCATCGAAAAACCGGAAATACTTCTTACAGGCAATCAATAATACTAAAGGGTTTCCAAATTGTTTGAAGGGATATGTAACGAAGTGCTATGAAACTGAAACCATACTGGTTGAACTTGGCGAAAAAGAAAAACATATCAGTTGTAGAAAAGACTGCATATGAGAGTGCCAAAAAGTAATTAATGCATGTTTCGAACAAAATTACACTTACCTCATTGTACCGTTTCCACGCTCCCAACCGTGCCTAGAATCGAGCTCGTTTTCGCTTCCCAGGCCTTCTCCAAAACCTTCTTCACCCGGTCTTCTTCGACCATAAAAACGACCTCTTCCATGCATGCCTCTTCCAAACATGCCTCTTCCAAACATGCCTCTTCCAAACATGCCTCTTCTACCAAATCCTTCAGTGCCTTCTCCTAAGGTACCATTCCCAGGTGGGAATCTTCCATGGAATCGTCCAGGAAATCTTCCCATTGGACCTCTTCCATGGTGTCCAAATCTCCCTTCCAGCATGTCTTTTCCCATCGGGCCTCTTCCATGGAACCGTCCAGGGCCTCCGCCTAGCATCTCCCTTCCCATCGGGCCTCTTCCATGGAACCGTCCGCGACCTCCTAACATGTCTCTTCCCATCGGGCCCCTTCCATGGCCTCGTTCCATCAGACCTCTTCCATGTGCTCCAGGAAACCGTCTATCGGGGCCTCCAGGCCATCTTCCGGGAACTCCCTCAGGACCTCTTCCTCGACCACCTCTTCTCATGTCTGCGCCGGGACCTCTTGGGCCTTTTCCGGGGAAGCCTCCTCTGTGGTGTCCTAAGGGGAAATCTCGATCAGGCCTTGGTCCTCTTCCGAAGGGACCACGAGCTCCTGCCATTGGACCTCTTCCAGGGCCTCTGTTATGACCTCTTCCAAAGGGTCCCTGTCTAGGATTTCCCATTAACCCTCGTCCGGGACCCGCCCCCGGCAAGCCTCTTCTATCAAGTGGGCCTCTATTTCTTCCTCCAGGGAACATTCTCCCAGGACCCCTTCCAGACATTCCGCCTCTACGATCTCCGGGACCTCTGAATCTTCCTCGTCCAGGTCCCCCACCCCCTCTTCCGGGGAAGTTTCTGCCAGGACCTCTTCCATGCCCGAAGTTTGGACCACGTCTCGGCATCGGACTTCTTCCAGGACCTCTTCTCTGACCTGGAAATGCTGAGCCGCGACCTCTTCCCATTGGCCCTCTTCCTGGACCTCTTCTATGGGGAAAGGATAAGGCATGACCTCTATGAGGGGGGCCTCTCCTGGAACCTCTTCCACTTGGGCCTCCTCTGGTCGGACCTCTTCCTCTGCCGTAATCTCCTCTTCCAGGGTATCTACTAAGTCTTTTGTCATCGGGCCTTCTAGCTTCACATAGAAGTAGTGCCTCTGGAAAATGTTTGTAAGATATACTCTATATAAATGTGATGATATTAGTTTCAAAAAAACTTACGCAAGACTAGTAGTGATAGAATAGAGCTCAGCCATAACAATCTCATCACAGCCCAAGCGCAGTACTAGGCGTCGGCAAACGGCCTATAAGGCCGGTGACCGGTATTATCAGTCATACCGGTAGAATACAGCAATGCAGAAATGCACACAAAAAAGTTCACTATTATTCGGCCAAGAGACTGTCTCATCACTCCTAAAACATTTATTTTGGTAGTTAGCGCGTGGGAACGACAATCCTACTCCTTGCAATTGAACAGAAAATTTACAAAGTGCTACGCAATAAGGAAGTTCAAAAAATGACGAATTACCAAGAAGTTTGGACTTGACTAATTCTCCATGAATCAGCAAGGAGATATGTAAAAACAAATGCCAGGTAATCAGCGGTCAATAAAAAAAACTCCGAAAAAGTGAATTGCTGGTGTTTTGCGAAATTCCAAAATCTTTTTTCTTGGTGGGAGGTGGAAGGGAAGGTGGTGTGACGTGGTGAAATTTTTCGGATGACGCAGATAAACAGTATATGCAATGGTTCACCATTCTGTACTGCAAACTTTGAAGCAAAGAATAAGTTCGCTTATTATTCGTATTCTATGGGCCTACCATGCTGCTCCATAGCAGCAATACAGTATACTGGAAGACTTCCTTCTCATCCTATATATTATGAGCGAACAATTCATGTCTCATATAGAGTTTTTTGCCCCAGCCACTTCCTGGACGTTTTTAGATGGAGATTGCCAATTTCATTGCATTGTCTAGGACCTGTTATGTATGTCGAAGAACAAACCACAGAATGGCCCTTCTGAGCAGATTTCTCGCGCGAATGTAACCTCAACTCTTACCAAGACACTCGAGAGGACGAATCCTAGTGTTGTTGTATACGTAAGGCAGTGAGATTCCCACATATGTAATGCGTCATTTTACAGTGATTAGTTTTAGTAGTTACATCCGCAAACAAGTGGTTTGTTGCTCGGACTAATAACGAGTTTTGTAGAATACTGAAATAGAGTGATGAGGCCCTGATATCTAGAAAAAATTGGAGGTTGGCTTTATTTGTCCTTGCTCAGCGATCTTCTCTCATGTGAATGAGTTCTTCACAGCTGCTATTTGATATCAATTGTTCTTCGCGAATTAAACAAGAGCAGATGCTCTGACTTACCGTGCACTGCATGCACTAAAAAATTTGAAATTATCTGTTTATCTAATGATGCACTTGGGTTGCATCACAAACGGCACGAACCTAGGCAATCACGTCGTAAATCAGTCGTGTCAAAGCTTTATACCACCTGCTCACGAAGCTGAAACTAATAGCAGAAACACAATGGTAGCCAAGAGTAACACGAAGGGGTGTCGATAGTCACAGTCACTCATGCTTATGGGAGTGTTCAGGCAAGGGCTGCAGTGTTAGATCTAAAGAGGAAAGTAATATATTTTTGTGACCCCTGCCTTTTAACATGAGATGTATATGGAAACACGCTTTGGAACACTAATCTCAAATGCATGCTTGACCTTTCTTTACAAAAATGGCCAAGGAAGGTTGCTTTGGACATGCGAATGAAGAAGCACAAAATATGTGCTTGGGGCGCTTAGTCTGCTAAGCAAGACATCCCAGATTCAATCCTGGCGGAGGTTCAGATTAGTTTTTGTTCGATACATTCATGCTAATATCGTTAACGAATCATTTGTAACTCAATATACGTATCGCACATCGTGCACGCAACTTGATGAACTTCATTAGAACCTGCTCGTTTTCACTAATTTTTCCTTATTTTCTTTTCCATTTTGATTCTATGGGTAGTGGTAGTGCAATTTTCTATATGGTAGTGCAATTTTCTGCAGATTCTTACGCCAGGGAAGGTTATACTAAGAACTTATTGATAAATTAGATGTTGCCGCGCATAGTCCGGAGACTCACATAATAAGTTACAAATGACTCAAAGATACATTCGCTGATTGGTCGCAACATACAGTTTGTCTAATCACACTGGTCCAAATCACAAAATCGAAAAATAATGTATTTGGATGTATTTTGAATTCCATACTCAACTTACTTTTCTCTCAACCCCCCCCCCCCCCTTTTTGAGGGCAAAGACTTAAAAATTCTTTTAAGAATCGTTCCGAGATTCCGGACATAGATTTGTGCTATCTAATAAAAGTGATTTTGAAATAACCGACAGACGTTACGCATAAAATTCAAGGCAGCTATCAATCAAGATATTCACATCACAAAATAACGCTATACGATCATAATATGTAATCTCTCCCTGCCACCAAAAGTAGCAAACAATTCACTATCTGGCATCGAGTGGTGGCCAGCAGCAAGGAAGCTTCAGAATTTATAGGCAGTCAATCAAGAAGGATATAAGAAAACGGTTTAACGCCACTTACTTCACCCTTTTCTATGACATAGTGGGAGTCTTGCAAAGCAGAATTGGCAACGCTGGTCTACGGTGACTGGTGCATGAAAATTGGTGCAGACTTTCGAGTTACATGAATGATTATCTTGTGTGCAAGTCGTGTTTGAGCCGCGAAAGTGACTAAAAGTGTTGAAAGTGCTTACAGTTTCTGACATAAGTGGTCTGCACCCACCAAAATCTATTATCTGTTAAGGTGAGCACTGGCTTAATCTTGCGTTTTGGTTGATGTTGCTTTTTTAAGGGATGGGCTCTTTTCTGTAGTCGACAAGGTGTTTGATTGGATAGTTACACTTATGTGTTTTCGACTTTTCAGACTCTGAAAAAGGCGAGGTTGCCGAAACCAGTCTGTATATTGTGGAATAAGTATCTGTACCAATCTTGGACGCTGCTAAAGAAACCAACCAGAAGATTCAAATTATGTCAAGACTAATGGATAGTCGAATATGGATTCTGATAAAATACCTTTCTTTGTTTGTTTACACATTTTTCAGAGAAATTCATGTGGTGTTAGATAGTCAAGACTTTAGCCATGTTGCCTGCTCTATGTCAGTGAGCCGTTCATAGACTAAACACCTTTGCATTTAAATAGTTTTTTGATTTCAACAGATATAAAGAATGAATCAAGATGTCCATTCTGAATACTCTTGGAGACTAGTCTAATATTCATCTCACAAGACATACCATTGAGTCTTTCGTAACATAGATTGGGTTCATATTGATCTGTAAGTTCCGGAACAGTTCCGGGCGCCGCTTGAACACTGCGCTGTGCTGGAAGTGTTCCGGAACTTACGGATCAGTATGAACCCAGCTTATGAGAGCTTGCAGACAACGCGCGCAATCGTCTTTACAGTCAATGTCAATCACGTGCTCTCCCTTTTATGTGGCGCAATGAGCTTCGCGTCACTCTCGCGCGCGTATGGCTCTGGCATTCAAATTGGCCTCATCGATTGTAGGTCCGCGCGCAGGACCCTTGCGTTGCGCATGCGTAGTTCACATGCGAAAGGGAGTACGTGAGTGACATTGACTGTACAATCTTAATATGCTAGTGCAGACCCTTTGATGCAGCGACCCGACAAGAGATGTTATGTTGTTTGAATTTACTATTGCACAAAATCTCAGAAAAAGAGTGAGAAGTACAAATAAAATGGTGATTTATAAGTAGTATAGAGCTTTTGATGTAGCGAGTAGTTTGCAGTACACACATTAATTTACGAATGACTCGACGATACATGACAGACATCATGGACATGTACGGCATTCGTGAAATCGTGACGACGGATTTTATTGCGGTCTCAACGCCCACCGCTGTACATAAAACACTTATGCAGAAAGGCATTACCTTAACTCTCAGCTTAGTCACTTCCAGTGTTCAAATACTATCATATGTATGCAAAAAACCATTCGAGTTGAGATGGAAACCAAGAAAATGCGATTGTTGGAATTGCGTCGACGCGCGCGGTCGCGCCATCGTAACGATTTTATGGTTATCGTTTATGTGGAAAGTTTACCCACGAGTGCTACTGTCTTTGTAAGTAACAGTTGCTTCGTTTTATTCCTTGCACTCGCTACAGCCGAACGCGTGTCTACTGATCTAAGGCCTCGGGCAGAGTTCACGCTTCATCGCCGCCATTTTTCAGCAACACAACACTTGACACCCAATCGTGACTATCACAACCGAAATACAAGATGATCGACATGCAGTCGGCTCGCAACTGTTTGCCTTGTAGGGGAAATCGCGGCGACGAAATCGCGTAAACTGTGCCCCTTACGAAGGCAAATCACGCTCACTTCTCAAGATAAAAGATGTAAGTTTCTAGAAGAAGTAATTTTTCTCTCAAATTAATCATCGCAGCAGTTGATAAAACTTCTCTAGTTTTCCGCTTTGATCGCGTAGTTTATGATGCTGGGACTTGCGACTCCGGTAAAAAAGGCAAGCGGTTTGAAGTGAACACAGTAGTGACCTTAAAGGCAGAAATTATGAATTATACTTGTGTTAAAATGTCGAGAAGGGAGCAGATACTAACTCTAAATTAAAGGAAGATTATGGTTAAAAACGCTCACACTACTCTTGGACGGACTCTGCCCTGTAGTCTGAAGCTGAACCTTGTTGGAAAACAAACGATCGTTTATCAAAGTGCGTCCTGAAGATAACAATATGGCGCACAAGCACATCGTTTAGATACCGCTTTTGGCTGATTTTCGCTCCGGAGTCCTCGAAAATCGAGGCGATCTGGCTCGTGACGAACGCGCAAACAAGCGCAGATGCCGGATGCGCCTTTCTCTTTATCATTTTTTGCTGTGATCCGACTTTTATGAACTCGGTGATATCACCTTATCGTTTTGGCGGTTGTGCCCCTCCTCAACGGTGAGAATTGCTTTGTCTGAAAATATGAAAACCAAATGCGATTGTTTGCGACACACTCCAGTAGACCGCGACATCTATGTACTCTTGTTTCGTTTGCATCCGTCAGTTCCTCTGTTTTTTCATACAATAGCTGTATATAATATATTCAGCTTTTTCCGACTCTTTTTGAACCAGCTCTCCGTTTATCTGCAACTCTTAAGCTATTCAATACATCTATTAGGATTGCGGACTTCTTTCTAATGGCGTCCAGGTTGCTACCGCCGTTCCGGTTCGACTATTTCCTGAATGCTCCATGGTCCTTCTACAGACCTATAGGCGCAATAGTTCTTTTCACAGTTTTTGAACTCATGGCAAGAGCTTTTTCGATCTTTTGTAAATCCCACCCAAAAAGATGCAGCCTTATATGTCGATGCGCTTTGGATGGAAAACCGTCATCATTTCGTCGAACCGCGAATTTTTGAGGTGAGATTTGGCAAAATTATAAAACCTGCTTTACTCTAACAAGGGAATAAATTGGGCGTGGTCTTTTGGAACATGTTATATATTAAAATGCTTGCCTTGAAGTGATGATCTCGAAAGTACCTTCATTGGCTGCAGAAGGATTCTCCGAGAAGAATTAGCGTTTGCAGAGGCACTAACACAAAATTATTTGCACCGACCGATCAAGCGGGCATCCATTGTGCAATAGTCGACAACGTTGAAGGCAGTTGATCGGCAAAACTGGGCAGCTCAGGATTTTGATGCGGTAGGTTGCTTATTACCCAAGTAGGAGAACTGTGAAATCACGGTCGCAGGGCACGCCTTCCCTGCCGAGAAAATTGCTCTCAATACACGCGAAAGCCAATCTTTCCCGCGCTCGGACGAGTGGACAACTCTCCTCTTACCATTGGCCGCCGCAGTGCTGTAACCATTGGGCCCGCAACGATCCAGCGTCTTCAGCCTTACTCCACTCGTCCAACTTCAAAGAGAAGGACATGGGAAAACGGTCGTTTTCGCCATTTTGAACCCTCTCAAGTGGATTTTCGGGATCGGCGCATTGAAAAACCCTGTGTAAAGAATTTGACTAAGTTCAGATTTGTCGAGCCTTCAACCACCACACCATTCGAGACCTTCAGTGCCTATCCAAATTACAGGTACTCTTGAGCAAACGCGTTAGATGAGGGGAATATGGTTTTTCCGAAATATCTGCGGATAGCGAATACATTTTGACAGCGTTTTAAGGCGAATAACATGGCGTATGTCGCATATCGAAAAGCCAGGCCATCACGTATCCTTTCCCCATAAGTAGTGATGAAGAATTAAATAAAATCGTTGCATGTTACTTCCTATCTGTTCAATAAAAGCAAATGCAAAATTTCAGATTTATTGTTTGAATTTTCACAATGTTTCAACACTCTCAACCATATCGAATTTCAGCGCATTTACTTTCTTTATCGGTATTTGATCGCACGTGATCTTTCATCCTTCTTCAAGACGGAGTTATCGCATGAGGCACTAAAGAAGCGCCGCTCCAAAATGAACGTAAAGGGATTTGTGATTTGTGAAAACTGGGATAGAGGAAATTTCTGCCTTTCAATGCATACATTCTGCCTTTTGTGATATCGATACAGTCGATGCGCTAGTTTACGGATGGTCTATTGCTTCTAATGGTTTTTATTACACTCAATAAGTTTAGTTTGGACAAAATTATAACTCGTTAAATTGGAGCTTTGCAAAACGCGCATTATTTTCGCACCAACTCAATGATAGACCCTGTTCACTACAAAGAGCACCTTTTTCGTTTTTCAACGCAACTCACCTGCTCAGCTCGCAAAACGATAGCTATGCCGCACGATTGTCTTAGGTAATGCTCAGCACATTAGAGGATCCTTAAATTGCCAAACCCTCTGCGGGTGTTTGATAGGCAATGTTAGAAAAAAAGCCTTGCGCACTGTACTAAAATTAGGAAAGGCCACAAACAAAGCTTTATTTCGCTCAGCGCTTGAGAAGCGTTTGATTGCTCGCTCAGCGCTTCGCAAATTCTGGCACTCAAACCCCCATATGTGGTATACGCCTTACTCTATAATAGTTCAAAAACATCTTTTATTTTTCCCTGCTGTTTGGAATGCTTTCGGGCGTAGACATTCAAGAACTTTCGTTAGACTAAGCTTTCGACTGTGTCTACATCGTACAAGGATTTTGAAAACAATGAACTTTTGCGACGGATGTTTTGCACCAAGCTTGAACTATATCTTGAGACGAAAAGATGCTCGGGAGGAACAATTAACGTACAACGCGAAGAAGATGTTTTATCATATGTGAATGTAGAGTGATATTGAATACCCAGCAGCTACGCTAGTTGAAGAGAACTGTTGAAGCAGTAGACACACCGAAAACTACCAATGTTTATCAGCAAATTGCCCACTTCTATTGCGCAGTCTTTTCCTTTAACGGAGACTGATCACGGTGTCTTGTGCGGGCTTGTATATCTTGCTTGTCTGCGCAGATACTTACAATTTTGTTTGCGATAGGTATCATACTTGTAAACTGAACAAGGTGCAAGCACACCACTGGGATCACACCTACAGTTCAGCATATAATGCCGCGTATGGATTTGTCACTAAATAGTGCTTTTAGCATAGAAACATAACCTTTGTTTCCGCAAAGATTGCAAAATTATTCATAAAGGGAAGGCATTGGAACCAAAAATCAGAAGTAATCTTACCTTGTGGAAAATTGTCAAATTTAAGAGTTTCTTGAGTGCTGGTTACAAAACGACCATCCTTAACACATTCACGACAAGGCCGATTTTTCGATTACTGCCGTTTCGGACCAGAGCCTTTTTCGCGTTGTCAAACTTACTACCCACCCGTGGTAATTGTCTGGGAAGTCTTTTTGGAAGAAATTCAAAGCATGTCTCCCAGAATTTCCCCACAAGGGTTATCGAAGCGCTAGTTACCCTTTGGCAGTCTACGGCAAGCTTACGGTAGTCATTCCGTGCTGATCACGATTATAGTGTCCACTTTCACCACTTCCCCACAGTGGGACTACGGTAGCGGTAAGGTAGTTTTCGTAAGAATCAAGAGAATGATGTAAGAAGGCGGTATTAGAACTTCAAACTATCATTTTTGTAATCAGCATGCCAAAAAACCTATATACCTATGTAAGGTTTGAGCTTCCTGGGATGAACAATGCGAAAATCAATAAAATAAATAAAATCGCTGATGTTTGATGGGCTGACATCAGTCTCGTGCCCTTCCTGTATTTCTCGCGCATATAAACTTGAATTTTTAAAAATAGTACCACTCTGCAAAAAATTTGAGCTAAACTCTGTGCCTTACCTCTATCTACGGTATACTACCGCAACATTACATTACAGTATCCCGAACCGGGGACACTCTGGCTGGAGCTTCGCCAAGGTGTCCCCAATCATGTGCCAAAATCCCGGAGAATTCCACCGTATACCGGCAAAGCTAGAGCTTCAGGAATCTTACGACCCACCGATGGGTCGTATTGTCCGAAACGGCAGAACACGTACGAACCCACTGGTGAGTCGTATCGTGAATGTGTTAACTGCTAAATGGTTTACTGGAAAGAGTTAAAGGCATTTTTCTCTTGCCAGTTTGCACGGTCTAATACTGTTTAGATGCCTGAAACTCGCAGTGGATGCCAAACTTCGTATACCAATAGGCCTCAATTGTACTAATACAAAAAGATCAGTGTAAAAAGCCAAAACTATTTTGCTATCTTGGTGCTGCAACAATTAATCAGTCTCGGTATATCTGAGCTAAGGCAATTGCGTAACTTTGTCAGTGAACTACTTGACATGCGCGAAAGCAGTTTTGGAATTGACATTTCGAGGCGGTCATTAGTACAGGGCTTATTAAACGCAGTGTCGCTTGCACATCTCCACTTCCGCGCTGGACTCTGCGTCTCTTCCGCGAACGTGCTTTATAATCGATTGATGCCCCACCTTTCCCACGCTCGCTCGTGAAAGTGATCAGAGAGCATGTGCGCGAAAGAGATGCAGAATCCAGCGCGGGAGTGGAGATGCTGATGTAAGCGACACTGCGTTTGATAAGCTCTATATATATTTCGTCGGACAAGAACATTTTGACTCGAATGCTTTAGCTTGTAAGTGAGATAAGCTCGTCGAAATCACATTGCAACTAGTCTTATCTATCTTTTTGTAGACATTGAAAACTAGCCACTTGAAGTGGGGTGTACATGGATAGTGGTCTACCTCAACTTCGTGAGGGTGTCGATCTCTAAAGTCGGTTTGTGCTCTGCCCTCCTCTTCAATCAAAAGATGTTCTAGGCATTCCGTGGGCAGGTAGGAAATTAGCTAGCTCATGATTTTGCTTAATGGCTTTGATAAACTCTAAAGCGCCAGACATTCGAAAACCCGTCACTGCCTCAGAACAATACTAGTGGGAGATAGACTCTTCAAAGTTGCTTTACAAGTGTGGTATCATGACGTAATTCGAGTTTTATGGCTCGCACGCTATTATTGTCTCGTTAGCGGTTTGACAGAGAAAATCTAATTTGTGGCACCCTAGGTAGGTTTATGCATGTACGACCTTGAAGAACATTTTACACCAAAATTCACTGCCGTTCCTTCTCTCGTTTCTAAGGCCTTGACGTCAACAACGAGCAAAAAGATGATGATGTGTCACAAATGTAAAAAATACCTTTATCTCGACTTTACAGTGACCAGTTGCAAATGCGAATTAAAGTGATGGATGAGGCAATCTTTTCCGTTATTTTTCTCACGTGATGTTCGATCGCTTAGGGTGGGCGCGAAACCAGCTAGAGTAGCCTAGTCTCACTCTATGAGACAAAAACCAAAATAAGAAGACTAAGATGGTTTGAACTCGCAATAGTTAGGGTTTCTCAAAAATGCCAGAAGAGTGAGGGTGGCACAGAAAAAATTTTCGCTTTAGTTTGATATACAAACCTTTCGCACTATGTGATGCTGTCCAAAAATGTACAGACACTTTAAACTAGCTACATCTCACTTCGTACTTCAAAGAATAAACCCGAATATTACGGGCAAGTCACAAGCTTATCTCATTTCATGATACTCCACAATCTTGATGTACATAAGTCCCTCATACTACGCTGCAGGACGCGGCGTACTGCTGCTTGCGCGGCTGCATTCGCACTGAAAATATACGCTCATGGCAGCACAGCTTCACTGGTTATGAATGTACCTCTATATTTGCTGCACGTTCGCGTTCTCTGAGGTTTTTCACAGCTATATTTTTGCTGCGACTGCAGCGGCGCACGCCGCAGGACGCTGCGTGCTGCGGCAGGCTGCTGCGTCCTGCGGCGTAGTATGAAGGAACCATGAGAGATTTTAAGAAATTAGCAAAAATGATGTTGCTTAGAACGCAGCGCTTTTTGTTCAACATATTCCCGTCTGACCTGCTTCATGAAGTTTCTCATTTCTGAGGCTGACTGCCATTTTAGATCTTAAAGGCAGCGTTTGGCCAGACATGCAAACTCACAGTACAGATTCGCCCACCCTGATAAAGTTCGCGTCCAAGGGACCTGCACTAATTTGCTTCTGAAGCGAGAAAACCGCTTCAGAAATGGCCATCAAAACTGACACGGCGACTGGGATGAGTTAAACTGACACGCCAGAGCGTGCATATTGCACATAGTCAGGACGTAAGGTCCCACAGCGACTTTGCGTCTTACCTTGGCGGCAGATGTCTCCAATTTCAAAATCAAAACTTTTGTAAAAACGTCTTTGACATTTTCGTGCTCTGCAGGCTGCATTTTCGGAATTAGCGAAAAGGATAGGCTGAGGTAAGCAAAACAAAGCTTCATCCGAAGTTTTGTCCGTATGCTGCCTTCAAGTATGTAGCGAAAGTACTGGAAGCTAGAATTTTTCCGCACTGGAAGTGCTGCATATTTTGGCCAACCTCTTGCCAATTTCCTACTTCTCCTTACGTGGATCAGGTTGCAAAGTATTCTCACGTTACTGGTGTAACTTGCAGATAGTATTACTATTTCTACTTCTATTGACTGCATACTTTGGTCAGCATTGTATGTCATTGGTTGTCCGGAAATTGCAGGTTTTTGTGAGTGCATATTTGAATCAAGTGTTCTCCTGTTAATGTGCTTCTGGCGACCAGCTCAGGGCCCGGCATGAGTCCATTTTTAGGCTTTTAAAAACGAAGTCCCCCTTGACTTTCGCAAAATTTACGAAGTCCTCATTGACCTCAAGCCATCGTGACTTATACTAGGTAGGTCCGAAGATTCGTGCCGTTTTTTAGATCTATTCTAAAATCCTTTAAAAGAAGGTAGACAATCACCCTAAAAAATCTGTGCAGAATTTCTTCCACTTTCCAGCAGCTATGTTTTCCATTGTGACAGCTTCGAGTAGTGGTGAGATAGATAACTGCCGAAACTAAAACCCTTCATTTTTACCATGTCTAACTTTCGCTAGTTTTCAGAATTTTCATTTTAGACTTTTGAAGGTACTCTAATAACCACTTAATAAGGCAAACCTTTTGCAAATTGAGTAAATTTTTGCTTCTATCTGGTATGCTTTTTGGAATTACTAAAATATATTTTCTTAACTGACCAAATATATTTGACTCATTCTAATCTCGCCAAATATCAGACATTGAATAGTTCAGGTACTATTCGATGCATTTTTTGTCGTTTTTCTGATAGCTACCTTTCTTAGCGAAACAGGCGATTTTTACAGACAAAATCGCTGTATTTCTCAATTTTACGGGTGTGCAGTCAAAATTCCAAAATCTATCCAATTCCACGCCGTAATCGCTCATTTACTTCGTAATACTAGTGACAGTGGTGAAAGGGTTTTAGAACTTCAATATTTTGAGGATTTCGCAGTGTTTGTGTGTACTTATGTGCCACGCGACTTTTTCGAAATTCACTGCTCTCGTAAAATAACTCAGCAAAACTGTAAAGAGAAAGCTGAAAAAAGGCAAAACATTGCATTAATTTGAAAAAGGTTTCCCCTATCAAGTGGTCATCAGAGCACCTTCAAAAGTCTAAAACGAAAATTCTGAGAATTAGCGAAAGTTAGAGATGGTAGAAATGAAGGGCTCTAGTTTTCGGCAATTATGTCAGCGCTCGTCGAAGTAGTCACAACGGAAACATAGCTGCTGGAAAGAGGAAATTATGCATCGGATACTTTTTGAAGATTTGCCCATCTTCATTTTGAACGATTTTAGAACAGGTCTAAATAACGACACGAACTTTCGGACCCACCTAATAATAAAGCGCTAAGCGTCTCTCTGTTCGTGTGTGTTTATATATCTGTCTGCCGCGAAATTCATAGAGCGAATTGCAACCAACGTCTCAAGCTAAAATTTTGCACAGTGTACGCTGGCAGTGTCTAGGCTCACCCTGCTTAATGGCTACGATGGATGGATCTTTTGGATCCTTTGAAAATGGCACCTGGAGCGGGTCCACTCGGCTTTTGGCACGCAAAACTGGACAGCCGATTCAAATTTTTGCAATGTCGGGTATTTGTCTGACAAACATACTTGCGATCCATGAATTTTATTCCAAAAAATGCTCTAAAGGTCTGTTCTCCTGCTAAAGCAGCGCCAAAGAAGAATGATTGCGTAAATAGTTGGTGAGTCAAGGTTTCACCCGATAAATTAGAAAGATTCTTGCACAGAGATGTAGCCATTGGGTTTATTATCCTTATGGGAACAATAATATTAAAATAAATTCAGTAATTCATTCAAATTCGCATTTGTTCTTTCTCGGAAAAGTTTTTTTCTTCCACAGTTGATGCCCTTAAGGCGTTACAAAACCTGCATTAATTTCCGAACTATTTAATAGTAGGATATCACAATGAAGCTACTCAACGAAGTTAGCATAGCTTCTGAAACATGGTAATTTAGCTATACACTAAAATTTGAGGCATTGCTTCGCTGATGTAGACGTGATTAATGCAAATGACAATTATCGTCACATGATAATTCGTGAAAAACCCTTGCAACTGCCTCGATTCTTACATTTCATAAATCATTAGCAGAGACGATCTTCATGTTCAGCTTTTCATCGGAAGTTTCATGTATCGCGAATTAAAGAGGGAGAATTTTCTTATATAAGTTATTCAAGGGTAGGATATCTCAATATCGCCATTGCGTATAAATTTTGCTAACTAACAAATTTCCAGTTCCGCACATCAACATCAATTTGAGCAAGAAATTTTTGTTCGTAAAGTCATATGGAATAGTATATACTATCCACTGAATTTGAACTTACGCAGTTCTATACATGTAATAACAATCACATGCTGATTTCCATTACAATCACCTCAAATAATAAATCATTACTAAAAGCAGCGTCTGTAAACGAATGAGGTAACAGTGTCAAGTGTCGTGCCATTTCGTGACTCATAGCTATAAATCTTAATCTTCATGTTTATGAGCATGAATAAAAAAATTATATAAGTCAAGACAATTAAAACTTAGGGTAGCACTCTTAGTAATTTAAATTAAGACCTGTTTGGAAGTGTATTGCACACTCTCTTTTATATCTTCTTAAATCGTAAACATACAATAATTCCGCTGTCCCATGAAAAGCTAACCGACTAGATTGTCACTATTGAAAAGTGTCTGCCAATTTTGTGAGGAAATGGTGCGTTTCAAAAATCTAATCTTTAGGCAGCACAATCAAGCTGGTGCGAAGTTCCTTCAATATATTCACACTTGTGAATTGGAGAGGTGGAGCGTTTGGAGCGGTGTGCGCGACCTTCGCCTCTGTAAAGTAAGCCAATTATAAAGTCTCAGTAATCCTTGATAAAGCTTAGCCGCACTGTGATGACGCTGCTGCACCCGGACCGCCTTGCCCATTATTGGGACCCATAGGGCCTGGTTCACCTTCTGCATCCGGATAGTCTGGACCACCTACTGGCAGAACTGATGCAACCATGCCTGCCATATCCGCTATGCTTCCTATGCCCGATGTTATAGAGTCTTCAAAAAGCTTCTGTAAATAAGAACAGCATAGAATATTGGACCTGGAACTAACCTGCTATGCCCAGCCACATATAAGGGTCATCGTAATCACCACCATAAAAACCTTGATAAATTGTTTTTCGTTATTATCAATTTGTGTCCAAAGTATCGCAGACAAACCATCAACTCACCGCCACCAAAATTGCCACCGCTGCCTCCAAAACCGCCTTCATCTCCAAACTGTCTGCGATCTCCTTCTCTCATGCGGTCAGATGTATGCCTGCAATTGTCTCATTCAAATTTAAAAAGAGTGGTTCGTCTTTTATGCGATAAGGGAAACGTTTTTAATTTCGCTCACAAGAAGCCTGATTTTTCCGCTTTTGTTGCAGAAAAGGAGGGAATACTCTACAACAACCTAGGACGTACTATGACGAATTTATAATCATATGTGCAGTAAATCTCCTCTCTATATATTAGGTTGATGCAAAAGTTCTTTCGCACCAAATTCAAAAATTCATAACTTGTTTAAATCTCAACAGTTTACAAGATCTAAATTTTGTATAAGAGAAGAACTCATGCTGTTTGCATATTTACCTGAATTATTCGTTAATGTGTTGAAGGAAATAGAAGCGCAAAATCAAAACCACTCAAAATCTGAATTTCTCGTGTAGGGTCATAAAAAAATCGGAAACTTACAACAAAAATCGGAGCACTCGGAATTGTGGGTTCTTTCACCAGCGCTTTCTAACTGTGCAAAGTTTGCGCCGATTGAGCGTCTCTATGAAAAGTTACGATTTTCGAGCAAGCAATACAAAAGGGCGAATTCGATTTATTTTGGCATTTTTCAGGGAAATCGTAACTTTTCATAGAGACGTTCAATCAGCACAATCTTTGCACTATTAGAAAGAGCCGGTAAAAGAACCTACAACACCGACTGCTCCAATTTTTGTTGCAAGTTTCCGATTTTTTATGACCCTACACGAAAAATTTAAAATTTGAGTGATTTTGGTTTTGCGCTTTTTTCTCCTTCATTTGTACACGGTTAACGAACAATTCAGGTAAATATGCAAAGAGCATGAGTTCTTCTCTTATACAAAATTTAGATCTTGTAGATACGTTGAGATTTCAACAAGTTATGAATTTTTGAATTTGGTGCGAAAGAACTTTTGCATCAACTTAATATATAATATGAAGCAGAAAATTTGCATGTTTGTGCACATTCCCCGTAGTCACGAAGGAAAAGCGGTGAAACTCATTTTGATCTGCTGGTCATCAAGACATGGTAAGTAGGAAGCGAACTCGGGACTAGTCGGAATAAACAGGAGGAAAAGTTTTTCTACATGAGAGGTCAAGCACATAGACTGGCTCCAAACCGGGGTGGAACCCGGGATGCCAAATCGTATAAATATAGGTAAACTACTTTACTACTACTCATACCTTTACATACCCTCGGCTGAGGAGCTTAAAGGCAGCTTCCAGCCGTCTTCCACGTTTTTATAGTTATTGGGCCTTTCCATGGCGCTGATTGTAGATAAAAGATTCAAATTACCAGAAAGCCCCAAAATTTAGCCTTTATGAAGCCCTGTTTTGGCAAATTAGACGAGTGCTTCTGCGCTAGTCAGGTTGTATGCAACAGGAAACCTCGTCGTATGCAACAGTGCCACATCACAAACTATGCGTCTCGACGTTGCTTGTCATGTCAGAGCATGTCACGAGGCAAGACGTTGGTGAGTGGAGCGCAAAGAAGGTACAGACGATTCATAGCACGCGAAGACTGCGGACTTATCTGCGTCTCACTGATCCAGTGCTCTTTCGTTTCTGTTACCATCTGCTGCTTCTCCCAGGCATGAACTATCTTGGCCGGACGCAACGGCGCCCAGTCTTTGCGTGTCATGAATCGTGTATAGAGGAGCGCAAAGAGGATCTAGGTCATTATCTCCTATTGTAGGCAACATTAGGGAACCGGATCAACGCGGTTGGTCTACTTCAAGGGTTTACTAGTAAGATAAATATAATAGTAAAAATATAATAGTAATCTAGGATGAATAGATTTTGGGTGTACGCTGTCTTTAAAGGCAGCGTACACCCAAAATCTAAGTTACCGAATTTCCTAGATCTTTCTATACCGTGTATATACTGGGCCCAGAAGAAGACCAACTGCGTTGGTCCGGTTTCCCAATGTTGCTTCTGAGCGGAGAAAACCCCCCTCAATTTTCTTTCACTCCGCCCCTTTTCTTTCACTCCGCCTCCTACGGACGAATCCACGACAGCGTAAGCTTCAGTTGCCGTTGCAGTTGCTGTTGCAGTGCTGTTGCATCTGCAACTGCAGTGCAACAGCACTGCAACATGCTGTTGCACTGCAGTTGCGATGCGCCTCCTTCGGGCGACGAACCACGACAGCATATGCAGCAGTTGCAGTTGCATGCAGGCTGTCATGCTGTTGCAGCCGCTGGCATGCCGACGGGGACGAGCAGTTCGAAACTCGTCCGCCCCTGAAGAGAGGGTCCCCGGAAATCGGGGTTTTTTGGGACTTTTGGAGGATTTCAATGACATAACTGTAATCAGCGGCGCGGAAAGGAACCAGAATGACAAAAACATCGAAGGTGAAATTTTGGGTGTACGCTGCCTTTAAAGGCAGCGTACACCCAAAATTTGATTTACCGAATTTCCTAGATCTTTCTACACCGTGTATATACTGGGCCCAGAAGAAGACCAACTGCGTTGGTCCGGTCTCCCAATGTTGCTTCTGAGCGGAGAAAACCCCCCTCAATTTTCTTTCACGCCGCCCCTTTTCTTTCGCTCCGCCTCCTCCGGACGAATCCATCAGCGTAAGCTGCAATTGCAGTTGCAGTTGCTGTTGCAACATCTGTTGCATTTGTTTTGGGTGTACGCTGCCTTTAACATATTCCAAATCTTCTTGAGAGGCCAAAATATGCCTGTCGACCGTCCTAACGCCAAAAGATGGAGTTCATAGTTTTATATTTCCTGCTCTACTAAATTTTATGGTATTACTATTTTTACATTGCGGTGGGTGGATTAGCGTTGGTGCGATTTTTTCCTTCCAATTGACAGTACAGCAGTAACCGGTCTAATGCGGACTATTGCTCACTAGATGGGCATTTCAAGAGTAAAATTGAATTAAATTAACTAAGTCGAGTGTTTCCGCTGTTAAAAACGAGGGTTTCGATCTTCATCACTGTGGAATTACTAAATTTATCTTGGTAAAGAGTGGGAAGAATGTCTCGAAAAAATTCAATTTTGCTGGGCATTTTGTGATGTTCCAACAGATGCTTTCCATGCTAGCAAAGCATGGAAAGCATCTTTCTTTTCCCTTCTCTTACAATTTACGAAAACTTGAAATTGGCATTTCTCTTGCTGTCCCACATAGCGTTTCAGTTGAAATAGGGAAGTTTATATCGAAAGTTTCATCATGTTTTGAGTGAAAAATACTAATGAGAGAATCGCATCTGACTGGAAGCGAGACAGATTTTGAGATGCTACAAATCTTGTCATTGTTAGCACATAGACAAAGCGTTTGAACTGTTCAAAGGATTTTTCAGCATTGTTTTACGTCAGTTATATTGTGACATTTGATTGGAGTGAGTTTCAAGCTGTTGCAAGGAGTTATCTCCAAATATAAAATGCTATTGCAATAAAAATCAGGTACTTCCCTTGAAGCTTCTTAGGATAGCGTCAGAAGTGTCTTTCGACATGAGATAGGTAAAATCCGAAGAAGCTTGGAACGCTTTACCACAGCAGCCTTCTTTAGGTGCAAAACGAGATTAGGTCGGGCCAATTTCAACACCAAATTTCACATTGTTCAGAGCAACCTGTGATTATGGTAATCTCTCGGATACAGAATTACAACAGACACTGGTGAAGTGTTTCTGATTGTTTGAGTCTAAAATACATGGACTTTGATAGTTTTGGCTGTTCTCAGCTTTGTAAGGTTCCCTTAGAATTGACTTTGTTAACAAATGCTATTTTTAAATAGCGTTTCAAGTAGCTTCAGGTGACCTATCTTATGTCAAAAGACCACCCCGACTTCTGACACATCTCGCTTTGCAAACTATAGGAACGGTGCTTAAGCCAATTATGTAGACAATTTCACGAAACGAACCCATCTCGGGAACTATTTGAATGACTTCTTTGGTAACAGACACGCTGGGTTCTGCGAGAACGTAATCAAAAAACTAATGGCAAGGTGGCTGAAAGTTGTGCAAACAAGCCTACACTATTGCAAAATTCCTATGAACTTTTGCCCAGAGACTGCTCATTGACTAGAACAAATCAAGAAGACTACCTACCTCATTCCGTCTTTTCCGCCATTGTTCCAGTTCCTACGATCTTTTCCGTTGAGACCCTGGCCTCCATTGGGAAAGCCTCTGTTGGAAAGGCTGTCTCCACTCGAAAAACGATCACCATTGGAAAAACTACCTCTATCATGGAAACGACCTCCACTGGATGAACCGCCTCCGTTATGGAATTGGCCACCATTGAAAGAACCGCCTCCATTGGTCAGACGACCGCCATTGAAGGAACCGCCTCCACCAGGGAAATGGCCACCGCTGGTGGAACCATCTTTATTGGGTAGGCGAGCGAGATTGGAAGATCCGCCACCATTAGAGAAACGGCTTCCACTCAAAAATCCTCCTCTGTTGGAAGAACCGCCTCCGTTAGGGACTTGACCACCATTGAATGAACCACCTCCACTGGAAAGACGGCCCCTATTGGAAAAACCGCCACCATTAGACAAATGCTCTTCACGGAAAAATCCGCCTTTATTGGATAAACCGCCTCCGTTAATGGGCTGGCCTCCATTGGAAGGACCTCCTGCATTGATTAGACGACCGCCATTGAATGAACCGCCTCTGTTGGTGAATTGACCACCGCCGGGGGAACCACCTCCACTGGGGAAACGATTTCCATTGAGAAAGCCGCCTCCATTAGATAAATGGCCACCGCTGGGGAAACGACCTCCGCTAAAAGATCCGCCTCCATTACCATTGGAACCTCCGTTAGAAAAGTGACCTCCGTTAGGGAAACGGCCTCCGTTGAATGGTCCGCCTCCATTAGAGAAATGTCCACTGGGAATACCTCCTCCATTAGTGAGACGGCCTCCGTTGAAAGGTCCGACCCCATTAGGAGAACGACCACTTGGAAAACCACCTCCATTAGAAAAATGACCTCCGTTGGGAAAGCGGCCCCCACTGGGAAATCGACCCATGCTAGAGAAACTGTTTCCAGCTTCATGACCGAAAGGACGACGTGAATTTTGGAAACCGCCTGCGGCATTCAACCAGGGATTACGGCCTCCGACTCCTAGACCAGAGTGAGGACTTGCCGCGCCTGGTCCTCGAGAATAACGAGTCCCGCCAAAGCCTGCCCCAGGACTACTGTATCCACCTGTTTCAACGAATCTTCTATAACTTGGCGTAGCTCTTCCAAGCTGACCACTGTAATGATTTCCGAAGCTTCCAAATGAATTTCTTCCCACAAAGCTTCTCCGAGCAGCCCCACTGGCACCATAGAAAATTCCTCGACTGGAAGGACTTGCTGCATAATGGTTAGGCCAACGTCGTCCACCGTAACCCGCAACATTGTATCTTCCTGGTCCTCGTCCTAGGCCTGCTCCAAGGAATCTTCCATAACTTGGCGCAAATCTTCCAAACTGACCGTGGTAACGATTTCCAAAGCCTCCAAATGAATTTCTTCCCACAAAGCTTCTCCGAGCAGCCCCACTGGCACCAAAGATTCGGCTACGACCTCCACCGAACAAGCCTCTTGTCGGATATCCAAAGGCTCTTCTGGATCCCCAACTAAATCCTCTTCTTCCAAAACCTCCAACTCTTCCAATGCGACCAAATCCTCCTCGAAATCCTCGAAATCCTCCCCTTCTAGCCTCGCACACTAGCACTTCTGAAGTATTCTTTTCTTACTGTTCGCTTCGAAATGACCTTGAATCAAAGAAACTCTTACGCAGGAGAAGAAATGATAGAATAGAGGTTGGCAGGAGCAGCATCAAAGTGAGCGCGCATGAACGCTAGTGTTGTCGACCGGTATTGGCTGATACCGACATCACCGATAGAGTACAGTGATGCGTTCAGAAATGTACATAAGAACTCTGACATACTTCGATCAAAGTGTTGTAAGAAGCGCTCCGGAAATTTCATCCTATATATTTTGTCTCACGTGATCATACATGATAAATTAAGTTGCGTATAGAACGAAGGGGTTGTGTATAGAAAAAAGCTGCGATATTATGTTCCCTGAGCCTGACTGTGTTTATGTTCATTGTATTAAGCATATTGTTTTACGCGAGGAAAAACTTTAAATTAGATTGTTACATAAGTTTTGTTACACTTTAACTTCTCACGGCCATCAGTCATACTGTTTACATTTTCAATAGGGCCGAGGGTACCATTCGATAGAGCAAAGCAAGTTCCACGAAGTTATGCAAAAGTCTGCAACAACTTACCCACTGCAAGTATCCAAAAACTGAGTCTACTGAAGGCTCAAAAAATTGCGAAAAATTCATATTTTCGTTCAAAAAACCTTACGACCAATTTGCTCACAAGAATTGCACATTACATCGACGCTCATATGTACCACTAGCTGGCTTACCCGGCTCCGCCGTATGTTCCAATTAGAAAATTCCATTTCTTAACCGATCCGGACCAAACTTGACACACATACACTTCGGGCCCCGGCGGGTGTCACAGTCCACTTTTCGCTATCGATCGATGTCGATTTTATCGATTTTTTGCAAAATTTGAGCTACGGGGCTGAAATTTGGCAGGGAGGTGTAATCGAGCATGCTGATCACCCCCACGGGGGTGATC
Source organism: Cylicocyclus nassatus (assembly GCA_958299035.1). NCBI lineage: Eukaryota > Metazoa > Nematoda > Chromadorea > Rhabditida > Strongylidae > Cylicocyclus > Cylicocyclus nassatus. Next base: position 5,462,230 of record CATQJL010000305.1, on the reverse strand, counting down.
AGCATGCTCGATTACCCCCCTGTGCCAACTCCCAGCCCCGTAGCTCAAATTTTGCAAAAAATCGATAAAATCGATATCGATCGATGACGAAAAGTAGCCTATGACACCCGCCGGGGCCCAAAGTGTATGTGTGCCAAGTTTGGTCCCGATCGGTTCAGAAATGGAATTTTCTATTCGGAACATACGTACAGACAGACATACAGACAGACAAACAGACATTCAGCTTCATATATAAGATTTTTATATTTTTCTTTATCTAGAGAGAAAATGAGAAAACGAAAATTTTTATGTTTTTAAACCGAGCTCTGCTGTTTCCATTCATGTAGTTCTATACTACGAGCCCTGAGGAGTATAACTGACACCTGTAAGATTTTCAGCGTTCCATACGACCTAACTTTCGAAATTTAACGAATTCAGCTCCCCCCACTCAGGTGTTCCATGATAAAATCAATATTTCTCGAAAACTAGGGCTCGTATAAAGCAAAAATTTATGATTACTAGCTGGCTTACCCGGCTCCGCCGTATCCGAACCAAACTTGGCACACATACACTTCGGGCCCCGGCGGGTGTCACAGTCCACTTTTCGTTATCGATCGATGTCGATTTTACCGATTTTTATCGATTTTTTTGCAGAGTTCACCTACAGGGCTAGGAGTTGGCACAGGGGGGAAGTGAGCATGGGGATTCCGAATACAATATTAGTTTTCAGAATTATCGATTGCTTTTATTGATTTTATCGATTTTTTGGCAGAGTTCACCTACAGGGCTAGGAGTTGGCACAGGGGGGAAGTGAGCATGGGGATTCCGAATACAATATTAGTTTTCAGGATCGTCCATTACTTTTATCGATTTTATCGATTTTTTTGCAAAGTTTGACCTGCGGGGCTGGGAGTTTGCACAGAGGGTAATCGAGCATGCAGATTACGAATACAATATTACTTTTCAAGATCGTCCATTACTTTTATCGATTTTATCGATTTTTTGAAAATTTGAGCTAGGGGGCTGGAATTTGGCACAGGGGTGTTCGAGCATGCTGATCACCCCCCTTGGGGATGATCAGCATGCTCGATTACCCCCCTGTGCCAACTCCCAGCCCCCTAGCTCAAACTTTGCAAAAAATCGATAAAATCGATAAAAGTAATCGATAATCCTGAAAACCAATATTGTATTCGAAATCCCCATGCTCGATTACCCCCCTGTGCGAACTCCCAGCCCCGTAGCTCAAACTTTGCAAAAAAATCGATAAAATCGATAAAAGTAATCGATAACCCTGAAAACCAATATTGTATTCGGAATCCCCATGCTCGATTACCCCCCTGTGCCAACTCCCAGCCCCGTAGCTCAAACTTTGCAAAAAAATCGATAAAATCGATAAAAGTAATCGATAATCCTGAAAACCAATATTGTATTCGGAATCCCCATGCTCGATTACCCCCCTGTGCCAACTCCCAGCCCCGTAGGTGAACTCAGCAAAAAAATCGATAAAAATCGATAAAATCGATATCGATCGATGACGAAAAGTAGCCTATGACACCCGCCGGGGCCCGTAGTGTATGTGTGCCAAGTTTGGTCCGGATCGGTTCAGAAATGGAATTTTCTATTCGGAACATACGTACACACAGACATACAGACAGACATACAGACAGACATACAGACAAACAGACATTCAGCTTTATATATAAGATACAAGGGATTGTAGTGTACAGTTACATGGGTGGAAACAGCATAGCTGCGATTTCATATAAACATGAAAATTTTCGTCTTCTCATTTTCTGTATGAAAAATAAATACAGAAATGGTACGCATGAGTGTCTGATATGTATGTGCGATTTTTGTGAGCAAGTTGGAAATTTTTAGGATTCTTTTGAGCGAAGATACGAATTTTTCGCAATTTTTTGAGTCTTTATTAAACTCAGATTTTGGATACAAACTCTTACAGTGGGACGGAGTTGGTGCAAACTTTTGCACATTATCTTGTAGAGCTTGTTTTGCTCTATCAAAAGGTGTTCTGAATCCTTATTGAAAATGTGAACTGACTTATCGACTGCGGGTGGTGCAGCGTCGTAGGAAGATAAAGTGTAATAAGTGCTATGTTACGGCCCAAAACTAATCTAAAAGATCCAGCACAGATCCAGCTCAGCGCGCTCGAACTGTGCCGAAACTGTGCTGCATGTGCTGGTCCATCCACATGCGGTATGAGCAGCAAAAAATAGCACTTTGTCTCATTCTTGTACTAGCTTCCTCTTGTAATGAAAAACTTGGGGAGGGGGAGCTTGAGAATAAACGCTATTTCGTGCTTTACGTAAAACTACAAGAAACCACTTCATTTTTTCCTTGTATAGTGCTCGAAATTCAGGGTTTTCCAGCGGAAATGGTAGTCAAAAACGAACAAAAGCAGTATGATTATGAAAATAAATAGGGGCTGCAGCACCACAAAACTCAATCTCGTCAAAGTACACGAAAAAATTCGCAATTTTCGCTTTTGTGACGGTGATATATTGCTTGAAACAGCTGGCTAATTTAAGAATGCAGTAACTTCATGGACATAAACATAATTGTTTTCCGACATATACTTTGTGGAAGAGAACTGCGAAAGCGAGAAGTAGTATTTCCCGCCGCTCGATACCGAAAGCAGGCACCTGCAGTGCATGCGGCACAGTTCAGGCACATTCGTTAGGCTCCGCCAAGTTGCCAAAGCCAAGCCGTGCTGCGCCGGCGCCGAGCCAGCGCCGAGCTGTCCTGGCCCCGTTTCGATACATACACGTGCATTTCGTTGGAGCGGGGCTAGCTGACCCTGTCCGGCAAAGGGCTATCGGAGCTTTCGACAGAGATTTCGATCAATAGTCGGTGCATTTATCTGGCTGAAAACTAGGTCAACTAGCCCCGCCTCAAACGAAATCCACATGTATCGATCGAAACAGTGCCTGGGCGCTCGGCGCTAGCTCGGCGCTGGCTCAACGCCGGCGCAGCGTTGGCGTGGCTTCGGCATTCTAACGGGAGCCTTACAGTTCCTTACAGAGCGCAGTGCTGGAACTATGCCAGAAGTTCCGCATCAGTATGAATGCAGGCTTAGTTAAGCGGAATGTGATATAACATAATTCGTAAGTCATAGGAGATAAACAAACATTGAGATTTATAAATTGATAGAATTGATGTTATTTCAAAGTTCCGGTGACTATGTACAAAATTGGCTTGAATCCGTTCACGAATCAAACTCTCTATACACACATACATAGAGACATACGCGCGTACTGACATTACAACAGATAGACAGTTAATCTTCCTTTTAAGGCATGTCCAAAGGAAGTTCAAGGTTTGCAAAAGAATGATAGATAATGTCCGTCAATCACAAAGCTGATTGTGAGAAGGGGCACGAGTAATGCCGGAATAAGAAAATCACACCAAAAGCCGAGAATTATCCTGCATCCTTTAAGGGTTTCAAAGCGACATGCTTCCCTCCTGCCTCAAACTTAAGGATCAAATTGGTCCTCTTTCTAAGGTCTTTGGAAAATTAAAATGGAGACGCAGAGCATAAATTATTGAAGATATTACTTCTTCTTTTATGATCAAAATCAGATTCACAGTCTGATATGAAGAAAAAGTAGAATTTTGCTGTCAAGTTCCCATAACACAGGCTTGTTTGATTGTTGGTGTCAGCGCGCAATCATTTCCAGTTTCCATGTAATCCCTTTTTCTGTAGTTCTACGTTGCTATACTCTTTTCTTTAGCCTGTCACGTAACACTTGTTGACCAGTAGATGGCAAATGGAGTTTAGCTCGTGTAAGAGCAAAATTAGCAGATGGCGGTTATTAAAACAAAAGTTTTTCCATATTAACTTATACGATAGATGTAACAAAGAAAGGAACGGAAAAAAGTTGCTGGGGTTTGATGCAGGGCCCGGCACGAGGTGGGAAAACGGGGTTTTCCAGAACGAATTCCCCTTTGATCCCAATAAATTTTACGAATACCCTCTTGAGCCCAAAAATGACGTTTTGTGCTTGTGCGACGAGATTACCGGCCACACTTCGCCTAAAAGCGCTCAAAAGCGCCCAAATTGCTCAAATTCCTCAAATTACTCCTCAGCTGTATCAAGATAGGAAACAGGAAGAAAAATAAGCAAGAAAAATGATTAAGGAATGAGAAAATATCAAAGAAACGCAGTCATAGGAATGAGAGACGCCGTTCCCGCGCGTATCGATTGACTGGGGCGCGCTTTCCGTCTTAGAAAGCTAGGCTGCTGATGCGGTTTTGGGCTCTAACAAGGACAAGAGGAGGAGCTTCGGAACCAAAATTCCACCATGTAGTAAACTTTAGGTGTACAACAGATTTATGTAAAAATTTTGAAAAAATTATGTGAATTGAGAGTTTTGCCGACCTCAGGTGGGAATTAGGTCGGCAAATGCCGACCTAATTTGGAAATTAGTTAAGGAAACTCTTCATTCACATAAGTTTTTCATAATATTTCATACTTTATTACTTAGCCCTATTGCGCATATACACACCGAATCCCGCGCGATTTCGTTACCTCTGCGTTGCAAACGAGCCATTTTTTCATTTCTTTGGTAGCGCAAAATTTTCAGATAAAAGTTTGCCACAACCTTCAGTCACATAATTTTTCAATGAAACTCCTCAGTTAAGCCCTCAAGCCCGTGTGCATTTACTTACCAAGTTTCATACCATATCGCTCATCTGCGCGTTTAAACGAGCCGTTTGAATTCACATCTTCATTTACCAGTTTTGCGAAATTCTCGGAAAAAATGCTAATTACTCGTTCCGTTCACATAAGTTTTTCATAATTTTTCATACCATGTTTCCACTAGCCTCTCTCCGTTCGCTTACAAAATTTGGTGTCATATCGTTACACATACATTGAGAACTAGTCATGTATGCTGTTACAAATAGCATCGCTTGGGCGACGTCGCGCCTGCGGCAATTAGCGACGGCGCGGTTTGACGCGCGCGAACTCCAGTGTTCGCCTGTTGAGGCACATAACATGTCAAGATAAGTAGCGAGCATTAACTACCAATTTTTTTCCGGGGCTCCGCCCCGGACCCGGCAAAAACGACTTTCCCTTTGCTTTTTGGCTCCAAAACGATTTCCAGCTTGTCATTTGCCGACCTCGTGCCGGGCCCTGGTTTGATGAGACTCACGCTTATTCGGGGTTGGGTTTTGTACGGCCGCATAAGAATCATCTTCGAATAATATAAGATTGAACGGAAAGTTCTGCTGCTTCAGACAGGATTTCGTAACTGCTCCCTATGTTGACGTATTTGCTCTGAATAAATTTTTCCAGAAAAATAATCTACTTTGTAAAGACATCTTCCTTTTCTACAGAAAGGGACTCCAGAAATAATTCGAATATAAGAACTAGGAACCACTTGAACTCTCGATAACTTAATAAATCACCAGAAAATCGAAAAACTGTAATTATAGAGCATGTTTTCTGTAATCCACGTAAGCTGCCCTTTCTGACAGCGAGAAGTTTTTGTTGATAGAATTTTTCCTTTCCCTGCACTGTCATGATTTTCGAAAAAAAGAGCCAAAAACGGCAGATTTAATTCTTGGCGTTTTCTCGAAAATCATAATTAACCACAAAAAGCTCGTTCAATATAACTTGCTTAGATTGTAGGAAACTTGTTCTCAGATTTTTCTGCAGCGTTGTAGATTTTTGACGATTTTTTAAAGTTTCAAAAGCTCGAATAATTTTTCTTCGAATTCTTATCTTTGGCGCCTCCTGTCGTCAAAGAGCCGACCAAAGAGAAAAAAAATTAGATGATCATTTGTTTGGGGTGAAAAATCTGAGCAAATAGGCTTACAAAGAAGCAGCTACTAATTTTCGAAATTTGAAACGACAGATCAACCATGTACGAAAATCTGAACTCTTTTAGTGTCCATTACTTTTTCTCGAAAGGGCATTTCAGATTTTTTTTTTGGAGAATCGCATTATAACGCTTCCCTAACCTCTCTCCTGGTGTAATGTACAAACTAGAAAAACAACTTTATCGTTGCTGAAAAAATCAAAACATTGTGCCAATGCAAAAGGCCTAATTGTTAAACCAGAGTTTTGGACAGCGTTTAATACTCTTAAAAGAAAGTGGACCGCACTGAAAGTTGAGAATGATCATACTGATAATTTGTTGAAGAATGACATTTTTCAACTCTCCAAGCAAGAAGAAATGCACTTCCTGTTCAGAATCTAATGCGGTGTAAAAGAAACCAGGGAGGATAAGAAGGATAAGACTAACCACTATTGCTCTCGAGCAACTAAAGAAATTAAAGAGAATGAAGTGTTTTATCACTAGTTTCAGGTAGGGGACACATATCTGCGTCATTTGAGATCCATAGATTATCATCCGTTATTAGTATATCTTGTGAGGTTAGGAAATTATCACACGAAGCTCAAGTTTAGCCAACGCATCGATTGTACTGATACGATGTTCCTCCAGGACATTCACACTTATAGACTGGAGTGCCGTTTGCAGCTCTGTACGCGAACGTAGCGACTGCAAAATAATCCGAATATGGAAGGCTCCCATTGTTCCTCGATAACGCTTAGCTTACCGCATTGTGATGTACCCAAATCGCCTTGTTCACCCTCCAGAACCGGAGCGTCTGGTACATCTTCCGCGCCCAGATCGTCTGGTCCACCTACCGGTAAGAGCGATGCAGCCGCGTCTACCACACCCGATGCTGCCGATATCGCTCCTCCTAAAATTTATTTTTAACGCGAGTAGTTGAAAGCGTCTGAACAAACCCGCTATGTTGGTGCCGATGTAATCACCGTAATCCATGCGGCCTAAAAAACTCTATATAGTTGACGCCAAATATATAAGACAAGCAATCGACTTATCCATACCGCCGAAACCGCGGCCTCCACCTTCAAATTGTCCTTGCTCTCGTTCTCTCATTCGTCGATCAGATGGATGCCTGCAAGGGTACGTTGTTTCCTGTTCATAAAAGAGGTGTTGTGATTGGTGTTTTACGATGGATGTGCCTTGATTAGTCATTTACCCAATTATAGGTTCGCTCTGTCCAGGCCTCTACGATAGAAGTACGCCGGTATTTTCAACCAAAATGAATACTTCCTAATTTCTGGCTTTGAAAAAACGTTCACGGTCTATCATGAGTGTCTCAACGGCTTCCATGACGAGAACGATACACCGATGCACTTTCGCTTTTTTATATATAAGACGCTCAAAAATGTATTGTTGCAGCGGTCATTGCTTTGTTGAGAAATAGCCTACATCATAGATTTAATAAATTGAGCATCAACAAAAAAAACACTGTAAATTATATCTCACTCTCTTCCTTGACATCCCGGTCATAACCGGTTCAATTAAGAACAACTGCAATGATTGCTGACGTCATTGCCCGGTCACTTCATAAAAACTTTACTTGCTAGAAGAGACAAACGTTTTTGATATTTACGGATAGTTCTGTTATCAGCAGCAAAATCACACCTTTCAATCATAAACCGTGATCAAATAGTGACTTAGTAGAAATATGTTTGTTGGGCAGGTTTTAAATATTTCAGCATTACTCCGTGCTGACGACATGCTTTCTTCTTTGTCAGCAAACTTTGAAAAAATTCCAAAACAATTAACAGAAAATTGGCACTTTGTGACTTAGAAATATGTTAGAAGTATGCAAGTTGACAACAAAGATTTGTTGTTTCAACATGCCCTGAATCAAAAATATTTTATTTTATATCTATGACACACATCGGGTGCGATCTCAAGAGGAAGAGCAAAGCAGAACAGCGATAGCGGAAAACTGTTTGTCAAGCGAATACGAAGAAAACCTGGATAAGCACCAAATTTTCTCAAATTTAGATAAATTTTTCAACATGCTAAGCGCTAACGCTCGCCCCAAAAGGCTATGGTAGGTACAATAGAGATGTGGACGAGTAGGAAAACTGATCTTTAATAACTCAACTGAGAAAGTCCCACCTCATATCGCTTCTTCCATTATTCCAATTTCTAGAATCTCTCCCATTGAAGCCATGGTTGGAAAGCTGGCGGAATTGGCCATTAGGGGAACGGCCTCTATTGGTAAAACTATTTCCGTTTGGGGAATGACTTTGGCCAAAGTTTGCTCCTAGATATCTTCTGTAACTTGTTGCAAAATTATTTCCTTGTTCTCCAATGTGGCCGAGGTTACGATTTCCAAATCCATTTCTTGCAAGGAATCTGCTGTAACTCGAAGCAAAATTGCTGCCATGAGCCATTCCAGTGTGGCCAAGGTTACGATTTCCAAATCCATTTCTTCCAAGGAATCTGCTATAACTGGAAGCAAAATTTCTACCATGTCCCATTCCACTGTGGCCAAGGTTACGATTTCCGAATCCGTTCCTTCCAAGGAACCTGCTATAACTGGAAGCAAAATTTCTACCGTGTCCCATTCCATTGTGGCCAAAGTTACGATTTCCAAATCCATTTCTTCCAAGAAATCTGCTGTAACTTGGAGCAAAGTTTCTACCGCGTCCCAAGCCGAATCGGCCGAAGTTACGATTTCCAAATCCATTTCTCCCAAGGAATCTGCTGTAACTTGGAGCAATTCTACCGCGTCCCAAGCCGAATCGGCCGAAGTTACGATTTCCAAATCCATTTCTCCCAAGGAATCTGCTGTAACTTGAAGCAATTCTACCGCGTCCCAAGCCGAAGCGGCCGAAGTTACGATTTCCAAATCCATTTCTCCCAAGGAATCTGCTGTAGCTTGGAGCAATTCTACCGCGTCCCAAGCCGAATCGGCCGAAGTTACGATTTCCAAATCCATTTCTCCCAAGGAATCTGCTGTAACTTGGAGCAATTCTACCGCGTCCCAAGCCGAAGCGGCCGAAGTTACGATTTCCAAATCCATTTCTCCCAAGGAATCTGCTGTAGCTTGGAGCAATTCTACCGCGTCCCAAGCCGAAGCGGCCAAAGTTACGATTCCCGAAACCTCGGAATGAATTTCCTCCAAGAAATCTTCTATAACTCGGAGCGAGACCACGATAACGATTGCCGAACCCACGAAGTGAATTTCTTCCAAAGAATCCTCTTTGAGCGCCTCCAAAGCGACCAAATAAGCCTCTTGTAGGATATCCTAGAAAGGGTCTCCCAAACCCTCGGCCAAATCCTCCTCTTCCAAATCCCCCAATGCTTCCCATTCTACCAAATCCTCCTCTTCCAAATCCTCCAATTCTTCCAACTCGGCCGATTCCTCCTCGATATCCTCCAAGTACATTTCTTCTAGCCTCACATAGTAGTACTTCTAAAAAGTGCGGACTGAGACATTCTACAAATTGAGTTACAGAAGCTCTTACGCAAGAAGAGGAAGAATAGAACGGGGGAAGGTAGGAGCAACATCAAACTGAGCGTGCATCAATCGCTAATGGTGACGGTGACTGGTATTCGCTGTTTAAGGAATTATCGCTAGCGAACAGTGATGCATTCTAAAAATGCGAGCAAAAACTCAGACAATGTTCGTCAGAGGTTGTGTAAACCATTTGAAAACTTACGAGATTTAATTGCTTTGGGAAAATCAAAAATCTTCGTTTCGCCTGTTCAAAATTCGCAGTTTTCTGCAATTTCGTCCGGCAAATTGCTAAATCTTTCCTTAGAATGAGGTACTCCAAGGAACTTCGTGCATAATGTAGCGATTTCAAAATCTTAGCTAATTCACAGAGCCATTATACAAATGTGGTAATTATAAGATTTCTAGTACTTTGTCGTCTTACCTCATGGCTCTCAAGGTTTAAGGGAATAGGAACGGTCGCATTTGGTGATAGTACATGTACTTTTCACAGTTAACACTAAACAGTTCCAAATATCGCTAAAACTTCCTTTTCAAAAACATCATTGGCAAGAAATCAAATGTACAGCCATAAAGTTCCCCAAACTCAGTGATTGCGGTGTAAATGCGCTCACAGTTCCAGTTCTATGATATTCTGTTCTTTATTGACAAATTATTGCTGCGTTCTTTTCTCCCTAGCCTGTCAAAGTACACTTAGTTGACTAGCAGACTGCAGAAGAACCCTAGCAACGGTTACTTGACAGTAATTGTCGATTTAAATGTAAAAAAAGCATGCGAGTAAAGCCACGATTAAGTAACGGTTCTTGATTACAGAGTTCTATGTCCGTGTTATACATAATCTTTTTCCATTTCTCGAATGTATCGATAGATCTTGAAATTGACTGAAATTACCTCTACATTTGAAGCAGTGTGTCGTTTCATGTATGATGCTTGTAGACAGCGTTGCGCGCAGACGTAGACGAGGTGAAACTTTGCACAGAGGTTTACTGGAAAAGGATAAGGTTATCATGAGCCTATTTGCCTTCTAGCGATTTACTGATTTTGGCGCTTGCAAGGAAGTGAATTTATATTTTTGCTAGTAAACATCTTCGCATCCTATGAACATTGTCGGCATAGCCCATTTCGCGGCGAGGAGAGTGGCTCAATTTGTACCTGGCGCGTAAGCTTGCTCCGGTAAGAGGAGAGTTTATTATGGAGAGAGAGAGAGAGAGAGAGAGAGAGAGAGAGAGAGATCCGCTTGATCCAATCGCGCAGTTGATCAGGCACCGGACTTACCAAGTTTGTAAAAGGCAGCGTCTAGGCAAATCTGGACATATGGGGATCTTACGTGGAAAGTAATTTTGGGAACCTAACTAGACAATGCCCAACAGGCAGCTCAGATGGGGCTTTAACGGCTGAGATATTTGCCTCCAAACTCGACCCCAAGACCGTAATTCGCATGGATTCATGGCGCGACACATCAGTTTTGCTCAGATCCTCTCGCGAAAGCATGCAAACACGATGCAAGTTGTCCGATTATACGATCCTGGGTTCTTTGGAAGCGTATATCTCAGCCGTTAGTGAGTCTTCTAACAAGCATAATGAATACCATTTTCGTAATATGTCAAACAACTTCTGTGGGTCAAGTTTCAGTAATTCTGAGGCTTACAGACATTGAACCACACAAGAGGGATGGTCACCTTCGAAACGATTGACTTTATTTTATGAGCTAATAACCTCTTTTGCATTCGATGCAAAGCACTACTCCTTCTTTGCTTACATGAAGAATCAGAGCTTGTGGCGGCTCGGTGGGCCCTAAGCACCTAGATCCAATCCGAGGCCCGATGCTCGCCCGATACTAAACGACGTACCTAGCCTACTGCGCACGAACGCGCGACAGTACAGAACATAAAATTAATTAAGTGGTTTATCCTTATGACACTAAACTACAGCTAAAATAAATGAAAAAGAAAACTACACTAAAGCAAAACAAATTACTACTAGTTAAACACGGGACGAGGGCCCGTCCCATGCTACCGATGCGCGTCCATAAATGATCTCAAAAATGCATGTGGCTCGCGAGGGTTAACGCAACAAATCCACCGCGCAACGCCAAGGTTCTTAGACTATGGCACGTCCCCTCCAGCTCCTGTAGATGATTTCCGCTTAGTACTAGGCGCGTTGACTTGCGCTAACAAGAAGAAATCCGTTTTCCAATCCAAGAACTTCCGGCTCAACTGCTCTTACGAAAAAGGACAGGAGCATAGCGGCTGAAATGATATTTCGAAACGATATTCAAAATCAATCAATAAGACGAAGACGAACAAAGGCACCCAACTGAGGCGCCGCCGCCTTATATAGCCGCCTGGCTGGCAACGAGCCAGTTAAGGAGAGGTCCGGAAGCGATCGCGGCAGCACGCGTCGCGGCTGCCGAAATCGTCGCCGGATAGCGCGGTAACCGATGCCCCCGGCCTCCGTACTTCGAGGAGCGCCTTGCATCGCGAGACGCGACACCAGCTTAGTACATACGACGCAACCTACCCTACTACTTGCCTTACGCGCGTAAAGACAAAGAATAAATATTAAGGCATTTATCCTTATGACATCAAAGGACAATAAAAAGCTACAGAAAAACTTACAACTAAACTACGGAGAAAACTACTAAAGTCGAAACTAAAATACTAAACAACAATAAGCTCAACACGGGACGAGTTGCCCCATACCGTGCTACCGATGCGCACGACTATAAACACAAACAAGAAATATGCTCCCGAGGCTTCACCTATACAGATCCGCCACGAGTCGCCGGATACCAAACGCAACAGCCTCTCCGCTCCCAAAGGTTTATAATATGTAAATGTCCCAAATCTCAAAAACTCCAGAAAAATGGCGCGTCCAGAAGGATTCCCAAATCAAGCTCGAATTCCAGATTAGTAGAACTTCCGATCCGCTCGACTGCTAACGCAAAAGAGACATCAAAGGCGGGAGCTAATTGCCAGCACGAGCACAATGGAAAACATATGAAAAGATTATCGATCGAAAACGAAAGCGAACAGACGCCGCAATGAGGCGCCGCCGCTATTTATAGCCTTTTGGCTGGCAATGCGCCAAGGCGAGGAGAGGTCCAGCGGCGATTGCGGCGAACGTAAGAAAGTGCCGTTATCGTCGCCGTGTAGCGCGGCGGCAACCAGTGCTCCCGGCCTCCTAATTCTAGGAGCGCTCGCATCGCGGAGCCGCGACAGAGCTCAAGTAACCGCCAAACTATGGAATTAGAAGCCAGCAGGAACTCGTTTGTTTCATTTTAGCTCTCACTGGTAGTGCTTTGCAGCAATTACAGACTAGAGAAAACTAGGCTCAAACCACTCCTGTGAAAACCATGAGACCTAAGTTATCGAGTATGAATACACTCCGCCTTCGCTCGCAAAATACGTAGTAGCACAGTAGCATACTATGTAACTCGATATTTGCCATGAACATAGAATGAACATAGGTTTCGTGAAACGACTACATCTTCGTCCAGGAGTAACAATTTCGGACAAGATCCCTACTGTAAAGAGATGAAGATTTAGCGGTCTCAGCGATATAAAAATCTAGATGTACCGCTGCTTGAAGGTTAATGAATGGAGTGTGACATAACCCCCAAAAAAGTTGTGGCTGCCGCAGCTCCTTTGGTGATTGTGCCACACCTCATGAACTTACCTTCAAGGGAACTTCTAGTAAACTATATATACATGTTTCGATAGCACAAACCTAGTATTTTCATAGCAGTAATTTGCGACTGATCTATTTTCTTTCAACTAATTGTATGTTGCTAAAATCACAATTGCTGAAAGCGAACAGAATTACATGCCTAATGACACTTTTATTACTCCTCACCATACATCGTTGTGCTTGCTTTTATTTTGAAAAACTTCATTACATGCTAAAAATAAGTATCCATTCAGGTTCAAGGGGATAAATTGAACATACTTCTGTACAATGTTCAATATAGATATAGGAGGAATGTTACTAAAATGAGGTCTGATAATGCCAATACTGTTAAAACAATTTGAAGACTGAAGAGTCTTCTGAGCAAGAGCCAATGCAGGCTCAGTTTACAATACTACAAGTAGAGTTTTCTTCACGCTATGTAGAGTAACTAATCAACTAAAATTCCTAATGTAACAAAGAAGTTGGTTTATGGAGACGTGTGAGATGTCCCTCACATTCTCAGGTAGGTGGCACACATCTATAGTACTGATATGAGGTCGATCCGGAACAGTCGCACTTGTATACAGCAGCGCCATTAGAGGCAGTGTAAGCAAACTCCGCCGCTGCAATGAGCTCATTAAATTAGAATCTGAGAATCCGAAACAAAAATAGCTTACTGCAAGATTGTGACTGCGTATTTTGTTGGCTTTGTTGGCTCTGTGCCTGTGTATACTGCGTTGTCTGTTGACTTTGCGCTTCTTGCATCTGCATCGCTTTTGCTTCGACGACCTGTGCAGCGGCTCCCACCACTTCTGCTGTTCCAGAAAACACCGATTCTTAAAAACATTTTATAATAACACAGTTGCAGAACGTGTGGCTCAACAAACGAACGTAGTATATCCAAAGTGAGATAGTCTGAGAAAATATCACCACCGTAATCGTAGTCGCCGTAGGAATCTGAATAAGGATTTTTGTTCTCAAAAGTTTAGAAGTACATTTTTGTCAAGCATGTTAACCACTTTTGAAAGAAAGATTGAAAACTCACTGGCTCTATTATAACTTGAGGATCCCTGCCCACTTCCACTTCCTTTTCCTCCTCCTTCTGAGTTCTGAGGATTGCTTTTCCTTGTATTCGCTCTATTTTCGGATGTATCTGAGCTCTGAGATTTGCTTGCCTTTGTATTTGCTGGATTTTCGAATGTTGCTGAGATCTCAGAATCGCTTGCTTCCGTGTTTGGTATTCCTAGTAATGCCAAGTTTTGAGGATTGCTTGTTTCTGTGATTCCCATCACCTTAGGAGTTGCGGTTATTTGAGAGCTTGTTCCTGGGCTTTCTGCTGCTTCAGATGTTGGAGCTTCTGGGTTAGCGGGAAGTGCATTCAATGTTGGACTTGCTCCTATTAGTTCTGCTGCAGGGTTTACCGAAAGGGCGCTTGCCAAAGCACTTCCTGTACTTTCTAGTCTTAGGATATCCGCGGACTCACCTGCCGCTGTAACTGTTTGACTTTTTTGCTTTACGCTATCTGCATCTCCTGCTGCTGCGGAGTTTCTGAATTTTCCTCTCAAACCACTTTTTGATCGTGCTATGTTGTCTGCAGAGTTGCCCCTCGCTTTTCCTGCTCCTCCTCTTGCAGAATTTCCGGAACGGCTTCTTTGCCCTGCACTTGTTTCTCCTCCTGCTGCTCCCGAGGTGTCAAACTGGCTTCTTGACAAGCCACTGCTTCCTCCTCCTGAGTTGTCTCCAGAGTTGCCCCTCGCTTTTCCTGCTCCTCCTCTTGCAGCATTTCCGAAACGGCTTCTTTGCCCTGCACCTGTTTCTCTTCCTGCTGCTCCTAAGGCTTCAAATCGGTTTTTTGACAAGCCACTGCTTTCTCCTCCTAGGCTATTCGCGGAGCTACCTCCTCTTGCAAGATTTCCGGAACGGCCTCTTTGCCCCATAATTCCTGCTCCTCCTGCTTCTCCTGCTGGGTTCCAAGAGTTTCTTGTCGAACCAACGCCTCCTCCTAGCATGTTTGCAGAGCTGCTTCTCGCTTCATCTCCTAGTCCTCCTCTTGCAGAATTTCCGGAACGGCTTCTTTGCCCTGCACTTGTTCTTCCTCCTGCTGCTCCTAAGTTTTCAAACTGGTTTCTTGAGAAGCCATTGCGTTCTCCTCCTAGGGTGTTCGCGGAGCTACCTCCTGCTGCGCTTCCTGTTCCTCCTCTTGCAAGATTTCCGGAACGGCCTCTTTGCTTCATAATTTCTGCTCCTCCTGCTTCTGCTGCTGAGCTCCAAGAGTTCCTTGTCGAACCAACGCCTCCTCCTAGCATATTTGCAGAGCTGCTTCCCGCTTCATCTCCTAATCCTCCTCTTGCAGAATTTCCGGAACGGCTTCTTTGCCCTGCACCTTTTTCTCCTCCTCCTGTTCCTAAGTTTCCAAAATGGTTTCTTGACAATCCACTGCTTCCTCCTCCCAGGATGTTCGCGGAGCCACCTTCTGCTGCGCTTCCTGTTCCTCCTCTTGCAAAATTTTCAGAACGGCTTCTTTGCCCTATACTTCCTGCTCCTCCTGCTCCTGCTGCTGAGTTTTCAGAATTTTTTCTTGAAACACTACTTCCTCCCGGCATGTTCGAGGAACGGCTCCCCGCTGTATTGCCTCCTTCTCGCTCTGCAAAATTTTCTGGACGGACTTTCTCCTCTACGCTTCCTATACCACTTCCTGCTGCTCCTAAATCTGCGAAGTGGCCGCTTGACAAATCATTATTTCTTCCTCCTAGGGCGTTCGTGGAGCTACCCCTTGCTGTACTCTCTACCCCTCTATTGAAGAAGTTTCCAGAACTGCCGCCATTATCGCCTTGTGCTTTCACTTTTTGTGATAAGCGTTGTTGTTGCCATTGGGAAGATTGCTCCGGAACGAATCTGAAAATCAACAGAATTTCCACTGATGAAGAAAACAATGTTTTTTTTAATGTGTTTTAAACAGATTATTTGCAAAAAGCACTCAGAATAACGCATATTTACCGTCATTATGCAATACCGTATGTTCTGGTAGCATAAAGGTAGCAAAAGCTTAGTACGGTTAGATACTCTAAGGATACCATGCCTAGAGCTTTCCCTGTTTTCTTCTCCCCACTTCCTCTCATTTCTCTCATGTGCATTGAGAAGGGGGGGGGGAAGATTGAAGAAAGATGGATTAGGATGACGTACCCTGATGTGTAGCACAACTACTTATACTTTTTTTAGTATGTAAAGTTTTTGCAAATAGGCGTAACGAATTATAAATTGCCCGTCTCCGTAGTGTAACAATAGCAAATGTGAAGAATCAACGTTTTTCAAAATTCCGTCAAAGTTTTACAATCATCACATTCTGATCTTGGTCAGTGAAATTGTAATTCTAGGAATGTAAGACCTCAAAAAAAATCTAAAAAATGTTTGTTGATAACTTGGTTGAAAAGCAAGATGCACGATTGGAGCAAAGCACGTTTCATTTCGTTTTCTCGCAGGCTATTTACAAAAACAAGCACCTAATTTTGAGGCCTGCTCAATAACTTACAGAGCTTTACACTTAAAAATTCTAATGAAACTTATATGGACCCATACTTATTTTTTACCATTTGTATGCAGCAGATTTTAGAATATAAAGAAAGAATTTTTCAAACAACGTGGGTTATTCGCCACAAAACAGTCACGACAAAATGGACGTAATTTAACTTTATGCGTAGCTGCCAGGGCTCGGCACGAGCTGGCACCAGGGAATTTTGAAAACGAAGTCCCCTTTGAAATTTGCCAATTTTTACGAAGTCCCCCTTGACTTTTGGGAAATTTTACGAAGTCCCCTTTGATCCTCAACGATATCCCCCCTAAAATCCTAAAAAAATCCCCAAAATCCCCCAAAAAACGAAACGTCGACTAAAAAAAAAAAAAAAAAAAAAAAAAGGTCGCCGCCGCCAATTTTCCGTATGTCTTCGCCCACAAAAACGAAACCCCCTTTGCTTTTTGCCCCAAAAACGATATCCAGCTTGCCCCGTTCCAGCTGGTGCCAGGCCCTGGTAGCTGCTCCATATTCACAACAAAAATTTTTTTTGAAATGCACGCCACTCAAATTTCTTCAGCCCTAACGCACAATTGAATAAACATATAGAAAATCACTAGTGCATAATTGAACTGAAATGGCCTTACCTTGTGCTTTCTTGAGTGTCCCACCTCGAATGACCGCTTCTAGAGTTTGAAGCGAGGTTTTGGGGAGATAAGCCGCCATTGCCAGAGCTTAGCATGTTATCTGCATTAAAGTTGTTTCCAGGCTGAAGCGCTCTATTAGAGCTTGGCAAAGTATTGAGGCTTCCCCTGTAGCCTAGTCCAGAATAATAACCTCTGCCAAAGCCCAATCCAAGGCCTCTTCCAAGATTCCCATAGTGATTTCCAAACTCTTGTGAAGAGCTTCTTGGGAGTCCTGTAATATGGCTGTAGAAAATTCTTTGGTAACTCACTTTCTGGCAAACCTTTCTAACCTTGTGCAGAAGAACGGCCTCCACTTTGGTCCATAACACGGAACTGTGAATTTTGATATTGACCACCACGGTAACCTAGTTCTTGTTGATGTCCCATATGGTTGACTCCAGTATTACCAACCCATCTGTAGCCTGGATTTCTTCCCGGTTGGTGGTAGCTTTGCTGAAAGCTTCTCCTAGCTCCTCCAGAAAACTGAAACCTTTCTTGCGTTCTCTGGTAGGTTTGTTGATAGCCTATTCCACGCGGAGGTTGATAGCCTCTCAAAGCTTTTTGGTACTTTGGATCAAACCCTCTACCGATATTTCTATGCGAGGGTTGAAAGCCTCTTGGAATTCCTCCTTGCCTAGGCTGAAAACTTCTCCCAATTCCTCCATGCATCCCTCTACCGAAATTTCCTCGATGACCGGTGAAAACTCGGTTGTGAACCCCTCCAAACACTCTCCGTCTGGGGTATCCCAAGAACAGCCTTCGATGCCGATTGAATGCAGCTTCACATAAGAGAAGTACTTCTATAAAGGAGAATAAAATGCTTTACTTTAAAGAGGTGCTTAGAACTGTTGGAGGAAAAACTGACCTAGTAAAAAGAACGATAAAACGGAGGATGGGAGCAGCAGCATTAATTTGAGCACTGTAAGGCGCGCATGAAGCGTTTGTGATGTCGCGACTGGTATTTCTATATATGAACATGTGCGAGCATCGGTGCTGGGTAAAGAACGCTCAGAGAAACCACAGAAAAAGTAGTTCGGCAAAGATTTACTACGGCCAGCATGTCAGATTGAGACATCTCCTGTATTTGCTGATTTGATTAACATGAGCATACTATATAATAGTATATACCGACACGAGTTGAAAATTACTCACACGAGTTAAAAATTACTCTAGTACCGTACGTTAACTTCTCGGTTATCGTGCTAGGTGTGACCTTTTTCGCAGATCTGATTCATTATGCAGATGTTGAGGAATATGCCACTT
Organism: Cylicocyclus nassatus; assembly: GCA_958299035.1. NCBI lineage: Eukaryota > Metazoa > Nematoda > Chromadorea > Rhabditida > Strongylidae > Cylicocyclus > Cylicocyclus nassatus. Next base: position 5,443,810 of record CATQJL010000305.1, on the reverse strand, counting down.
ATAGCTGAGTAGCTCCACTCGCCTATACTGTAGTTGCACCTTTTTCTAAGTCCCTCAAAAACACCTTTGAGATAACCTAAAACTGCTGCTTGCAAAACTAAGCATTCACGTGTCTCCACCTCAAAACTGCGGATTCACATGTCTCCTTTATCTAATTCACTCTTTCCTTTTATAGTCTGCTCTCTCTCCCATTCATAAACCGTTTTTGAAGAACTCAACCGCGTCGCAGACTGCGCATTACGGCAGTACACATGTTTCACTCCATTTTTATGAACTAGGTGTAAATGCGCCAGTTTTACGAGCAAATAAAAATTCATGATTTTCTGATACCAGACAGCCGACCACTGTTAAAGGGTTGTGCAATTAAAATCATTTGTTATTTACTGAATACAGTCCTGAAAATGCTCACAATGCTTCATTTATCATCGATATGGTAGAATCAAAAATAATCGAATGTAGCCTATTTCGATACTATCAGGCTGGAAAAGTATTACATTGGAGTCGTTGTAACCCGTAGTTTCCTTCAGGTTTGATGAATCCGTTCAACATGGTAAAAAGAAAAAGAAAGAACGCATCTTCTAAAGAGTTTGAACGGAAATGTTGGTGACATTCTGTAAGCTGATTAAGCTTTTGAAGAGAAACACGCAAATGTATATCCAGAAACTTTGACAGCCATTATTTTGAGCAGCTATAATTTTTAGACTTGACAACATAATTATAGTGTTGAAGATTTAGGAGGCATAAGCCAGTTTAGTAAATTTCGAAAAATTTCTTGCTATCGTAAGGATTTTTTCTCTAGATTGTACAAGCAAAATACTTGGACCAGATCTGCAGTGACGAATGGAAAAACATATTACACTCAATAAATATAATGCAAATTGTGCTAGGCCCCGAACAGACTTCACGCGATTTGATCGTCGCGACTCAATCGCCGACATTTCCATTCATTTTCATTTCACATTCAAAAATTTCGGGCTGGAAAAGTATCACAACCGAAATGCAAGTTGATCGGCATGGAATGATGTTGTAACAGTTTCTCGTCGCGACTGAATCGCGACGATCAAATCGCGTGAAGTCTGTCCGGGGCCCTACGAGGTTTCATCACTTATCGTCACTTCCATCTGCACTTTAGCTCTTTGCCCTGGTTGCATGGATGCGTAAATGGTAATGGTATGGTAACGTCCTTTTTTTGATGTTCTATATGTTTTGATAGCTCTGTCGAAAATCAGATTAACTGTTCGGTCGGTCCTCCTTTTGAAAGAGTTAAGATGGAGATGTTTTTATATGATTAGAAGATGTGATTGATGATAGAATATGTGATCAGCAGCGACAGCCAAACAACGGTGATTCATACCTTTGTATTTCTTCCCTCCAAACTATTCACTGTTCAACGGAAAGTACAGTCATGCGGTATCTTTGCAGAAGATGAATTCAGTACAAATGAAAAATGTTATCCACAATCTATTTCGAAACCCTTGTTCACACTTCGCTTTTCAAATAATTTCTGAGAGAGTTGGTTTCTTATTCTATTTTCATCCAATTCAGAAATCCGGGAGTTTCCAGAGAACAGCATTTTTAGCTCATGAGAAAACTATACACGATTACTGCTTACACAACAACATACCTGGTGTTTCCAAAACCGATTTTTATATTGACTCAAGAACTTATGCACCATCTCCATGAAGTTCACGAACAGTCTCACCTTGAGAGTAGAGACACTGCGGATTGGCATATTAGGAGCTTTTATTCAGCTCTTGAATCTTACTTTGCGCCTAAATCCGTACTTCGGCGCTTTCAAGAGTATATCAATCGCTTTATGGAAGAAGTTTATGAATGTGCCTTATACTGCTTGGCAGTAACAGTTGGCCACCTAACAAGGGAATACCACTAACCTTTTCGTAAGAGATGATTGGTCCTGTACAAGATATATCATCATTACAGCGTTGAGACGATTACTGTAACTGCGTCCCAAATTTGCTGAGCGATGAATGGACGAACTTAGAGGGAATCATGTTTGATTGAAGTGGCCTTTTAAAATGAGACGTATTTCATATCAAAAAGCATGAAACGCTAATTCCAAATCCGCCTTCCTCCTCTGCGGAAGTTTATGGACAGGAGTTATGATCTTTTATTAGTGCAAAAAATTACATGAGCAAATAAGACAAGAATTGTCGTTATATTTTTTCTAGCGCTTTGCTACATCAATGATGATTATCACAGCTACTCACTCAATATATACTCTCAAATAAAACAATATATCACACTTGATGCTTTATTTGAGGGCTAAGAAAACTTTAGTAACTCATGTGACCCTCAATTCACATTTAATCTTTGGCTCCAATAAGCGCTCTAACTCCTCGTCTACAAGCATTTGGCAATTAAGTAAAGCAGATTTGCAATCGCGTTTTGAGCTCTTTGATATGGTATACATTCATTTGAAAACGCCACTTCGAGAACATGATTCCCTTGCTAGAAACGATTGTTTGTGATCTCAGTTTGCGCTGACAAGGGAACGGTCAGAGGCATACCTTCGATAGTCTAGAGACAGGGCGTCAAAAGTGAAGGTTGTTCGGACATATGACATCATAAATAGTGAAGGTTGTTTGAAGAAGGTCAGAGAAGAGAAAATGACGTAAAACAGATACAAAAAGCAAAAGAAACTGCTGAAAACCGGATAAAAACGCTGCAAAGAAATTTGAAATCTTTCATTTGGCGGCTTTTCAAAGTGCAAGTTTTCGGATCAGCAATTCGCAACACGGGGTTTTGATTTTTGAGGTCCTTTAAATTTTTACCCCCGCATTGAGTTCCTGTTTCCTGGGACGTTGTCTGGATTATTGCGCTTATTGTTCTGAGCAACAACCACCCAAGCTGGAAAAAAAATCGATGCGAAAGCACTGAAACAGAACAGGGTAAAGAAAAACGCATTTTTTACGATTTTTCGCAAAAAATTCCACCATAATCGAAGAGGTAAGGGCTGGGTGGTTGTCTGCATTATGAACACAAGCAAGATCTATATAATGCACGAGAAAACCGCATGAAAAAAGTTAAACTAGGAGAAAAACAAGAGATTTTCGAAAACAAGGTTTCTGCCGGATTTCTCGTTTAAATAAAAAAATGTGGTTTGGGACGTTGTCAGCGTGAAAATAGAGATCAAGAGCTTCAAAATGATATATAGCTTGCTAAATTTGAATTCGAAACAGCGAAGAAAAGGGTACCAGAGCCAAATGCCCCGCGCCCCGCGTAGGGGGTAGCGAGGTAGCGCGCAGCGCGCGGAGACGCAGACGAGCAGCGGAGCCAGACCAGAGCCGACGGGGCATTTGGCTCTGGTCGTAGATCTCTGCGAGGTCTCAACGAAACCCTGCAACATTATATATCATTCTGATCGTCATGACACGACGAAAAGAACTGACAACCTCTCAATCTTTGAAAATCACTCATTGACGAGATAGACCAGCGTTTTTGTGCGCGACTCTCTGCGCAAGATTTGCGCAGTTTCTCGTTTTTATTTAACTTCAATGACTCTCCTAAATTTCTGGAACTCGATTTTGTTCAAATGAGAGGATAACTGAGAAATTTTGTCCTGAACTCTGGCAAAAATTCCACAGAAACCTTCTTTTTAAGGTAAAAAAGGCTATGAAAACGCAAATCCTCGGTTTCGCTGAGATAAGTGTTTTTTTTTCAGGTGAAGGTTGTGTCCCCTCATAACCCTCAAAGTGAAGCTTACCAGAGTACGGGGCTCTATGTATCGAGGGTATGGTCAGAAGTCGAAGCGGCCAATTCAAGCAAGCTGCATAGCATTGGATGAATAGACCGCTTGAAGGCAGTGGATTGCCAAATCTTAACCTATCAAATTCTCGCTTACCTGAGGTTATCCAATGCGCTCATCCGGAAAATCCACTTTGGAGAGCTTGAAAATGCCGAAAACGAGCGATTTCCAAAGCTTTTCGCTTTGAAACTGGACGGGCACGGCTGAAGACGTCGAATCGTTGCGGGATTCAATGGTTATAGCATTGCGGCGGGCAGCCTTTTCTCTGCCGCGATTGCACTATTTTCATACTTGGGTGATAAGCAACCTACCCTATGTTCCGAATAGAAAATTCCATTTCTGAACGGATCCGGACCAAACTTTGCACCTATACACTTCGGGGCCGGGCGGGTGTCAAAGGCTACTTTAATTCATCGATCGATATCGATTTTATTGATTTTCAGAAAGTTCGTGCAATGGGGCTGGGAGTGGAGTTGGCACAAGGGGGTAAGTGAGCAGCATGCTGATTACGAATATATTATTGACAGGGCTGGGCGGAGCCGGGATGCCAGCTAGTATACTATAAAGCGAATTCGATCGCTTTTCATTACTGTAGAATTATAATAGAAAATTCAAGCATATGGTGTCTCTCTAAAAAGGCTGCTTCAAACATTTTCAAAATGTGAACTTGTTTAAGAGGGTCATGGACTAAGTTCAATACTCAACTATGCACAAGATTGCGAAGCTTTCTTAACAGTGTAACCGCACCTTTTAAGAACATTGAAAAAAACGACGCTATTGCTTACCTCGCATAACTTTCTAATGGGGCGTTGTGATAAGTTAGTTGCGAGCTTCACATTCAGAATCAACACTCTAATTAGTTTATTGTGAGAGTTTTTAGGTCGTTTTGTTTCCTTTTGAGGCAAAATATGGCCTTTCATGGCTCAAAACCGCCTTCAAAGTTCCTATCGTAATCCTACCGTAATAGAAAGCAGTGGTGATCCGCCCTATACTGTAAATCTAACAAGGAAAGGATACTCGGTCACCGTGGCCATTTGGAATGCGATGTATACTGTAAGATGCACCTCGAAACGCTGACTCCAAATCTGTGCTCGATATCTGCGAAACGACCTTCTGAAGTTATGAACTTTTTTTCGTAGAAAATTTGCGTACTTTTGAGTAGTTAAAATCACCAAATTCGGTCTAAGTTACCATTCGAAGCTATTGAAGAGAATCACAAAAGAAATACTGTTGTATTATAACTATCTAAATCATATTCAGCATTTGAAAAAGAAAGAAGATTTTTATTGATAATTTTGACCTTCAGCAGTAGCGCAATTTATTCATGGAAAAATAATCATAACTCCATCCAGATTATCGTTTCGCAGATATGGAAGACAGTATTCGAACCAGCATTAGAAGGCGCATTTTTGATTCACAAATCATTATGAATGGCCGCGGTGACCAAGTATCCTTCCCTTGTAAGTTGAAGCCAACTCTACAGAGCGGTACCTGAAGCTTCTCGGAAGTTCTCATTAAAAGAGAGTTACTAACAATCAAACAGTAGGCACATCTTTTTGGGACCCCTGTATATCAGTCTGCAGGGTATTGTAGATGGCTGAGTGTTAGAAGGCAAATTTGCTTACAGCGTTAGCGTATTTCGCACCTAGGAGTGGCAAAATCACGTCCAATTTAATAGAGGAATCAACACGCCTTGAACTAATGCTGCACATGCGCATATACGGCTTAAGGGTTGATTCAAATTTTACTGAAGCCTAATCTAAGTTCAGGAATATCAAGTTGAGAGCCTACGTTCGTACTTTTGAGGTAACTTTAATGAGCTCTGTCACCCGTTTCGTTTAGGAAATACAATGATACTTCGAAGGAAGTTGCAAGACAGTGTGGCAGTGCCAACGGCGTGTGATTCGCAACTATTATCTACTTTAATTTCCAAAAGAAATATTTGTATGCAATAAAATGTTTACCATGCGACATAGATGTGTTTGGCTACCATTTGAAATCAAGATCCCGTTGTCTATCTTACAAAATACACAGGTAGGCTTTTCAGTTGACAAAATCCAAAAATTAGGAAATCATTTAGAATTTATAAGGGAAGGGTACTTGTTGACCGTGGCCATTCGTAATGATTTGTACATCAAAAAATGCGCATTAATGCTGGTTTGAATACTATTTTCCATATCTGCGAAACGATAACCTGGATGGAGTTATGATTTTTTTTTATTACGAATTGCGCTATTACGGAGGGTCAAAATTATCAATAGAAAATTTTCTTTGCTTTTCAAATGCTGATTATGATTTAATCTTATATATAAAGCTGAATGTCTGTTTGTCTGTCTGTCTGTCTGTATGTCTATCTGTATGTCTGTACGTATGTTCCGAATAGAAAATTTCATTTCTGAACCGATCCAGACCAAACTTGGCACACATACACTTCGGGCCCCGACGGGTGTCATAGGCTACTTTTCGTCATCGATCGATATCGATTTTATCGATTTTTTGCAAAATTTGAGCTACGGGACTGGGAGTTGGTACAGGGGGGTAATCGAGCATGCTGATTACGAATAAAATAATGACAGGGCCGGGCGGAGCCGGGTAAGCCATCTAGTTAAGTATATTACAACAGTATTCCTTTTAAGATTTCCTTCAATAGCTTCAAACAGTAAAAGTACGCAAATTTTCTGCGAAAAAAAAGATCATAACTTTCTTCAGAAGATCGTTTCGCAAATATCGAGCACAGATTTAGAACCAGCGTTTCGAGATGCATCTTACGGTACACATCTGATTTCAAATGGCCACGATCACCGCGCATCCTTTCCTTGTTAGATATAAGCTTATTTGACATGATCACAACATACGCGCCTGCGTATTCACAAGCACCCTTAGCACATAAAGTCTAACCTAACAGATCTAAAATGATTTTATTTTACAGCTGTTCAAAATGGGATCTTTGGCTTTTTCAGCAACACATTATCAAACGCAGGCTTTATGTGGTTCTTACAATATCAAGTATCTTGACAAGATTGAGAAAGATTGAGAGAATCCTATGACTATTGAGTCCGCAATGAGACCAGTTTCAAAGCGAACTGTTTTCCATAAAAATTAGCCTCCGCGAGCCACACATCTGTTGTACTGGTACGAGACCCCACCAGGACACTCGCACTTGAAGACTGGCGAGCCGTTCGGAGCTGTGTACGCGAATGTCGCAACTGCAATGTTCAATGAGAAGTTTCGGTGAATGAAAAAGGATGATAAAGGAAAAAGGATAAAGGTTAACGCACCGCATTCTGACTTTGTATTTTGTGTAATTTTTGCCTCCTGCACGTCCTGCGACTGCAACACACCTTCACTCAAGACCGATGCACCCACGCCTGCCATATCCGCCGCTCCCGAAAGCATTCCTCCTTCAAAAACTCTCATAAAGCACAGTCGCATTTCAAGCGAACTAGTGAACAAACCTACTATACTGTATGCCATATAGTCATCGTAAAAATCGTCGTTAAATCCTGAATGGCTTTGTTTGATCTTAAATGTTGATGAATGCAAAATTGTATCAGTAAAGAGGCTGTGTTAAGTCTAATAGTCTTGCTTTATAACCAAATACTGATGTTAAGTCCCAGATGCTGCTATTTAATTACACGTTAAGCGAACTTGAAACTTATATCTACTGGCCTGCGTCATGCCTCCATTATCAGGTCGCTTTGGAGTGGCGGCGGAGTGGAGAGGGAAAGGCCCTAATCAAGGCATTGTCAAAACTAAAAGATACACTTGCCTCTGAGGAATTCCATTCCCTACGAAACCTCGCAAATGCCAACTAACAATAAGAAAAGACCAATGCATTTTTTGAGTATCACTTCTTCAATGTCCTTTTGCTCAAAAATAAACTTTCAATTTTGATTAGCGCGCTTACTATTAGGGTGAACGGTAAAAAATGGGACACCTACGAAATAACTGGAGGTTTCTCAAGAATGAGAAGCGATTAGATATTCCAGTTTTGATAGATGTTAGAATATTTTATTCTCTTTCAGATAATACCTATATAAGGTCATTTACATAATTAATAATTTTTATACTTGCTGAAATGTAGAGTTAATCACCTCGACAAATTATGAACTTTGAGCAGTATCTGCGCAGTGAAACATGTGAGACCACCCAAAGTACCGCTGCTGGAGTGGATGGTGGGACAGTCACCAAACCCACGACGGCTTGGTGGCCTCAACTTCCAAAGTCAGGAGATATGGCCATTAGCAGCTACGAAAACGAAGATACGTGTTATCCAATTCCTTCCAGGTGAACGCATGTTTTCTAGGTACCATCTGATAGAGCTTTTTACGCTCTGTCTATCCATGTGCAGCTTGCCTCAGATTTTGTCCATTTTCGGAAAATATAGGGCAAAACATAATTTTTTGGTTCTTATTGCGCCAAAAATAGCTATTTTTCATGTTTTTTCGCAATTTTTCCTGAAATTGAAAAGGAATCTTAGGCATTTAACATATCGTTTGAAAGAGCATGAAAAGCTCTTTCGAATGGTATGTCATTTGCTTCACGACTTTACGGTATAGCAGTGCAAGATTGAGAATTGTTCAAAAAATCCCGTCGGAGTTCTTCACGACGCCACGCGTACGGTCATGAGAGAGGAGCGGTAACGCGTTGCCAGAATAATAGGCGAAGGTCGGTTATGTAAGCGACGTTTGAGTTGCAGTCTGCTTGTTATTGGTGAGGACAAAAAATCTTAAAATGTAATAAAAATCAAGCTGTCCCATTTTTTACCGTTCACCCTAATAGGTTGCTGCATAAGTTCTGTTCCCCTTGCAACTTCCAAGTACAATAGCACAACTTTTTCCAATTGCAATTTGATAAACCTGATTGTTAAATTGAGCAGGCATTTGGCCATTAGCTGGTCACTATTGCGGAGAACTCAAAAAGCACGAATTTTGCTTTTACGAATTTTTCACTGTTTTCTTCAAACCTGTTTTTAACAACTGATGCTCATTTACAGGGACAAGTGGCCATAATATCATCAACGAATCCTGAGGGTGAACCTTACCCTCAAACGTAGGTTTTACTCTCAAAGCTTCATTGCCCGTATTCATCAACGAACCCTTGAGGACATGGTGGGTTCACTCCAGAAAATAATTAGCCCGTATCGACCAATGAAGCTTGAGGGTAAATCCTACCCTTGGGGGTAAATAAACCTTATCCCAAAGAGCGATTAAACCGTATTCACGAACGTGGCTCATCATCAGGGTAAATTTGACCCTAGAATAGAGCAGGATTAGATTCACTCTGACACTTCGTACAAATATCAAGTGATCTCTCGATGCACTGCTCAGTCCTAGCAATACTGTTTTGACAACAAATACATGTTCATTGTTACTATAAGTAGAGTTTCTATGGCCTCTTTTCGTGTTTTCGTTTGATGTTATCATCTGCTATTAATTTCGCCCGAATTGTCATAGTAAAAGATTCAGTTTGTTGGATGGCGCGGATCACCGATCTACCAATCATTACTGGCGGGGAAGGAGCAGGGTATAAATACAGGTGGATTAGGGGTCAGAGCGTGAAGAGAGCACTCCAAGGAGTTAGAAGAGCCGTCGATAAGAGGCGAACCTCTCCCTTAGATAGAGATAGACTAGAGACCCTGCTGAGACGGCGAATTTAAAACCCCGTCATTGTACATAGCGTTCTGTTCTTGTTGTTGTTAGTTTTGTGCCATAAGGATAAATTCTTGTACTCAAACCCGTGTTCCTTCATCGATCAAGTTTTACCGGGACTTACCACTAGACCACCCCCCGCTAAAAGTGAATAGAGTACATGCCCAACTAAAGACTTTGATATGGCAAACATAAAGCTCAACCTCGAAAAATATTTATTATGGAAATTCCTCATTCAGATTTTATTCCACCAATATACTTGTTCAGTAAATGATTTGATACATAACCACATTATCGTAGCTCAATCAGATGCACTTGAAGTTGGCCAAGAAAATGCAAAAAAAATTACCCTAGTTTTCGCAGTATGATTGATCGAATGAAAAAAAAGACTTGGGAAATCGAAATAATGATAATTAGAAATATGTTCTTGTTGTGAAAACAGTATCGTCAAGACTGAGTGGTGCACTAAAAGATAATCTGTGTTGGTACGAAGTGTCAGGGTAAATTTAAACCTGATTCTATGCTAAGAGTAAATTTACCACGATGAGCCAAGTCCTCAGGTAGGATTTATTACTAGAATTTTTAATGAATACGAATTAATCACTTTCCGGGTAAGATTTACCCTCAAAGGTAGGTCTAAGGTTAAGGCTACCCTGTGCTTCGTAAATACGGTTCTATGCTTTTTGGAGTAGAACTTACTCCCAAGAGTGACGCTTACGGGTTCGTTGATGAATGCGGCCAAAGGTGTATCTGTTGATTTTTATTGATCATGTACCAAAAAAGCGAGAACAAGTGCAAACGCATCAAAGGCAAATTTCTTTTAGAACAGCTGCTTCGAACGCAAAGCGGCAAAAATTGGACACAACTTTACAGCAACCTAGTAAATGCAAAATACAGCAATGAAGTTTTTTCAACTCTTTTAACATTTTCTCCCTTTATTTTAAACCAAGTAGATTTTGCGAAATCAGCAGAAACCCAGTAAGGCAGAACTTGGCCTTGGGGAACAAATTATGCAAAGCTGAATTTTCTTGCACGAATGCTTGAGTGGGTGTATGAAGTGTGGTATCATTATTACACAGTCTTATACCTAGCACTCAGCACAAACGTGGCAAATGTCGAGCTAATCGTTTTAGCGGTGCTGCCCACTCAAAGATTGCTGCTACTCCTGCTCTGGGT